>CM057813.1:91098935-91441435 GCA_030067965.1 Latrodectus elegans
TATTTGAGCTTCAAATTCATACTTAGAATTATTCTGTTTCAATTTAAAAATTTCAATTATAAAATATATAATAACTCTTTACTTTCTGAAATATCTATTTATTGTACGAAAAATTCTTTGCAATTAAACACTTAAAATATGTACTGTTAAATTTTTGAAATAATTTTAAAATGTATTTTATGTAAAAATTATATCATTTAAAATTCAGTATTTGAAATATAATATGAAATTTAAAAATGAAGGCTGATTTGAAGGATGAAGATTAAGGAAAATGAGGTTTAACACAAACGCAAGTGGTGATACTGAAATCATCATAAGCAGGTTGGAAGTTTTATATAGTTCTATAGAGAAAAATTTATTTGTCGTTATTATACTGATAGGAACTTTACAGAAAATTAAGATTTATGAAGCAAAAGGTAATCAGTTTTAAAATTAAAGCTTAAAGAAAAAAATAATAAAACTTTATTCGGAAGTTAAAACCATCTGAAAAATTAATTGTTTTAAAGAAAGATACTTTGCTTATTTTAATAATGCCTAATTTTATGCAATGCGTGAAGAAAATTGTTCCATTAAATTGGCTGGTAAATATGTCCAAAATGTATTAATCTCTGTAAGGGAGCAAATATGAATTTATTATAATATTTGGAATTTTATTACAATAGAAAAGTATTTTTTCTATAATCTATCACTTTAAACCTTTTTATATTATTCCATTTAAATCCTTCTTAGTTTATTATTGCAATTATTTTGTATTTTTGTAATATTACAATATATTTTTGCTTCAAACTCTGCTCTTAATAGGAATTTAATGAATGAAGTGCTTCTTTCCAATATTTAGTTTAACATTAGCAAGCAAGAAAGATCCTGTTAATACAGAACTTAGAAAATTGTTAAAGAATTTAAAATTAGGAAACATAAACAAAAATTAAAAACTTTATTAAAATGACATAAATAGTTTCCAACATTTGCATAAATTTTTGAAAGGTTTTTAAAGCCAGTGATATCAATTTGAACTTTAAACATTTTATGCAAAAATGACTTAAATAAAATTTATTGTTTTAAAAGTATACTGAGACATTTGACTTAAAAAAACTAGATTATGAAACAAGTCTAATGCATTCTAAATTGTCTTATAATACGCTTAGGGATTAATGAGAGCATTATATTTAATTACATCGCTTGTGAAAACGGCTAATGATATTACGATCAAATATACATTTTAAATAAATTAGTCACACACATGTTAACGTCCAGCAAGATAATTGGTTTTGTAAAGAACATTTCCAGCTATAAATATTAACTTGTTCATTAAATATAGACAACAAGTTCAAAGAAAAGTTTAATTACTTTTGTTTCAAAATTAACAGTTTGGAATATTCGTATTCATGAAGCTTAATTGACCGAAATGCTGAAAGCTAAGAAGTTCTTTTTTATCACCAAAAATATATCTTCTTAATTATAATAATGCATAAAAATGTTATGCAAATTTATGATTCATTAGCAAAACGATAAATTATCTTATTCAATTTTTTTCATATTTTTCAGATAGTTAATGTTTCTTAAGAGTTTGTAGTCTTCAACCAAAAGAGCAACATTGAGCTGAGATCTAAAGAAGTATTTCCATTGTATATATAATTTTAAAAATCCTTAAAAATTGAAATCATGTTTAGAAAAATTATTTAAATGGGAATTTTTTAAATTACCATGATAATTTCCAATAAATAGCTATAATATGCATTATAGCTACATATTCATTGAAAACGTATATTATAATAGTATATATATACATTTATTTTATAATAATATATATATACATTTTCAATGAATATCAGTGTAAATTAGTTAATTTTTATTTTTCAAATCTTGTATGAAGTTCAAAATGGCAAGTATTCTGATCTTTAGTTCAATATCTCTAAAGTTTAAATTGCCTTTTCGGAAGTACTTGTTTCAGTGATTTGAAATCCACCTTTGATTGTTGAACATTGTGAAATTATTCCTACAATGTGCAATAAGTAATTTTGAGCACAGGCAAACAGACTATATAAAAATATTGATTTTCTAAACTTCTTGAATATGTATATCCAATATATTATTAAATTTTTATATGTAGAGGACACCTTTAGAATTTAAATGTATAAATTAGGAATTTTGTTATTATTAGGAATCGCTATGTGTTAGAAAATCATACGTTTGTTAATCATATTTAAAAATATGTAAATCAGATGAGAAAAGTCATGAAGGTAAATTTTAAGCTACTGCCTGTAGTATTAAAATCTTTTATACAATTATCGTATCCATTCCAAATATATTTATACATACAAAATATATTTATGTATCTATTAAACAATATTCTTACAAAATATTTAATCCATAATTTACTAATTTAAATATCCTTTTAAATATTTCAGTTAATTAGATTAACTCAAGGGATTTCTTGTCTTTCATTTATTTAAAGTTTGAAATTATATATAAACTGTTGCTTGTATAATTATAACATCTGTTTTTAATTATAACATCTGTTTTATTTTTCTAAATTGTAAATAAGTTAACAGTTATATTTAAAAACAATTATCGAAATAGTTTTCTTGATAATATTAGTTATCTTTCAAACTGCTTTAAATTGCTTATTATAATTATTTTTTTGATATTTTTCATTTTAATAAGGCATTTTCTATTTTTAAATTCGATGAAATTTAGTAAAAGCAAATCATTTAAATACAAGACAAAACATGCCAGATATTTAAGATTTAAGTATTTACTATGCTATAGATATAATGACAAAATGTTATTTTTAAAAGAACCTCATATTATTAATAAAAATTGTGAATTTAATAACAAAAATTTAACAAATGTATTTTTAATTTCATGGAACATTCACAGACAACATTGTAAGAAATACATAAAGATTCAAATCTTCAGTAACCGTTGAACCCACAAAACACCAATGTTCATAAATAGTTATAAGGAATTTACACAACTTAATTGCTTATATGTTAGAAGTGCAAAACATATTGTTTTTAATCTATGTGAACGTTTCAACAAGTGTCTTACAAAAAGTGACAATTAGTTATTAATTAATAATTAACAGAATACTTATTTAATAAAATATTTTTTTCAGAAAGTATGCTATTTTTTATTGAAAACTTTATAGCATTTGATGAAATGTAATTATAAGAATATAATTAAACATTAGCTGATTTTATTTTAAATACATTTATAAGCTCCATTAAAAGTTTTAAAAAGTATCATATAAAAAATAAAAATTTAGAGTAATTGCCACAAACTGTAATGATGCATTAATGATTTTTAGAAAATAACTGTGCAAAAATTAATAAAAATATATTTGTGTTTAATAATTGATATTATGTATTTTAAATGCATGTAATATAGCATATAATTAAAAAAAATATAACATCTTGCAGAATGCTAGCCGTAAAAGGTTTGAATTCATTGAAATTTCACTGTAAAAATGTATAGATAAAACTGACTTTTTATTTCTAAAGAAATGTTTCTTTGATTTGTGAATCATTTTTCATAAAAACATTGTTTCTAATACCTTATTGAAAAGAGATTTTTTTGAAAATAAAGTAAATTGCATTAGAATTACAATATCTTTTATTATATTCCTTTTTGTTTTGAGCTTTAATACATTTTAAAGAGCTGATTTTTGCGAATTCAGTATTTTTTAAGAAAAAATTGAGAAAAAGAAGAATATAAGGTTTTATAACTTTGTAATACTTTTCCTGGGTATGAATCATTCATCCTGAGGAATGAAATCATTTCTTCACAAATAAAGTTTTTCTTTTATCAAGATCTGTGAAATAATAAAATGGAATGTTGTATACAGAAAAATATATCGAGAAAAATAAACATTATTAGAGTCATAATATAACACAGCATTAAATTACATTATTAAAAGTATTAAATAAGATTCTAATTTCAGAATCAATAATAGCTAATGTGCTTTTAGAAAAAGTAGCGAAATTATTAGCAGGATTTGTTTGGAATGGAAACTTTGAAAAAATATCAATTGAATTGTTATTAAAACCAAAACATATTCATATGCAGGAATTATCTGCATTTCATAATATTTCCTATTCTTAAATTTGGTTGGATGTTAATGATAATATAAAGTTATACACTTAATTTAAGCTTTTGCTTAAATGTACTTTTACAGTTAAATGTGTTTTTTGAAACATTGATACTCACAGCCAAGAGAGCTCAAACGATGAAGTTGATGCAACATGCGCAAACCATTTAGGGTATAAGCAGATTTACAAGGATAGTAATGAATAACTTTAAAAACACTGTAAAATTATCGTATCTTTTTGATGCTCTATCTTTAATAGAGTTGCACAATAAATGCTGCTACTAAATGATAATATTTATGATAATATCTTATGAAGTTGCTATATTGTACCAGAAACAATTAGCAATTAAAGATTATAGATGAGTATGATGCCTGCATTCACTAAGTACATTATAATTTATTAAAATTCTTATTACCAATATGCAAACTAAAATTTAATAAACAAATGAATACACTCATTCAATTAAGCAACATTAATCTCAATTGATATATTGCAAATACTTCTATAGATTATATTATGTGCATAATAGTTAGAAAGTCAATATATTTAAGTTAGTCATATACTTTAATACTGAGCTTCTATTAAAAGAAATTCAGATGAAAAAATATAGTTATAATGAAATTATTTAGGAAAGAATCAAAAATATTGCGGTAGAAAGTAAATAAATTAAATTTTAACGTTTGCTTCTAAATTTTTATTTAAATTTTTATGGAAAAAGTAAATTATTTCATTGAAATTACCTTATTATGATGATAATATTTTGAAAGTGAATTTCAAGGAACTAAGATTTTATTAAAAAATTGATATTTTTGTTTGGGAATTGCAAGAAAATGACCATTACTGGTAATTGCAAGGAAAGTTTGAATTGCAAGAAAAGGCATTGGGAATTGCAAGGAAAGGCTGAAATAAAAACCAAACATATAAAATTTGTTCTTGAAATAATTGTAAATAAATTTACTTTTAATTTCCGTGAATATTTATCCAATGAATGATAGAGCATTTTATGTGTATATTTATATTAAAATGATTGATGCACAGTCACATCATATTCTTGAAAAGAAATATAAAAGTCACTAGAATTCATATCTAGTGACTTATTTATGAGAAAACAAACACTAAAATATTTTTAAAAATTTCGTTTTCCAAATCTAATGTTTAACAAATTTATTTTTATCATATTCGATGGTGTATAACCATAGAATCATAATCTAATATCAAGAATATCTACTATAAGAATGATTCCAACTCATTATGGCATTTTCCATGATGAGATATTGTGAAGAGAATCACACTTAAAATTCTTACAGTGGAAAGCTGTGGGACTCAAAATAGTTGATTTGAAGTGAATTGTTCTTGCTAAAAAATAGGCATTAAATAACTAGTATAAATCAGGCTCAATAAGGGCCACTCAGGTATTTTGATAAAAAAATAAGATTCGATTAAAAGATAAAATTTACTCTCTTAATTAAACAGGCTACATTTTACAAAATTGAGTCTATTCATATCTATTCAGTCTAAATGAGTGTTCAGAAAATTTAAAAATTACTTATTTGTAGAATTTTATAATAAATAGACCATAGTTACAATAACATTTTTATTTCAGAACTGTGAATAAATCATTAAAATAAATTATATAAATTAATATCTTTATAATAAATTCATTTTGAATTTTCGTAGTGAAACTACTCTATACTTTCTTTAATGTAGAAATCTTCTAATATAAAAAATTATCAGTAATTCATTTGTTAAATTATTAATTAATTAAGATATATGCATTAATGTTAGCCTCAACTGTGTAGGATTACATACATAATATAAATATAATTTGACACATGGTACATAACTCTTCATATTAAATAGAAACAAATAAATCATGTGAATAAATCTTCACTTTAATTTATCATATACATCAGTCGAGAATTTTCGTAAAATTGTTTCTACCTTAAAAACAAAGTGATTGAATGAAAATGTTAATCCATTATGAAGTCGAATGCCAGTTAGCCTCTCGATATTAAATTTTCAAACACTATTAGTTATTACTTCTTTCTAAGTTCTGTGCATTGTTGTTGCTCTGAAAAAAGGCATTCATTACATGAAAATAAATTCAAATGAGTCATAAAACATCTCACAGCATAGGAAATTATTAGATAAAAAGGATACAAAATTATTAGATCTGATAATAATTGAAGAAAATTTTGAAAGGTTATTCTTTCAATGTGCGCAGATGTAACTTCTTAAATACTGATAGAAATTAATTAAATATTTTAGTAAAACCATCAACATAATATACATCATATTGAACATTGTTATCTTTTCTATTTCTCGATTTGTAAAAAGATCTCTTCAAGTCCTATTGATAAATGATATGCAAAAAGTACATAAAATTATTGGATCATATAACAACTGAAAAATATTTAGAAATTTTATTCAGTGAAAGAAATGATAACTTCTTAAAAATTGGTTAAAATTCCTTAAAACGCTTAGTAAAACTAATAACATCATTCATCGATTCAAGCATTATTGTTTATTGTAATTTTAGTTTGTGAAAAATATTCAATAATTTACTATTCTTTTATTATACGCTTTGTGAAAATGGAAACATCTGAAATATAATGAAATTCTTGCTTTAAAATATAATTCGTCTGTACGATTGATAAATTAAAATAGTTATTAGTAAAAGCTATTATTTCAACACTATTAATAAAAACTTAAGATGCAGAGTATCATTCAAAGTTGAAAATGTTAATACATTTCAAAGAAGGAAAATTGCAAATTGAGTTAATTGCTGGTTTAATGTTTTATGCATGTACTTTTAAGTTTTTATTTATAATGTCATTATTTATTCTTTTTGTTTTATACTGAAGCCTGTAATTTACTTTTTGGAATGCATTTAAGGCACAATTTAAGTATAAGAGCTCATACAACAAAATAATTTGATATTAGTGTAAAGATTTAAGTAAATTTCAACCTCCAATATATTGTGATTATAATTTGAACAGATTTTCCGTGGGAAATATTTCCTTTAGAGCCCAGTTGAATGTGGCATTTCAGGAAGTATCATTCTGACAGGTATTTTCAAATGGGCCTGTAGAGTAAATATGGCCATATGAAGCAAGCATATCAAAATAACCTATAAAATCACCATTTTCTAAATTAAAAAAATTTTTAATGGAAGATAAATATTTGCGAAAGAATTTGAACAAAATGTCTTCAATTTATAAACAAAGACTCCATCATACCATTGTAAATTGCCCCGTAATGATAAGAAGTAATAAGTGTATCCTCCGTAATGATCCTGTGAAGATCTAATACTTTTCAATCATATTCGTAAAAGTTTAAAAAACTGTCAAAATTTGCAACAAAATAATGGATTCAATTTCACAGTAAGACATTTTTATCAAGCAAGCTATTTAAGCATAATTATTTTTAAAACTCTTTAAATATCCCTAATTTGCAACGTCGATTTTAAAAATATCATTAATTGCTAATGCTAAATCATGAATTTTTCAGAAATACAAACTCACACTAAAAGGAAAATATAGAATAAAAATCTCATACAAGAAAAAAAAAATTATGAAATTTATTTCTCAGATTCTCGATAATTTTATAAATTGAAATGCAACAACATTCATCAAAATTTATTAAAAGTAAAAATTCAAATGAAATAAAAAACGAAGAGAAATAAAACCATTGATAATTGCATATTTCTCATTTAAGTAAAAAATAAACGATTTAGACACTCCAAGAAATCGTTTACTCTTAAATATTACAAATTTCAGGAGAAAAGAAAAACATGAGTTAGATAATTAGATTTTTGTTGAAAGCTCTGTTGAGTAAAGGCAACAATATATTTTTGGAATTTATAATATAACCGTGTAGTAATTTTGAAATATTAAAAAAATTAGAAAAATATTTTTGATCAGTGGCAATAATTTTTGGAAATTTTCCTCAATCATAATAATTATTTATAAATTAAATATAATATATAATCTATCATAAAAGTATTACCTATAACAAAAAGTATTATTAATAAATTTTGCATTTTAAACTGTGTTCAAACTTTGCTAATAATCTGTTGAATAAAATTAATCAACTTATGTCAAGATGTCATGAGCTGAAGCGATTAATTTAAAAGTAATGTAAATTGTAATTCTTACTCATTTATTACATTTCAGATGCCATCCATTCCTAATTCAGTCGCGATCACTTATCCTTTATAACGAGGAATCTTCCATTATCCAAATAACTCATTTATCAAATTTTAACTCTTTTAAATCTTCACCTAAAATTCGGGAACTTTGACAATTCTTCGTAATCATCTTGACATTAGAATCTCGTTTAATAATACAAATTCCTAATGTTTGTGATCTGTCCGTGACTACTATTGTTTAATCTTTCAACATTTTAAAGGATAAATGTTTCCTGAATTTGATTCCAATAGGGAGTTTTAGTAGAGTGTTTAATTAATTTGTGCGATTTTGCCTACATGAGGGTTATTTGATTTTTATTTCCTTAGATTTACAGCTAAACATACTATTTAATAATTGAATTTCTATATATATTTAAATGAAATAATATAAATTATAATTAATAATAAATATATATATTTTTACACTTTAATTTTTATTAATTTTTACATTTGACACACTTATACGTGTAATTCTGCCTCGTAAATATTTTACATCTGTGCTCATTTAGTCCACAAATTATATAGCAGTATTTAAATATTGAAGTATTAAATATTTAAATATTTAAATAAGCAGTATTTAAATATTAAATCAAGTAGAATATTATGATAAATAATCTTGAAAATAATTTGAAAAAGTTATTTTATTACTTCTTAGGAAAAAAAGTAGTAAGAGTTACCATATTTCAAGTAATTGATATCTTTAACTCCTTTACTCTTTCAAATTACGTGTTACTTCAAAAACAGTTTGTATGCAAATATAAATCTTAGACAGCTTTTTATTTACAAATATTTGTCTACGTATTCATTTATCTATCTCTCTATTCATCTCTGTTCATAATAAATAACCTAGAGATAAAACAAGAGAAAATTATGTTTTATTGTAATTATTAGTATATGTAATTATTATCGAAAAAGCATTAATGCATATATTCTGTGAAAAATGTCTCTCCAACAGAATATAATTAAAGTATTACTTTTAATATAATGTAAAACAACAGGAAAAACTGGATAAAAGTATATGTAGCTAAATGTATATAATGTCTCTGAAAGGGCAAAATTTTATGAAGAAAAATAACAAATTTTTCATTATAAAAATGGGAGGTTAATATTTTTAAATGGATTAAATTTCAGATAATTGTTATTTAGGTCTTATATAATGTTTATAATTCATACCAAGAATAAATTTTTTTATGGAAATTGGTGAAAGATTTATCATATTTGCTATAATATTAGCAAATTATGTAAAAAAACATGCATCCTGTTCAAATATAACAATTTACAATAGGTATGAGAAATTAAATGACATTTAGAGGATCTTGAAGAATATATTTTTATCATGATGTAAGTCATTATTTTGTCACTGTCTAGAGTACACTGAATGTATTTATGTGATGAAAATGAAGATTTTCTATAATGAACGGAAAATGGTTTTGATGGAAAGATAGAATTTTCATTCATTCAGAAAAGTTTAACTACAAAAATGATTTCTTAAAATTTTAGGCAATACAGATAAGAATCGAACATAATGCAACATTGGTTTCTAAAAAATAATAATTTATTTTCAGATGACTCATATGATAATATAGATTTAATTAAATAAAAAATGAATCAGGAACATATATTCGCAGCATTTAATAAATAAGAATGTTTTTAAAATAGCACATTAAAAATCATAAATTATGAAAATATGGTTAATTAGTTCTATAAACAAGTAAACGAATATATTTATCTCTGGAAGATATAATTATAATATTGTTTTTATTTCCTAATAAATGGCAAAACAAAATAATAAATGGTAAAATTACATGTTGTTATGTTTGTCATATAAATATATATGACAAACATAGCAACATGTAATTATATATATATATATATATATATATATATTATATGTGTATATATATATATATATATATATATATATATATATATATATATATATATATATATATATATATATATATATATTATATGTGTATATATACATATGTTTTCCTGTATCATTTTCAAATCATTCATCTTTCAATGTATAATCTTATGTTGAAATTAAATTTCAAATGACTTTTGAATTATCTGTCGAATTATTTTTATGTCATTAATTTTCTTTTGATAGAGATTAAAAACACCGATCTTAAAAGTAATACAAATTTGTTGAATTTGCTTTGAAAATTACTAAAAGTAATCTATGTATTTACTGTATTCTTTGACAGGATATTTTTATATTAAAAATTATCTGTACTGCAAAGAAACATAATATTTATCATTCCTTTATCAGACAAATCAACGTAATATAACAGAAAATATTTAAATCAATTTCAAAATTATTATGATTAAGAAATGTCTAATATTTTAAGATATTCATTCCAACATTAATTAACCTTTTTTAAATTTTAGTATGTGTATGAATAAAGCTCATTAGAAAATAAAAAATGAAATATAGATACCCATAACTCTACAATATCCGTGCCTTAAATGATAAAGTATTTTACGAATTATTTATGTATCTAATTTAAAAGACATTTATCAATTTAGTGTTGTAACATGGACCATCTGGTTTTTGTAATAATGAGTTTTGATATGTTTCTAATTTCATAATATACAACAGGCAACAAATTTCCACAAAAATGGCAGAAACATATTTCTAACAAAATTATTCAACTTAAAAATATATTTTCTGCAAAAATCAATATGTGTGTACCCATAATGACTATGCAATTTTGATATTTTTTAAATTTGAGTCCTCGTTATAATTGGAAATTGATATTATAAGATTTCATTTTGTCAGGACACAATTATAAAAATATAAATAATTAGATAAATTTATTCTCATAACATTTGAAATTAAAGTGCATATCTTTAATTGAAATCATAATTTAGGATACTATTCTTTTAAAGGGCATTAAGTATTTACATTAACTAATATAAATAATATTCCATATTTAAATATATATAATATTCCATATTTTTGATATATGGAATATTAGATAAATTAAAATAAATGTTTGAAGAGAATACTAATATGCTTATAAAATAATATGATTTGATTTAATACCTTTCATTATACTGTGTCACAAGCATGCATTCTACTACATAATGAAACATTATTTAATAAATGGGTAAATTTTTTTATTATTTATCAAATGAATAAATGCAAGTACACATTTATTTTTTCTTTACATTAATGTTTAAACAGCAAAATGAATCGAATAAATTGAATTTTCAATGTAAACATTTTGTATAAATACTTATTTTTAATAATTGAAAAGAACAATATTAATAGATGATTATCGTAATGAACTTAAATCTAACAATGAAAATATAATTGTGAACTTCTAGCTGAAAACATTCATTCAGTAGAAATAGTTATGTTCATTTATATTATTGTAACTTTCCAATTGTACTTTGTGATTATCTTTTATGTAAAAATAATATCAATAAAAAGCTTAACAAGGAATTTTACGATTTCAAAAAAACATATAACTTAAATTCTAGTTAGTTTTATCTGGATCATATTTTATTAAATTTTATTCAATAATTTAAAACGATTTCCTTAAATGTAGATAAATGTAAATGAAGGAAATGTTTTGATTTTTTCCTTTTTTCCGAGATGATAATAGCTATAAACGAAAAGTGAGAGAATTTTTAAAAAGAAAAAGAATATAAAATTGCAAAGCTGTAAAATTGGAGATAAGATAGAATGCTGAAGCTCCAGTTGGAAACCGCTATAAAAAATGGCTGTAAAGCCAAAATAAAAAATGCTATAAAAGTGCATCTTGTCACGAAAAACAATATAAAAATATGAAATACTTATTTCATAAGATCAAATTCCTAAACTTGAAAACTGATACTAATGTATTTGAACTGAAGTATCCTATTCAACTTAGATTTTAAGAATAAAAAAAATTGAAAACCAATTTTGTTTTCAAAAATATAATACATTAAATTTAAAATAATACTTTCTCTTTAAAACAGAACAAAGGGAAATTTTTGATTTTAGCGAGAAAACACTTTAACTGCCTTTAAAGCAATGTATGAAAGTTTAAATATTTGGTATCGTAAAATATTACTTTTTACACGAACAAATTTTGTTAATTTCAATTCAAATATGTGAGCTTAATATTATTGTAAAATGAATAGTATATGTATTTTCCGATTTTTATGCTTATCAGATTGCATTAATTTTACTAATGATTTATATTTATTTGAAAAATGAAGTATATTCTTACATTTTTAACAACATTCATTGCTTTATATAAATGCTACAAAAAATTTAAACCGTATTTGAACATTTTATATAAAGATGATTCCTATATAAATTTCTTTTGCGAAATCTGTGGCTTTATTATTCTAGGTATTTAAGCAGTTAAAATGATAAGATTAAAAATCTATTCATTTAAAAATATGAAGTGTTAGTTTGATATAATATTTCCCCAACTTTTTTAATAAAGCTCCATTTCCCCTTTTTAAAACATGTGAAGTACTTTTATTAGTTCTCCCAAAAATACAGTTTATAAAATATTTGAAATCTTGGAAATAATGTATAAAATTCTTTTAATTAAACAGGAATTTTCTCTACCTTTGTCAGTGTGATAACTTAAATGCAAATCTTCCATGATGAATTTAATGCTTTCTTACTGAAAATTTGAATTAATAATTTGCCTCTTCATAGTAAAATTATCAATATGAAGTTATATGACTCATTAAAATTATATGAATGTGATGTATACTTAAACTACAGTTTTTGTAAACAGCTAATATGTAGAATTATTAATATGGGTTAATATAGAAAGACGCTATTTTCATAATAACAGATCATTTTCTCTTGTACTTAACTGGCACCATAAATGTATTTTTGAATACTTTCTATTATCATATTGGATATAATCATGAAATTATACAAAGGATATTATCATAAAGACATTTTTTAGCTTATTTATTTTTTGATTTCATATATATATATATATATATATATATATATATATATATATATATATATATATATATATATATATGTAACAATTATTGTAATTGTGTGTAACATTATTTTTTTCTTAGGAAGAAATTAGTTTATCAGTATTCTGCATTATATTTAAGTTTTCATATAAAATTTTTCTTCGTTTTTTTGTGTTCAATAAGAAAACATTTTTAAATATGAATTATTCTGAATGTATAATATATTTTTCTAAGTCGGAATACAGTTTTTCATAATTGCAAAACATCTTAAAAACTATTATGGAAAAAGAGAATATTCAAATGAATTCATTCACATGACCTTCTGGTAAATTAAAGTATTTTTAATCGCATATTATGAAATTTTTACCATGGATCTTATTTTAAAAATGACAGATGTTTTAATAATTTGAATTATCTGATGTTTTCTTTAACAGACTAATTAAGGAAATTAAAAAAAGCCCACTGAGAATAATTTACTGTAATTTTTTTATGATTTACAGCATTGTAGAATAAAAATTTCATATTTTAATGAGTTTGTATAATTAAATTTAGCCTTCAGGATTGTTAAAATGTTCGAGCAAGTAATCAAAAATAATATTAATTTATTAAAATAACTTGTCAAAAATGGAAATAAAGTTGAAGAAACAGGAAAACTCTAATTTCCACAATTATTTAAATTTATGCTTTTAAACAGAAATTTTTATAAATTAAAGAAAAATAGTTATTCTTCATAATTGCTTTCAGATACACAAACAAACAAGTAATTAAAACACCATAAAAAGTTTCTAAAAATGTAGGTATATTTTCAAGTCAATTTATTATAGAAAAACAAAAGTGACAAATATCTGATTTTAATAAAGATAATATAAAATTTTCTATCATTCATTTCTTGGGTTTTACACTGCTCATCCAAAATATATTTGTAATACAAATTGACTGAAGCTGCCAAATATAATATCATTACAAAATATGGCAATTGCTTTTTAAATTAATTTTAATATACAATGTTTTAAATCTCAACATTTTACAAATTGTTTTCAATTTAAACTCCTTTAAGTGTGTGTATAATCTACAGAAAAAATTATTTCATATTATTTGACACGTTTACTTTAAAAGCAAATATCTGGATATGATAATAATAAATAAAAGAGTAAATATACTCTTATATAGGGCTACATTTTTGTCCCACAAAATTTAAATGTAAACTATTTTTGAAGCACGAATAAAATAAATCGCTTTATACGATAACCTTTAGAATAATTCTGTTTTTATCATAACGATTTTTAAATAGTTTCCTAAAAGTAGCTGAATATTAAATATCAAAAGCATAACAAGTAGCAATAAAACAACAAATGATAATTAAAAGAATTAGAATAAGAAAAGAATATTTCCGTCATCAAAATCTACATAAACTCTTTAAATACAAATTGTTTTAATTTCTATACATTTTTAAGTTCATATCGTCGTTGGAAGTCAAGCAAAATTTTTGGAGTGTTTTATATTTTCAGTTCGAGATATATTTGAAAGATACATTAAAAAATATTAATTCTTTGGTTTTAAAATTGTATTAATAAAGTAAATACCTATGGAATTGCTTGATGCAGTGGTTTCCATATTTTATTAAATTAAAAGTTTTTTTACAAACAAAAGAAGCGATTATTTATAAGACAAGTACACTTGAAAAAATTCTCTTAAAGTTTAAATATGACTCCAATTCTATTATAGAAGTACATTCAATAAATATATTGTTTATAAAGTAAACTTTTAAATATAAAAACAAATTTTTAAAATTCATTTACTTGTGAACCATATTAACTGAATTTTTTTCACCACATTCAAAATCCACTAAAGAAAGAAATATTGAAAAGAGAGTGGACGAAAAGTTATATTCACAAAAAAGAATTTTTTGAAAAATATTTTCTACGTGAATTTTGAACAATTCAATGATATAAATAAAAAAAAGATATTTTTAGCTTAGTTTCTTACTTTTATATAAAAAAAAAAGTTTCATTGCCAAAGGGATCCACAAAGTAAAAATGATCTGTTTTGGAACTTGAGCTTCCCCATTGTGTAATACGACATCCAATTCCAATGTAATACAATTCTTTATTTCTTGAGTTTTGTGAGAAACTGTTTACTTTAAGGAATTTTCTTGAAAAAGAAAGTTGTTTAAGAAATATAAATTACATCTGAAGATCTAGGAACTTTAATTTGTAGAAAAAGAAAAAATAGAATTATGCAATACACGTAGAATACCAACTTTACTGTGTATCTCCTTTAATACACATTGAAGGTGTTTATATTTTGATTCTCATGAAAGTTTTGAAGCAGCACATTAATGTCATTTCTGAAAAATACATGGTTAAATGTTTCTTAATATATGATTGCGTACCATATAAATTCAATTTCCCAGATAGTGCGATGTCTTTCATGAATCTACGTTGAAGATATTATTTTGTATTAATTAAGTAATGCAATACGATATCGATATTATCTCTTTTTTATTTTTATCTGAAATTATTTTATATTTTTCTTAAGTTGATTGTGAAACGCACTGTTAAAATTTTTTAGTTGTTTTGTGTAATCTATGTACAAATCATATTATCCATGTGATGTTTCTCGTCTTAGTGTATTTATAATAATCTTTTCTAAGATAAACTACTAATGGCTTTTGAATCGTTTATTACCATTTATCTTGAGATAAATCTATTCACAATTTAGATTTACCAGAGTATAAAAGGTAATGAACGATTCACAAACCATTACCATTTTATCTTACAAGGTATGTTTTACAGTATAATAAACTGAAATTTTTTTTGAAATAAGTACTGTTGTATGAAAATTTTATTATAATTTAAATATGCTCTCTTAACCGGCATAATGGTATAGTTGAAAAATAAATTGCTGTTCAACTTATTGATAAGATTTTTGATAAAACATTATTAATGGAATAAAATTTAAAAGCAAAAATGTCGAATATATTAATATTAATATATTATTATTATAATCCTGTATAAATATTATGCCAATATATTAATATCCTGTATATTAAAACTTTTAGATTTCTGATAACTTTTATTCTTTTTTAAATTTTATAATTATATTATTTTCTTTCCTTTCTATCTCATTTTTCGTGTATTTTAGTATATTGTCTTATACTTCCTTATTTTAAATGGTAGTTAAAATAATAATAGGCTTTATACCATAATTGAACCAACTTTTATGCAGCAAAGTTTTTCAAACAATGAATTCGCTGAAAGGATGTAATGAGAAATAAATCATATATTTATTTATGTAATATATGTCATATTATATGTAAATTGAAATATTTTCCAGAAATTAACATTATTTAAAATAAAGTTCTACATGATTTTATTACATTTTGCAGTTAATATTAAGAAATCCTTCTAATAGTTGGTTAGTTGTTTGGTGTAGTGCCTGTTTTAAATCAAGTCAAATTACTCCAAATGCCAGAATCACGGCCTTGGCTATATGTTCAATTTACTCATTATAGAAATTTCTATGAATGGAAAATTCATCAATAGCTTGTAAGCTTCTTATGATGGCCATGCAGTTAAAATAATTCCAGGGAAATTCTTCTAATAAGAAAATATTCTCATGACACTCTTTCCTGGTAGATGCAAAAATTCGTTCTGTTTTCAAAGCAACGTTTGTTAAGCATTTGATATCGGTAATTATAAACTAATATTTAAATGTCTAAAATATAGTGAAATAACAATTATTTGTTATAATATATTTCCTTAAAGCTCTCAAGAATTTTATTAGACAGTATGTGTTTTTCGTTGGGTGGACAATAAATTTCATGGTCCGAAAATTTAGTAAACTATAATACATAAATAAGCCCTATAGAAATTTGTTGTATGATGGTGTCCTTCTCATTCTGGTTTATTTTTTAAATATTTATTAAATCAATTGCATTTTATAGATATTTATGTAGAAAAGTTAATTATCATCATGAATATTGCTAATTAATGAATTTGATATTAATGAGTATATAGGGGTACAATTTGGTATCATTATTTAACGTGGACACATCCTAACCAGCGGATCACCAGCAACCCAGCAAGGAAGAATAGGGACAACCGCAGACCCTTTCCGTGTCAAGCGATACCTGAATTTTCTGATCTAATGGAAAGTAGTTTGAAACTACAAAGTCACGTGGATCCTTCTTGGGATATAGCAGTTCTTGCGTCTGTCACGTAAAGTTAATCTGAAGTAGAAGTAGAAGCGAGTGATGTATCCCAGCTGTTACATTGTCTCACTGTTTCACAATATCTTCAGATTTGAAGCCATCGTGGATTTATGCAATTAGAAGCCAGAGGCTATATTAAAGACAGTGTCGTTCAATTTCTTTGTCCATATTTGTCGTTCATCGCATCATTGGAAGTGACTATGCCTTTCGATTAGAGTCAAGGATAAACAACACAATGAATGCCTTACGAACATTCTTCTTTGCTGATAAAAATATAGAATAAATAAGCTGATGCATAACGAAAATTGAACTTGTAACGCCGTTGGCTTTTTATGTGTTTGTAGGATTCATCACTACGATGCATACAATGAGAATGTCGTCAAAAATCAATGTTTGTGTTGGTGAAGGGGTGGGTATATTCGGATTAGTCGATCCACCAATATATAAGTTGCCGCCTACCGAATCGGCAATCTCTTTCCTTTTAAATAGCTCTTGCAGATGGTGATTTATTAATTTTTGATTTGTTCATGCTTCGTAATTGCAATCATCAGAGGAAACGCATGATGTATATATAATATGATATTCAATGTCCTTTCATAATGTTACATTTTGTGTGAATAACAGATCACTTTCAGAGAGTTTGAAATTACGAGGAAACTATTTTTCATTGAATGATCTGTATACACAATGCATCAAAGCATAATGAATATCGTAGTTAATATCTGATTCAAACCTCATTTATCCCTCGTGAGAATAATTTATATTTAGATGTAATTTTAGTAATGACAGTTAGTAAGAAATCAAGATTTATTTATTAAATCAAGTAATTATGCCAATTGTAATTTTCACTATACTTCATTTGTTGGAAATTCAAATTAATTTTTAGTAATGACAGCTACTAATAATTTAATTCAAAAATATAAAATTTAAATGTTCATGAGTAATTAATTGTTGATCTTCTTAATAATCACATGAACCTAATTTTGTTGAAATTACCATAATTTCAAGGTGTTTGTGGACGTAATCTGTTATATTTATACTTCATGTAAAATCATGAGACTCGATAAAATTAATTGTAAAACTTTTATTCTTAAATAGCATACAAATAATAAGAAATCAGATGTAAAAAATTTTTATGCATTGTGAATATGACACAGTGTTTAGCTAAAGTTCTGAGAACTTTAAAAATATTAACATCGTGATTTAATTCTTGAATTTTTATGTAGTTTATTATTATTATTTAAATGATAACATCATTATGAGAAATAAACAATTAGGATAATATTAAATCTATCAATAAAATAACTGCTTATATGGCAAATTTTAAAATAAAATTATCTATTATTATAAAAGACATATTTTATTTTAAATAGTTATGTTTCATAATAATATTATATATAATAATAGGTATTTTAGACACACCAAAAATCATGCATTTAATATTATTTAAGTAAAAGTTTTGAGATTAATTTAATTTATTAGTACATATTGAATTATCTCTGAAAATTTAGTCGATGGCATATTTTGGCAGAAATTTTTGAAACACATAAAAGGTAAGATTTTTCAACGAACTGTCGAAGAAGTCAAAATTGATAAACATACTTTGAATTTATTTCCAGAATTCAAAGTCCTTCCCAATGGGATAATAAATCAGAGTCAAAACCACTGTGGCATATGAAAAAATAAAAAAAAATATGAAAACTGCAATAACCAACCACATAACATAATACTGAAAATATTTGTTTGTGTATATATCGTTTAATGATTAAAGGAGCTATTTAAAAGCTGCTTTGGTCCACTATAATTACCAACATATTTAATATAATATTATTCAATAACTTATTTAAACTTAATATTAACTTTAATGTTATTTACGAATAACTTATATTATTTACTATAAAATTTATAGCATTTTGAACAGAAAAATTGATTAATGTTATTTTTTCATGTTACTTTGAAATTTTTTGAAATAAAAAAAAATATCATATATATTTATTTATGTACTTACTCCAATAAATTTATATGAATTAAGTTTTAAGGTGTGCATTGTTTACACTTTAAATAACATTTGTTTTGCAATATAATTTCCCTGTGGTGGAATTTAGAGGGCATGTTTAATATAGTTCCGAGTAAATTATAATGTTATTAAAAATTGTTGAAACACATAAAATTGAGTTTTTTCTTTTAGAAATGAATTGTAGGATCTAAATGTACATATAAATAAAAACTTATAAAAATAGGAAATAGTTTTGATTACTTGAGAAAATAATTCATGAATTATTACCAAATTGGTTCAGTTAAACTGCAGACAATCTAGATACTTAAAATGTAAATATTGAAACAATCAATTAGTAATTAAAACAATTATAATTATATGATGATTTAATACTAATAAAATTCTTTTAAATTGTTACTCAACAAAATTAGATATTGTTTCGAGTCTGCAGTGCAATGAAAATAAATAAACAATAAAATTTTGCATTGGTAAAAATGTTTATTATAAATATTACCTGTTTCAAATAATAAAAAAAACATTTTGATGATTTTCGTGAAATTTTATGTATATTCTATATAAGTTATATGTAATAATAAAAAGTTTAAATCTTATAAGATTTTTAAATATCGATTATTATTTATTATATATAAAGTAAGTCTTTAAAATTATTAACTTCTTATAACTATAAAATAAATTATATTAAATTTTAATATTGTTTTTCAAATCCATTTCACAAATGGAATAATATATGCTTCATTAATGTTATTATTTTGCAACATGCATACTACATTTGAACACATATATTGTAAATGTGAAACACGTATTAAGTACATTATGAGATTTCGGTTACTGTTTCACGACTTTTCACACAATGAATAATTTTAAAGCATGAATATAGTTTCTGAAGGTTTAATTTTTTGATTGATAAATAATTTTAATAATATAATATTATATTAATTATTCATATTTTTTAAAATTATTTATTAGAACGATACAACTATGCAATTTATAATATTAACTTGTTCCATAACAAATCCAAATTCTAGAAGAATCGTAAAATAGTCTTATGTATATGATATCCAAGTATTGAATTCCTAACTTGATTTTATTTTGTCTCTAATTGGATCCATTTTTACTGCTCATATGATTTCACTTCCATAATGACATATGATCACATTATAACTATTCAAAAATTTGCGAAGATTTAAATTTTGATTAACTATTTTCCATTAATAACATTAGTTAATATTTCTCGTTGTTGTTTCCAATCCTACAGAGATCTAGCTGCAGCTAGATTTGATCCATGACACCGTAAAAATAGTTATAATTTGTCTTTAATTATATGAAAGATTAAATTACATATGCTTCATTGACTTGTGCTGATAAACATGTGATGAGCGTAAATGATAGTTAGAAATTTCTCATACTGTAATGATGTGAATAATTATGAAATAAGGAGTTAAATGAGAAATCGTATGTGCATTCAGACTCATTTCATACATTAGTACAATAAATATATGAATCATTTTTACAGGGAACTTTATATACTTAATTCCTGTTCATGCATTTAACTAATATTTCTATTTTAATTAATTAAATTCAATTAATGGTGTCTTCATCTTTTCCTAACATATAGTTTTGACTTACATTAATACATAAAATCGTAAATAAAGTTATTTAAACATGCACGAGTACCCAAATCGCTCTTCACACGTCGACATACACACATCGGTTTAACAGTTCATGAGTTTGATCCCCACATAAATCTTGTGTTTTTATGTAATGGTTAAGAATCCTTATAAAATATGGGTCCTTGTCTAATAATATTTCATAAACAAAGATGACTGTAGAGTGGTAAACAAATTAATTTAGACTTACTATATAATTAATAAAAAAGACGTATTTTGGAAACTCTATTATATTTAAAATTTTCCATAAATTTCAACAAAATATATTTCATAAATTTTGTAAAAATTTTAAAAATCTAATTTTACCCTTTATATAAAAAATTTTTTTTAGTTAAAATATTTTTTCCATGTATTTAAATTAAAAGTTCACGTAAATTTACAAGTAATGATTTAAGAATATGATTTGACTTACAAATTGAATATTCAGACAAATTTAATTATTCAAAATGCTTTCCAATTGCATAATTAGATTCCTTTATCAGAAAACTTTAGTATACAAAATTGTGTTTTTGAATATAGAATATTAAACACAAAACCAATGACGTTTTTAAAAATCATGAATTTATGGTCATATATCTTTTCAAAATTTGGAAAAGGAATTTTATTGTAAAAGCTTAAAAGTGCATGTATAATTAGTAGAATTCATACATTGAAGTAATTTTTAAAAAATTAAAATAGTATACAAATTAGAAATTTGTTAAGTTAACATTTTATCGAGGTTCTTTTAGATGGAACGGATTGCGATCACTTCTCTACAAGTGCATTTTGTTATCAAGTTTATTAATCAGTTTCAAAAATAAATAAATAGTTTAAATCCATTTAATTATAAATTTCAGATTACTTTTATCAACTAAGACTGAATGAAAGAAATATTCATTTTGGAGTAATCTTTAATTCAAATTATATAATGTGTATCAAACACAATTTTAGAGACAGTTATAATCTAGTAAACTTCATACAATAATTTCAAGGCATTTACAAATTCAATAAAAATTTCTTTGAGAAATTAATTTTTAAATTTCAGTTATATATTCAGAAATCACAATAAGTAAATTCGGAAACCTAAATTGTAATTATATTGAATGATAAACACTGCGAAAGAAATAATTAAAAAAAATAATTAAAAAAATAATTAAAAAAAAAATTAAAAAAATAATTAAAAAAATAATTTAAAAAAATTTAGTTTCAATAATGTAGTTATAATATTACACCTTTATTTTCTTGTTATTTTAGTTTATAAGACAGCATTCTATTGCTTAGCAAATCACTTTCCTTACAAGTTTTGCAAGAAAATGTTTTTTTTTTATTTCTTTTATCGCACTGTAGAAGTGGAAAACTTTATAATCAACATTATTCTTTGAAGTATGCTAAATCATCAACTGAGTTAAAATCACGGAAGGACTCAGTTGACAATTTAGCATACATAAATATTAACAATACTAAAATTGAAAATACCCATTTAAATATCTAATGTGTAGAACATGTGTAAGTTTTAAAGTTAATCAGAGTTGCCAAAACTTATGAAATGAGAATTGCTAAACATTTCAAAAAATAAAATTATAAATGTGATTAATTTAGAGTAGAGTAAAATATTGCATTTTCTTAATTTAGGGATAAATAAAAACGTGAATTAAACATTCTATTTAGTATCAGGATTAGTTACTTCTATATATGAAGCTTTTTCCTTTTAATTTAATGGACCTCATGTAAAAAATACTCTTTTTCACGTTTTGTCAGAGGAAATATTGTAGAAAAATATAAAATCCTCTTTTACCAGATAGATTGTGAATCATTTTGTTAGTGAGAATCTTATATATTAAGGTTAAATCTTATATTTTATATATAATATAAATTTATATAAAGGTGTGTTATAATATTTATATAAATGTATCCACGTGACATACAATTTGCATTAATGTATGTCATGAGGACACAAGAAATTTCACAATTATTAATTTTAGAAATTATTTCATAATAAAATATAAATTGTGAGATTACATTAATATTTTTCTGTTTTAATAATATTAAAATTTAAGAAATGAAACATATTGATATATTTGTCTTACTGATCAGCTTATGGAAATCAACCTCATTTTGGATAAAAAAATTCAGATGATAAACAATCAAATTTGGATATCAACATCTTCATTCTTATTAATGAAATCAACTTAAAACTTAAACTGAATGATACTTATTTAAAATATAATAAATGTGTTAGTAAAGACTTCTTGTTAAAATTAAAGGCGGAAATATCTAACGAATTAATGTATTTTGAAAGTTTGTTAATAAAACATGTTTAAATATACCACTATTTTCATGCAGACAGTAAATATCACAAATGCTAAATATTATAAATGTGATGTGTATCATTGTGCAACGATTTTATTAATAAAATAAAATAAGCATCTATACAACTGTTTAATACTACTATACTACTGTTTGTCTTTAAGATTTTTTTGTAACTGACACTGTTTTGGGAGTTTTAAGTTTCTTAAACTTTGACTGTAGTTCAAGAACACAAAAATGTTTATATATATATGACTGTTAGACAATGAAATTTTAAGTGTTCCCTATGTTAGTTATTTGAAAGACAGCGATGGTCAGCATAGAGGGTACCGAATACTATCATAGTCACTATTTAACTGCATGAATGTGTGTCTAAGAAGATGTAGGGCATTTTCCAGGTTTTTTCCTTAATGACACATGAATATTATTCACAATGAATTAAGAGTGTTCTCATAAGACATTTTACACAATAGATATTAAGATACTTTTTAACATTTATATTAAACTGTTGACAAGATAAAGACAACTTTGATTGAAATCAATATGCATAATCATCAAAAAGCATTGGCCGCATTAAAAATAGTATGATATAAATTACAAGCATATAAATGGAGGTCATATAAATAATAAAATGAACGTTTACTTTAGAGAAGAAAATTACACACTACCTCTTTTTAAAACCTTTAAAATATATGTTCTAAGAAAGAAATATAATTTACTAATTCAATAAATTCAGAACATATTTTGTGCCTGTTCGCATAAGCAATATAATTCTTTTAACAGTAGAATGAAATCATTACAAATAACCAACATTTTCAACTTTTAAACAGTTTACAAAATTAAATATATTCTTTATAACTAAAAATCTTAAAGAATTATAAAATAAAACGTATTACTTCTTTTATTTACTTTAGGCAATAAAAGAAGTAATGTTGTAAGCAAATATTTTTTGTATTAAAAATCTTAAAGAATTATAAAATAAAACATATTTACTTTAGGCAACTTACATTTACTTTATTTACTAGGAAACTTTTATTTACTTTAGGCCTTTTTTCACACATAATTGTTGAAAATGTTATGATTTTTATTATTAGTGGAATCTAAATACTATAAAAACATTTCCTGAACATTATTATAAATGCGTTAAAAAGTTTCTTTATCTTCTTCATAAACGTTTTCTGTATATGAGTATGTTCCTATAAAGTTACAGTCATTTATCTTGTAAACAAACAAGATAAATATGTTCATATTTCATATAATTTTTAATTGAAGGGATAATACATGGAAAAAATGATATTATTATTGCAACAGAAATGTTAAACGTTAAAAACTTTTTGTTATTAACTTTTTAGTTATGAAGTTTCTTAAAATTATTCTAACACACACACAGCAGCAAAGTTAAATAAAAATTTCTTGAGTTATTAATAACCGAGCTTTTTTCAAAAATTGTAATTGTATGCAATTTTTTTTGTTCATTGTAATTGTAAAGTACTTGTGTGACTATAACAGCTTATTCAGTATTTCAATTTTGTAAGATACTTTATATATTCCACGTCAACAATTACCTTTAAAAATTGTGGTAGTTTAATTTATAAAATTTTCCACAGCTGCGCTATAGCTAATTGTTAATGGTTGCAGTTCTTTTGATAAAGGATTGGTAATTGAAAATAAATAACTATTTTTAACTTACGTAATTCTGAGATAAATATAGAAATTTCCATTACCCAAGAAATAGTTTAATTGAGCAAAGCAAATTCTATATAATTTTACTATAAACAATGCATTTAACATAGTCTAATAAAATAATGATTTATACACATAAAAAAAACTTTTAAACCCTTATAAATTAAAATAAATAAATTTTTGAAAATTCGATAATAAGATAATAAATAAAATACAATACATATATATTTTGAGCCAGTTATATCTAATAAGAAAAACTATTTGGTTAAATAATTTAATCAAATAGTTTTTCACAATTGCTGAATTGGAATATCAGAATCTACATAATTGCTAAGTATCAGAAATGACATAATTTCAATCGAATTATGTAATAAAGACATTTTTTTCAATGAAAAAACTATAGCTGTTTTATGGGATTCTTGAAACATGAAGCATTTTGTAATTTCTTAATAAAGTTATATACATTAGAAGTTGATCTAATATTTTTAGTATAATATATACCTATGTTATAATAAACGTAAACTGAAAATATTCTGAATATTTGTCACCTAGATTAAGTAGAATTATGTATTCTTATTCAAGTGTGCAGATGTAGAAAAAAGTCAAATTTTATGCAATAAGTCAGTAGTAAAAAATCAAATATATTTATTAAACTGGCGTACTTATTACGTAGAATGTACGTTATTCTTTAAAGAATGTTAACAATGTACGTTATTCTTTAAAGAATGTTCACAACAATAATAGTTATTTTATGTGAATTACGAAAAACATTATCTTTCAGGTATTGCGTAAATTTAGCATGTGGATTTACACATTATTTGAATTAATAGTATGTAATTTATTTATGAAATAAACACAGCTGTACAAATCTAAATAATAATTGTATAATGAATTTAAACGCAAAATTATATGTAGTAAGAACAATTTACTATCAAAATTTCTGTTTTAAAATTTTTATAAATATAATTTTGAATTTGTGAACATAAATCAGTGATATAGAAAATCATTTTTGAATATATTGATTCCTACTATGCTTTTATCTAAATGATATTCTAAATGAATTTAACATCATTTATAAAATAAGGTTTCTTGTAAAATAAACATTCATATAAAAACAATTCATAAATCGCTTATGTATTCTGGGCCATTTTCTCTAAAAGCAATATATAAAATAAAGTATTCCGTATTACAACTTCAAAGTAAATACTGTTTCACATAATATGTTGCAAGATAATGTACATAGATATATAAGAATAGTATAAATGACAAAATGTTTCTTTGAAAAAGCGCTTTGCTATTTATTTGCGATGAAGAAACATTATTTTAGATGATATAGATATTTATTTAAATGATCCACAATCGCTTAACTTTATTTTGTTTTCAGGCTCTAAGCATTGAGTTTTATATCCTCTGATCCATTTGATTGATTCAATTTTTATTTAGGAAGAGTTCGCAAAACGTGACATACACTTTAGCTGTAGAAATAAAATATATTCTATTAATGGATTTGAATGTAGTCCATAGAATATTTAACCAAATAGTTTTTCTTATTAGATATAGCTGGCTCGAAATATATTTCCATTATATTTTATTTATAATCTTATTATTGAATTTTCAAAAATTTATTACTAGATTTTAATATAGAGAATTGATGGTATTAAATTTATACTTATGTATGCTTTCTGGAATTTTAGTATAGCAATGTTGGATGATTGTTATTTTAAATCCATCTTGAATATGTTGTAAATAATAATTTTTATTAATTTTCTAAAGATATTAATTATGATTTAGTAATTTTAGTTAATACTATATTCTCACAGAATTTTTATTAGAAAAAATATTGTAAATTTCTTTAATAAATAATCATACTCCTTACTCTCAGGATATATCATGAAGTACCTTCGTAAAGAGGAAGAATTTGTAGTTGATACAACACTATTAGCTTACAAAGAAATGAATTTATATAAATTTATCAATTAATTCAATGTTCGGGAAGTTTTATAAGATAAATTACAATCAAAATTCAAATAGAAATTTTCTGTTTAAGTGTATACTTCATAATTTCATTAATTTTTCTTAATATTTATTGTTTAAAATTTGGATCATGCTATTAAATTTTCATACCATAAATAAATATCAATAATTTTACTATTTCTAATATCATACTTCCTATTTATTTTCGTTCTTACTGTAGATGCATTTTATAATTTAGGACATAATTCTGTTACAAACATTTCCTTTTTTCCTAATATTTAGTAAAAATATAAAATAGTAAGAGCCAAAAAATGAAATAGTTTACCTTAGATTTTATTTTTATTTAGAAAAGAGATATAATAGACCCTAAATATATACTGGCAAATGATGTAAACTAAATTATTCTTACCTACCAGATGTTTTGTGAGAATCGATTATATATAGACTAATATAGATATATATAATATAGAGATAGACTAAAGCCATTTAATAACTGAATACCAATTTATTCTTTTCACAATATTTAATCAAATTTTATATAGTGAGAGAACAGAAAAAAAATTACTTTAGATTTCTTAGATTTTTTTTTATAAAAAAGAGATTTAATAAAGCTGAAATAGGTATTCCAAAATGTTCATTTAAATTATTTTTACCGAATTTGCATCATATTAGAGAGAATCGATATATATATATTGTAAAGCTGTTAAATTGTTTATTAAACATAATTTCTTTTTAATAAATTTATTGTAAGTTATAGTTGAAAGTAGAAAATAAAATACAAACAAATTTAAATTCTTCATTATTTCATGAAATCCATGTGTTTTAACAAAAGGAAACATGTAACGTCAAATATTACATATTTTTGAAATGAAAACTTAACTAAATATACATACTGAGAAATATTCCTTACTTTTTTATATAAAATATTCCATTATACATGGTTTCTGGAAAATATCTTTTGAAAACAGAAAAAATACTGTTTTTTTTTAACATTTTTTACTTATTTCATTTTTAAATTATATTTCAATAAATGTATTTATAGTCAAAACTTTTGACCATAAATATATTCTTCTTACTACAACTACTTTAAAATTGATAATTTTATTACTTTGACTACAATTTTACTGTAAATATTGATATAAAGTTTTTGTCAATTAGATATCACAAAATCTCTAAATTGCTATTCGAATTTCCAAAACATTAATCTCTTATTATTAATACTAAATCTCCATCAAACTAGTGAAACTGTTCATAGTATATATTTTAAATGAATTTTTAATAGTTTAAATTTTAAATGATGTTAAATGAATTTTAATTTAATGTATTTTGCTTTTATGAAAATCGATACAGCATATGTAAGTTAATTACAGTTAGTTAAAAAAAACTGCTGTCTTACGAATAATTCAAAATATTTAAAGCTCAAAAAGTTTTGAACATAAATATGTTTGTAATGCTTAACAGAAAACTCAATGATTTATTCATAAAATTTTATAATGAATGATAGTCTGATATAAAAAGTACTATTTATATTTCGTTTAATATAATGTTTGTGGCATAAGGTTCTTCTACAATATAAGACGGGTAGAAAGTTGTGTTATTTATTTTTAGTGACGAAAGAAAATGATTCAAACATTTCATTAAGGGATGTCACTTAATACCATAGCATTAACACATTTTTTAATATTAAAAGATAACAAGTTTGTTATTAAAATATTATTCATTTTGTAAGTAAAAGAATTGAGAAAGAAGTTAAATATTTTATTTGAAACTTCTTAAAATATGAACAAAAACTTAATGTTCTTATTCAGAAATAAGAAATTGTAACATGGACAGATAACAGGTAAAAATACACTTCTGAGTTTTGTAAAAATATATTGATAGACATTATATTCATAAATGTGTTCCTTCATTGATCCAGCAAAAATTTACTTATAAAGTTTATTTTTTTGCGATTTTGAAAAATATTTGCTACAAAAAAAGTGACTTAAAATAAAATTTGAGGTACTAAAATTATTATGTAAAGGATAAGAAGTAAATATTCCCAACTAGAATATTTACTTCAGTTATCTATCAAAATTAATTACTTTTTGAACTTTTAATTTTATACTTAAAATGTTTTGGATTTATTTGATTAAATTGCTTCATTAAATGATTGATATGAACACTAATC
This sequence comes from Latrodectus elegans, assembly GCA_030067965.1. Lineage (NCBI taxonomy): Eukaryota > Metazoa > Arthropoda > Arachnida > Araneae > Theridiidae > Latrodectus > Latrodectus elegans. The sequence continues at coordinate 91,128,179 of CM057813.1, forward strand.
TCTTAGAAATAATTGCTGTAGTTTGATTATTATCATTCCTTTGTATTTGATAGCTATTTATTTGCCAAATTGAAAGACAAATCTAGAAACAAAATATCTAAAAATAGTACATGTTAAGTGCAAATAGATATTATTAATTCTTCACCATCAAATTGTTTCTAGAAAATCAATACATTATTTATGAATATTGGTAGCCAAAATGTCTTAGTTTAATTATTAAAATACTAATAGAATTTCCTTTTTAGCATATTAAAAATCCTTTTTCAACACATTTTGATAAAATATCTTTTTTAAGAAAATATCTTTTGAAAATTTGTTTCTATTGTAATATAAATAAAGCTAAAAAAGTTTTAAGTAAATTTACTTTTTTTACTTAATTATTTAAATATATTAATTTAATTTCTTAATGTTTGTCGTGAACAATTATAAATATTAGTGAAGTATCTAATTGTAAAAACATTATTATTTCTCCCTCTACAAGGCATTTTTTAACATATATTTATTATTTACTAGAAAAGGAACTATAAGGCATCATTATTTAAATAATAAATTGTAATGTTCAGTGTTTACTGTTTAATACTATTTATTAATATTTTTTCTGTATCATTATGAATAATTAAACTACAGAAGAATATATGTAAAATAAACAAATTTAATAAAACGCCTTTTTGAATATTATTAATATAAATTGTAGCAGGAAACCAATAGTACTTTATTGCTGTTGTCTCTATCGAGATATTATAATTTAAAGACAATCTTGAAGGGTTATGAATATGTGAATATATATTGAAAAGAAAGATTTATTGATTTTAACAGTATTAAGCTTATTTGTATTAAAATTATGTACGTGTATAAAAGTCTGGGAAACTAAAAAGTGACATGATTCTTTTTTATGACTGTTTAAAAATAAATGTGTTTGTAATAAATATTCTTATTTATTTTGTTTCTGCATTACTTGATAGATTCTGATACTTTTACTGTAAATGTGAGTGTGTGTTTTAAAATTATGTTAATTTTAAAACACACACTCAAGGTTCAAATATACACCCTATTTTGACATTATATATATATATATATATCAACAACAAATTAAACAATATGTGTTTTTAAAAGCTTAAAATGCAAAGTATTGAACTTCATTGCTAAAAAAAATGTTTTGCTTTTATTTTGTTTTTATTTTTTAAAGAACCAGAGAAACATTTTACGAGAGTAATAATAATCTTATACTCAATCTATAAATACAATTAGCCAAATGATTAATTAATATCAATTAATTTACTTTGTCATCTACTTTTACGGATCGGGAATCCGGCAGTCAAAAAATAGATTTTGATATTTTTAAAATGTAATAGCTTAGTGTTTAGAAATATTATTTATCAAATCAAGTAAATTTTATTATTATTAGTACTGATATTTGTTCCCAAGTTACCTTTTAACATGCTTCTTTCTTTAGATTTATGCTAATAATTTCTTGAATATTATTTAACATCAATCATATACTCTCATGGTCAAATTGGAAACAATAGTTAAAAATGTTTTAGATTCTCTCTTATATGTAATATTTTTAATAAGGAAATTAGATTATAAATATGATTTGAAATTTTGATTTCAAAGCATGAAATATTTTTTTGTTATTATAAATTTATGATACAAACTAGTATGGAAGTATTTAAAGTAATAGCACATTATAAGATTATTTTGGAGGTTATAGAAAAATAGAATTGAGTCTTACTTATTCTAAATTGAAATTTATACGTTTAAAATTTTATTTAATAAAATAATATAAATTAATAATTGAATTAAATCTGCATTGTTGTGATTATATTTAGAATATTTTATCATTTAGTTTAACATTAATATTTAAAGCATACAATCAACAGCAAAACTGCTATATATATTACATTATGCTCTGTAGAAAAACAAAACGTACCGCAAATCATATGATGTTAGCAAATAATTTAATTTATTTCAGTGGGTCTTTTTCAAGGATTAAGAATACCATAAATTGATTGTATAACCTAATTATTTTCATCCATGTTCTTATAAAAAAAGTAAGCTGGAAAATAATATTAAAGAAATAACAGTGAAATAAGAATGTAAAGTACATGAAATTTTCATGTACTTTGCATGGTACTCTAAATAAATTAAGCTTAAAACTTGGATTAGAAAGGGGAATATTTACTTGTTTAAGGACTGAAATCAATACAATTGATGAACTTAATTGTATTTACTCTAAAATTAACTCTATTTAGGAAAACACTCTGCATGCAAATTGATGCTTAATGAGAAATAAGACCGTAGGGCAAAAATACTTTATTATACCCTCATCGTTTACTGGATGTTACTTTTAATTAAGGAACAAAGATATTTTTTTTAATGTTAATCTGCAAATTCACATTTTATTCACATTCAACAACATACAACATTTAAAGTATCTATTATGTTAAATGTAATTATATTTCATTACTGCTTTGACAATAAATTGAAAAAAAAAATACGCTTAAAAATGGTAGAAACGGCATTAAAGTCATAGTTTTTTTTAAAGAGTAACAAAAGAAAAAATTTACTAATAAAAATTTGTTTAAGTAATTTGTTAAGAAAAATTTCAAAGAATCCTTCTGAAATTTAAATTTTGTAAAAATATTTTCTTCCTATTTTAATAATAAATACTTTTTTGATTTGCAGGAAATATGTATAAATATTTCATTTCATGCAAATGTGAGGAAGAAAAATATTACGGAATTTTCACAAAAGTTTTGGTGAAGAAGCTAAATATTATATAATATTAAGCTGCACAAAATGGAAATTAAATTATTATTTACCACACAAAATATGATATTTATGTAAAATAAATGCTTAACAAATGTCCAGTTATTTATCAATTATATCTGAGTTGAAAAGATATAATAAATTAAAAATAAGATATTTACAGTTCATAATTATTGTATATCATTAAAAATATTTAGTATTAGTGCATTTACTGATATTTGAAAAAAATCATCAATAAAATGTTCCTTTCTTAAATTATAAAGTTTGATAAATAATTCATTCTTATTTATTTATCTTCCAAATACTAAGCTGACAGTTATAAATTTTCATAAAATAATATATACACACTTATATTTGTTATTAAATGGTGAAAATATTGCACAGTAATATCACTGCATAAATAATAACATGCTTTTATAAAACTTTCATTAACAAACACAGAGTTTATAAATCTATTCTATAATGAAAGTTATATAATTAGTTTTAAAATGATTTGTAATAAAGATAGATATTTTAAACAATTTGAGGAAGAAATCTGAGTGAATGTTATCACCAATTATATACAGATTTGAGTTCAGTTTCCGACTACATAAAAATTGTTGTGTGTATTTTTTCATATATGTTTAAAATTTCTGTCATTAAAAAGGAATGCCAAAAATAAATAAATAAATTAATATATATATATATACATATATAATATATATATATATATATATATATATATATATATATATATATATATGTAATATACTTAAAGAAAATATTTAAATTTTAAATGATATATGAGTTGAGCAATTAATAAAGAAATATATTTAATAATTTTTCGATAATATTAAACATTTTTTATAATATATAAACATAATGGGAAATTTTTGCATCTTTATTTCATTTTTTAAGAAAAAGTTTTAAATAAATATAACAATATTGTTTGATTAAATTTAAAAAAATGATATTTTATTTGAATAGACATTGAAGATCTCAACATTACATTGACACAAAGATAAAGAATATTCAATTCTCTGCGTACAATATACATTTTTAGCTCTTTAGAAATTTCAAACTAACACAACCTGTAATTAAACATAGATATGTGCGATGAATATTCTGAAACTTATTATCATAAAACAAGTTTAAATAAAGTTATAAAACACATAAATAAACAGTCAGCATATAAGTAAATAACATAGAAAAGTCAATTTCTTTTCATCATTATTACATTACACATAGCATTTCATTTATACGCTGAAAACATTTAAGATGCAAAGTACTTGATTCTATTCGATATGACTATCATAGGTAGGACAAATGAATTATTTCAATAATAAGTAATACTTGATCATACTCACTAAAGTTGAGAAATTGCTGAAAACGTTAGGTCTAATACTAAGATTTCTTATAAAATGCCAACATATGGAATTTTTTGATGCTTTCTAATGAAAATAAACTTATGTATTAGAGTTGAAAATAACAATAATTTTATTGCATGGTATAAAAATAAATTTTTATAGATTTAAACGAATAAAATTTCTCCAAAAATATCATTACTAATTTATTTTTTTAGGAAAAATGAAATTATGTTTTCTAATTACTCTACATTCATAAGAAGCTTATATTTTACAGTAAAAAAGTTAACAGTACTCCAAGATGTTTTTTTTATACTATACTTAAGTATAGTAAAAATATTTAGATTTGTATGAGAAAAAAAATCATTATTTAAATGAGCTACGCATACTTTCGTCAAGAGAAAATGTTTCTAACAAATGCTTATTTGAAATAGTTTTATACCTCATACTCATTATTGAAGATAAACAATGATATGTCTAATTACTACATGAATGAATGTCATATTTCATACTTGCATACTCTATAATGTTGAGTGTATAAAAAAACGCATGTCAATGTATGCACATTGTTTTGCGTTCCTTTTACAAATTCAGAGGCAGAAGAATTGTTTATTGTGCATGTTTGATAATATTATAAGCAATTATTCTTACATTAGTATTTGTCCAAAGTAATTTCTTTAACCATCATTGATTTACCTACTTTAAACCAAATATGTGTAGCTGAAATATAATATTAAGCAACACAATTGCATTTAATATAGATAATTGTTTGTATAAAATATTGCTTTATACAGAAATTAAATAAATCAAAACTTTTCTCGCATTAAAATTTTGTTCATATATTAATTATTAATCATTTAGATAGTGATTTTAAAGATGTGTTTTAAACGAAGAAAAGCATTTATCATTTCACACTACATATTTTTTTAATAAAATGCCACGATCTGTTTTTACTAAAAGTATTGTTATTCATAAATTTTCTCTTAGAGTAACATTCCTTATTTTTTATATTTATTTTTAAAACAAAAAATTCATTTAAATTTTTAAATTTTTTTATTTTTTATTTAATAATTGTTTTAACGTCATTTAAATGACAAAAATAACGAATTGCGTGTTCTAAACATCAGAAATACGAAGAATGAATAGTAATTGTAATAAAATCACTTTTAACTTTCATTTCTAGTTTCTGAACCATTGTTGATAAATTTCTATTCCAAAGAAATTCTTTTAAAAATAATTAAGAAACTTTCAAAGATAAATCTATAAAACAATATCCTCTTGTGTATAACTTTCTTTATAACATTATATCAAACTTTAAGTCATGGAACCATGATTCTAAAGTTCTAGATTTTATCTTTATCAAGTTGAACAGTGAAACAAAAACACAGAAAATAATTTTTTTAAAAATAAAAGTATTCTACTGTTTAAATTATTTCTCTCAAAATATAAATTAAGTTTGAAATTCTGATCTAAGTTCATTAAATAAATTCAGTTTATCCCTCAAAAGACGAGAAATTCGGCAATATTATTAGTTCTTCAGTAGAGTAGAAATTTCTGCAAAAACTAAATATTTAACGATATAGAGATATCAGAAATAAATATATATGTTGTAACTATGTTAAAACTTTTAAATTACAGTTATAAACATTGTTATTTTTTAAGATTTAAAAGTTTCGTTGTGTGGAAATTTGAAACACTTATTATTTGAAAATTAAATAATTGATATAAATTCATTTTACTGCACTAAATTCTACACTATGGTTTATTTATTTCTCTTTGTTTTATTTAAAGTAAATTGTTTTAACCACTGTGTTATGTTTAATGTATCTATATAAAAGAAAGTCATTTGAGGCTAATAGCTAACATCACATATAATATCTATCTAGCTATCTATATCTATCTATCTATCCATATCTGTATTCATATATATATCTTGAATTTCCATTTAAATATATTATATTAATCCTTAAAAAATACTAGTTAAAGAGGACGTAAAAATATTTGATATTAAACAATTATATTTTATTTGCGTATTTCAATGTCCAAATAAATTAAATTTGTATTTAAATAGTGAAAATATTGTAATAGTTTATGCACACGTGTATATACTCTATACTTGTATATAAAAAACATTAAGTTAAAATATAAATCGGAGATGTATAGATTGCGAGATTACATTTAATTATATGCTGGTAAGACATAATAATTTTATGAAAAACTTAACACGTTTTCTCTTTAAACATATCTAAATAATAATAACTAATAAATTTTAGTTAATTTGAATTTGAATTTTTTTTAACTCAAAATTTTTATATGGATTGTATTTTTTAATTATAAATATTCAATGAGACGTTTAATGAAAATAAAATTTTTTAACATATTCATCGCAAATACAAATTGATAATTTAAAATACGAATTTTATGTAATGATATGCTAATGACATAAGTAGTATTTTTAATTTGATTTTTTAAATTATTCTTTTCTTGCTTTTCTTTATTTATCATGCCTTCCATTCATATGTAAAATAGTATTACATAATTAGATTTTTTGACGTTCTAAATAATATTGTTATTAAAATTCTGTTTGACATTTATTTTATGGGAAAATAAAATGTAAATAAGTAATATCTAAAGTATAATTGAAAATAACGCTAATATCAAGCTACAATGTAGAGACATTTACTTGGTTACATTTTGTTTATCGAATAAAATAATAGCAAAATTTAATTATATAAACACAGAGAATAATTTAAATGTTTATTGCCATTGGAATATTATCATTAAAGAAACTTCAGAGTAAAATGTTATTAATTAAGTAAAATTTTAATTTTTTCAGACAATAAGCTCAATGGATAATTTGAAATTTTATTTTTAAATTAATTGAAAGTTGTGTTTATTGAACTTCTTTTACAAAATACATAACTAATGCATTATTTTAATTCGATAAAAAATAAGTTTTTTAATAAAATAATGTTTTATGTCTGAATAGGTTAGACTTTATAATCTTCAAAATGATTCTAACATATTGAATATTGAAATTCTTAAAATATATTTTCATTATGAAACTCTTCAAATAAGCAAAATTTCCATTTAAAATAAAAAGAGTAAATACATAAAAAAAAAAGAAAATGAATATGTTAATATTATCTAAAATACCAATAGTCAGAAATAGAATGTTTGAAAATGTCGTTAATAAGTTATTATCAGGGATAAATACCAATTAATAAAATATATTTCACAATAAATTACATATACAATTTACAATATATTTCTGTTTAATTACAACACATTTATAATAATTATGTAATTAAAATATAATGCATTCAGTTTAAATGCTATATCTTTTGCTTTTTACGTTAACGGTGTTAAAAAATAATGAATATGTTTTTTGATATATTAAATCCCATCATTATATTAATTCTAAAAAAATACATCAGAATAGTTAAATCAGTATCAGTTAATAACAATCTAAAAAATAAATTAATTCTGCTTTACTAGATGTTTCATTAGATGCTTAGTATTTTTAAGCAGCCTCTTTATGAACACAACATGGCATATATGAAGTTAAAAAAAAAACTACTATTATACTAAAAAGTATAAGAAATAGGTGTCTATTTCGGATCTTAATTTGTAGATTATGCAAAGGTTCACTTCCGCATAAAATGTATTGTTGAAGACACTGCCACATTAAAGTTAAAATAAAGAAATATTTAATAATACTATCAAATTAAAATTAGTCACACAAAATGACTAATAATAAAATAAACAATATAATTATTGATTTTAAAGCCAAGATAAATAAAATTTAAAATTTTTACGAGTCAATGTACTTAAATTTCGAAATTTTTATAAAAATGATAGTATTTACATTAAAATTTTATGTTGGGAAAGCAAAATTAGTATGTTAAGTAACACAGAAAATGTGACGAAATAAAATTTTATAAAAGGAATCATAACAATTTAGCTTAGTTAAGTAAATTTTGTTTGAAAATAGTTACTAAGTATTAACTAAATTTGGTACAATATTTTTGATTTACTTAACGCAAAATACATACTATCTGAAAATATATAAAACTGTTTTTTTAAATTTAAAGAAGAACATTTTTACTGACACAAGTCAAATTTTAGGCAAAAAGAACCCATTAAAAATAATAACTTAATCGTGTTTATATGATCGTATTTACATGAGATAAATACAGTAAACATAACATAACAATTCAATTTGAAAATGTAATCCTCTATTTATATTTATTTATAATTAATTTAATTATAATAAATAACTCTATTTATAATTAAAGCTCTATTTATTTTAGACCCGGTTAATGAAGTGGAAGGTAAGAAATCAATTAATGATATACTGGCTTGAATTATCATATAAACATATTTCTCTGCGACTAATAATTTGATGAGAAATATAAGATTAGAAAAGCAGAGCTTAATATTAAATTATATTGAAACTTTAAGCATAGCTTAATATTAAATAATATGCAATTTCTATTCCTAAAAATATAAAAATTAAAACAAAATTTAAAACAAGATATTAGAAATAGAAATTACAGTGAATAAATAACTTTTTATGCTATAAAATCAATTAATTTTATTTTTTAGCATTTAAAAATCTTTATTGTTATACAGACATAAAATTTGTTGAAAATAACCGCATAAGTAAAATGTTTTGTTTTGCAAGGAATTTATCATTAAAAGAATTAAAATTTAAAGGACATCGAATAATAAATGTAATAAAAAATCTAGAATACCAAAAATAAATAATGTTAAAATTTTATATTTATTCTGCTGGTAATTATTAAACAAAAAACCTGGTAATGCTTAAACTTATAAGCTGATTTATTTAAAAAACTCTAGTGGAAGATAATATTTGATAGCATTTTATGCAGTGAAACCTTAGATGTAAATTCAAACACTTCTTTCTTTTTACCAGAAAAAAAAATGTATATTCAGATGAGCTACGTATAATTGAATGTTTTTAAAAAAACTAAAAAAGAGCAAAAAATATAAAATTGAGAATGCATTACTTAAGCAATTTCCGACTAAGCATTTCTATAAGAAAAAATCACTGAAAAAAATGAAATATACATCTGAAATTCTGAAAAGGACATTTTAAGCATTTAATTACAGTTACATATATTGAAAAAATTTGTTAAACTTTTATAATAGAATATGAAAATTTTGTAGAAAATGAAGAAGAATATTCAAAAACAAAAAAGGTTAGATAACATGTAACAGCAAAAGTTGAGAGAAATAAGTAAAAAGGAAAGAAGAAATAAATGGTAAAAAATGAAAAACTTACATTTTTAACTAACAGATATATTTTTCATGGCACTATAAAATATTTTATACAATAATAGAAAAGCCAATAATAATACATAAGTAAATTTCAGAAGATGTTATAATTAAAATATTGTATAAAGAAGTTTTTAATTTGTTAAAAACAAATTAGTAGTAATAATTGCTTAAAATAGATAATTAGTTAATGGGATCTACAGTTAAAAAAGTTGAAAAATGAAAAACTTATGAAGCACATTTTTCAGATGTGGTCGCAATACTTATCTAGATTTGAAAATACAATTTTGAAAAGCCTAGAACCAAATAAAGCTTGAACTAGCCAACATATAATATCAGCTAATGTAATACATATGTTGCACAGTTCAAGTCTAGGTAGAATATATAATGATGAAAGATTTAAGTGAAGTCAACTGAGGATCTATCAAGAGACACAATTTTCAAGGAAGTATTAAATGGGAAAATGTTTATTCGATAAACATAAGTTATTGCCCAAAAACATAGAAAACGGGAATTCTATTGTATTTAACAAGCTCAATACTTAAAAATTATTTAGTGAAATTAATGCTTAAAAATTAACAGTGAAATTGTTTCTACCTAACTATTAAATATACAACAAGTAATGCTATATAGAGAGAAAAGTTTTATATCACAGAAATTCAATTTATGTAGCTGAGATTTTAGAATACTAAAATACTAGTTTTTATGTGTTATGCCCTTCAGTTATTATTTAGTTATTATTTATAAGTTTTATTTTTTTATTGGCTTAAATAATGATGTAATGATGTAAATTATACATTTATATGGGATATATACATATATATGTATGTATATGTATACCACATAGGTAATATAATACTTTTCTATGCTTTCAACAACCCTGCAGAATTCTCAAATAAAGCCCATTCGATATTAAACCGAACAGATTTCGAACTACAATGAGAATCATATCTGCTCTAAAGTTAGAAAATTTTACTATTTGTTAAGCAAAATTCTGTCGGAAAGTTTCTTGGCTTTGTATTGCCTTATCATATAATTGCTGACCGCTTCTACACTTTATTGCAAATTATTGAATTATAAAATAAACTCATGGAGTAAACAATAAATAGGACATAAGTCAGTGGTGAAAGATGAACTTCAAATTGCTGCTCCTAACCTCTATTAACCAGTCTGAAAGGAATAATTTATGAACCTGAGTTTGACAGAGATTACTGGAGCGTTTCTGCTGTGCTCACTTCTTGTCCTTAAATGTGAAATGCTTTTTATTATGATTTTCCTGCCTTTGAACTGAGTCTCTTTCCATTCTACTGTGATTCAAACCATTCACGAAACAAAGAAACTTAGTCAGGAAAAATTAAACCGATTTAACTAACTAAATATACATAAAAATATATTTCTCGAATAATTCTACAACATCCAGTCCACTGCCTTCTAAAACTTTACTTTCCAATCAATTTTCAGTTTTACGCTAATTAAACAATTGAAAATGCATCAAAATCTTACTCATTTATATCTTTCATTGATTAGATATTACAAATACTTCACAGAAATACTAAAATGCTAGCAGCAGAAAATAAATGGAAAAATGCAACTGTTTAACTAAAAGCAACTATATATATATATATAATATATATATATATATATATATATATATGTATATATATATATATATATATATATATATATATATATATATATATATATATATATATATATATATATATATATATATATATATATATATATATATATATATATATATATATATATATATATATATATATAATATATATGACATGCAACATCAAAAATCCCAAACAAAATAATAGGAAGTAATTAATTCACATAAATATGTTTTCTTTTTCAAACGATTTTTTCGATTGAAAATTAAGTAACTAAATACATTTGTGATTTCTTTCTGATGTAAATTAAAATTATCAGTTAACTGTTGAAACTTCTGAATAACTATAACTAAGTTAATTATTTGAAAATTATTCATAGCGCTTTTCATTTAATTACGTTAATTGGCATTAAATTCGATCATAAGAATAGTTGAATAATTAATATCAGTTAAAAGCTTTGATTTCTTATTGTTTTTATAATGCTTGTTATAAAATACATTTATTTGTTGATTGAGTACTATAATTATGCAATGATTTCAATGTTCTTTGCAGAAATTTAAGGAATAATTTCTCACAGTAACATTGATGTTGTATCATAATATGATTCATTAATTCATATTTTATAAAGCATTTATTTAATATATTAAAATATCTAAAAATTATATCATTATAAAATTAAAGATTATTTTTTATAATACATATGTAAAAAAAGTCAAAAACGTATTTCGAAAATTATAAGAAATTTTTAAATTTGATTTCGATGTAAAATGTATTAAATTATTTCTTCAGGAAAATAAATGAAATTTTTTTATAATTAAAAATGTTTAAAAATGTTTATTCAAGAAACATTAAATAAGAAACAATTTATTTAATATAGTATTATATACATGCTTTTTCTTATTTTAAATCACAAAACAGAGTTTTTATAGAATATATGTTTAAAATATACGATTACTGCGATCTTTTTATTTTAGACAAATGTACAGAAATACAGGTATTTTTAATAAATGTTTCATTTGAAAAGGTCTATTATTTCTTAGCAAATAATATCAATTTTGGATATAAATCGTACCAAACCTCTTCTGGAATATTAAAGTATATCATTGGTGGAAAGCCAAGTTTTTATACATGGGATGGCACTAAAGATTTCATCGCACAAATGAAAATGACAAGAAATCGGGCCCTGGTAATAGTTGACACACATAATTTTAATTGAATATTTTTGATCAGAAGAAAAGGTTTTATTGAAATTTCCAAATTTTATCTGAGATATACTCTATGATGTTACAAGAACAAGAGATTGCTTTCTCCTTTAGCTTTTTCAGCTGGTGAGTATTTGTAAATATCCGAAATTCAACCATTTATTTGGAAAGAAATTTCGTAAACTAGTTATTATAAAATTAGTGAGGAAGCATTTAAGAATCACTAGACAGAAAATGCGCAAAATTTGAAATTACTTATTACCCCAATAAACGTGGTTTCATAAATCAGAGGCAAAATATTAATCTATTTTTTTTATTTGTATCTGGGATCAAAAACTTGGATCAAGTTTAGAAGATTGCAATCCTACAGTTAGATTGTGATTAACCAAACCAGTTATAATCAAATTTTGTTTTACAGGAAAATTAGTGGGGATCCAATTTTCAAAATGACACTGAACACAAAGATAAATAAATAACTAAAATTGTCTTTTTTTTAAAAAAAAAAAATTGATACATTTACATAATTGTACTATGAATCATCTATCAAATGATTGGTCAGTAACAATTATTTATCAGAAAGTAATCAAGCTTATTAGATTCTAGATATAGCTTCAGTAATATCTGAGTCTTTGATCTGAATATCGAGTTTATGCTCATAAAATTATATTTTTATTTTTTGAAATCATATTCCTTTGCAAATTTTACTTCATTCAATAGTGTTAAAGGGAATTAAAACTGTGTATTGTCCTTTTAATCCTTTACTTCAATATCTGACATTCATTTATTTGATACAGAAAAAACAATCAGCTCAATCAAAATTTTTTTATAAACTTTATACGCATTCTATTTCTGTAGTGAGGAAATTATACTATCCTTTGAATAAAATTATTACATTTTAATAAGTTATCTATAGCATAATAATAAAATAATTACATTTAATAGGTCTTTTAAAGGTTTTGCTGAGATGGTGTAATAGATGAAACGTTCAGCTCACTTGGAAATTTGTATTTGTTCTTACGTTGCATCAACTGGCAAATTGACATTTCATGAGCAATATTTGCATACTCATGCATACTTTATTATCAAAATTTTAGAAATAGCTTGAGAATCCCTTTGTAACTTCCTTTTAATCTATATAATTCATTGATAAATACTTGATCATTTTTTTCACTTTCACTATACATAGAAAGAAGATATTTATGCAAACAAGTAATGAATTCAATGCCAATTTGAGTCCATACGTTTTGGTCAGAGAAGTTCTTCACAGGTTATTTTTGTAAAAATTTAATGTATAATTTTAATAATGTACAATGGGATATATATTAGAGAGAAAGGGGTAATAGGTTAGTTCTAAACCACGACACTGCTCCTTGGTATTTCAATCCAGAAGCAAATGTGTATGTTTATTGAATTAGGTTGTGATAGTCGGAAGCAAAAATTGTTTTACATTGATTTAAAATCTGAGTCATTTTTTACAGCTAAATTACCATTAATATACGTACCTGGAAAAATTTCAAGTATCAATCCAAATAAAATGAGTCACCCTTACAAAACATCGGCACTTTTTTAATGACTAAAAACTGCAAAATAAAATTTTAAAAATCACTTTATAATGAAGATTTGAAATTTGCTTCAATACTTTTCTGTCTATTATTTTGAACATTTTTTTCATTTTCAACTGATAAACTTATTTCTAATCATGCGTAAAAATGTTAAAATTTAGATTTCTTTCAGAATACAAAGTTAAACAAATTGTCATAGATTTATATTCGTTAAATTTCACAAGATTAAATTACATGTTAACATAAAACTCTAATTTTGAATTTTTATTTAAGATTTCATAAAGGTTTGCTACTTTTTAAATGTTTATGCGATGGGCATTAGAGAAAAGCAATTTTTGAATATAACTAGGACCAAAGCTTAACAATGCTTTGTAAATTAAATGACGCCGTGGCGTCAGAAGATAAAAAGAAAGTGTAATTCTGTTTCCATAAAAAATAATAAAGTTTTAATTCAAAGTTAGTGATGATATAAAAAGCATACGCGCGTATTTTAAAAAAATATATAAAAACATGTTTCTCTTTTCAGATATAAACCTAATTACATGATGTTACAAAGCTGATATTTCAATTTTTAATCTTCTTCTCTGAATAGAGAAAGAGGAAACTTCGCTGGAGATAATTAAATGCACTTTCTTTGAAAATTATTTTTATAATATTTTATTTCAAATAGTATCTATTCCTTAATCTTGAATAAATGCACAAAGAGCTTAATAAATAAGATGCCAGTAAAATTGGTCCTTAATTTTACCTTACTGGTTAATAAATTATTTTACATTTTCACAGTTTAATACATGAAATCGCTCTAAAATGTATTTATTAATTACATAAGTTAATTTAACAATAACTTTTAATTATTTATATAGAGAATTATCGTTTTTGGTGAGAAAAGGGACGTTAAAATTAATTTTATAACATAATTATAGAACTATATATTACTATTTTTCTCATGTAAACATCCAAAAATGTTAAGAAGATATTTTTCATTTTACAAATTAAAACTATATTAAATAGATAATAATTAAGTTACTGAGTTATTCTTTTATTTTTCTATTGCTTTCTTTAGATAAATATCAATACAATAATTCTTAGCTAAATTAAAGCAAACAATCAATTAATGTAAGTCCTTAACTGTTTGAGTGATTTAAAGAAAACTTTAATATTTATGTAAAAATAATGACAACTGTTTTCCTTTTTTCAAGGAATAAATATATTTTTAAATATTCGCGATGGCATTTTTTGTAATTCTTATTTCTTTCAAATCGAATATGCATGTATGCATGCACACACACACACACACATTTATATTTTTAGCTTAAAATTTTCTAATCTTATATTTTTATTTTTTTATTTCCATTAGCACATATAAAAAGACAATTACAGCAAAAATGTAAATAACAAGAAAAAGTAAAAATAAACAGCTGTAAGAATAGACTATGTATCTAAAAGGCCCCTGGCCTCCCAGCAGCGTCGAGCGTTTCGATAACGCCTTACAATGGAGTAGATGGTCATGATCCATGTCCCGTTCCAGATTTTACAGATGTTTCAGATAGTACTTGAAACAATAAGAAGACGGTACAAGTGTTTAAGAAGGCAGTCATGACCAGTGGCAAGCCTAAACTCAGCCTCCATTTTATGTCTGGGACATTTTGAGTCCTCAGAAAGTCTGTCTTTCCAAGACTTTTGCTCTGATCGAGATTCGAGAATCTTTTTGATTCTTTCAGTCAGTATATTTTTAATTAGACGTTTTATTATGCTAAAAGATACACTAGAAAAAGATGTTTGTAAAGTCATGGCTCCCAACTTTGACAGTGTATTGTCAATTTCAATCCCATTGATTCCACAGTGTCCGGAGATTCATTGAAGAACAATGTCTTTCTTATTGGAAGACAAACTCTGAAGTAGGCTCCAACATTCATGGACATCAGAGGATACAGAATTTAAAGTAGGCATCAAGGAGTGCAATGCGGCCCTGAGTCACTAAGTAAAACTGCCTTGGAGAACCCATTAAGATGGCAAGTCAACTGAGAAAGAGAAATCCTGATCGCAAGCAGTTCCCCGTCAAAAGCGGATGCAACTGCGCCAGCTGGATTTGCAATTGAAATGAGGGGACAATAGACTCTTGCTCCAGCGTTAGATCCTTCCCAGAACCGGGAGCCGTCAATATAAATTCGTAGTAAGTCTGGCTCAGAATAATGAGTGTTTATGGTCTCGTAGGCAAGAACCCTTAGGACCTCCGTATCTGTGACTTTCTTGAAAATTCTCTCGGATAGATCAAGGCACACACTAAAATGAGAAGATTCAATTGGGCAAGGTCAGAGAGACAGAGGGTCCGGTTCACACCGCAACTTAATATTCCTCTTTAGCAGGAGGACTCCCTGAATGAAACCCCACTGTGTTTTAAGGTTCCTTTCGAGATTAAGAGCGGTATCATGATCATACCTCAGCTCTAGTGCTCCTGGAATACGTCCAATTTTCTCCCATACCAAAAGGGCCTTTTCCTGTATAACCGATTTGATTGATCTGAGACCTGTATACAGGTACAATGCATCCATCGGAGTAGTTTTAACAGCCCCAGTGATGAGGTGGAGCGCATGATTAAAAATCAATTCCAGGGACCCATATTGTGTACAGACGTAGTAATAAGGGGCTCACAACAATAAGTCATCAGTGGAAGAATAAAGAATCTAAAAGTCAATAGAAAAGTCTGCGAAGAGCAACCCCATTTACACCCTGCAAGCCGTTTTAACATTGTTGGCCTATTACCGACACCTCCAATGATATTCTCAATAAATCGACACCATGATAGTTTTCTGTCAAAAGACACTACCAAATAGGAGCAACATGCGGTGCGATGTAGATCTACCTGCTCGTGGTGGACTCTGGAAACACATTGTGACTAATAGATCTATGGTCTTAGGCATTTTTATTTTAAGTTCTAATCTTATACAGAAGATGTAATTTTTTCAGTATGCTTCATAGTCACAAAGGTTTGACATAATTACACTTTTTTTCCCTGAATTAATGAAAAGCGAATTTTAAAAAGGATTCTTACTAAGCAGAAATAATATAAACTTTAATGATGCTACAGTTGAAGTAAATTTTAGTAATGGCATTAGAGAGTCTTTAGGAAACACTTAAAAATTATAATTGCAGACTCAAAAATAGGGATTATTTAAAAAAGTAACTATGTATTATCACATTATATTGTTCTTTTATCATACTTATATTATAATTTATGTTATATTTATCTCATAAATTCAATAATTTAAAAAAGAGAAAAAGTGAATTTCTCTCCTAAATGAGAATCATTCTCATGTCAATGTCACTTCAGCAAAAGTCATTGTTTTTGAAAAATGTAATATGTGCTTGTTATTATGATCATAAGAAAGTAATAACAAACAGTTAAGTAAAAAGTATTAAGTAGATATATTAAAATAATTCATAACATTAAATATTTTACAGAATTTTTTTGTTAAATGAACGACTATTAAAGTACTGGTAATATTCAATATTTTTTAAAAAGGACAATTTTTGTTTTTGTTGTGATCTCTATTTTTAAAATACCAAAATTATATGATCAAATAAGTCAAGAATAAAAATTAAAAGAAAGGGAATTTGTTTGTTCAAAAAATTCTGTTTAAATATTAATTTTATTAAAAAAGTGCGAATAATTTATAATTTATTATGTAGGCAATGAAAGAAAATTTTTATGAACATTCTTTTTAAAAAATTTAAGACTAGTGCATTTTTAAATATATATATATATATATATATATATATATATATATATATATACATACATACATACATACATACATACATATATATATATATATATATATATATATATATATATATATATATATATATATATATATATATATATATATATATATATATATATATATATATATATATATATATATATATATTCATTCCAAATTCACTGTTTAAGTTCTTTCTAAACGTATATAAAAAAGAAATATTCATTTATAATTTACCCATTTAAAGCATATGGAAAAGTTGGAATGGCAAATAATTTATTATTATTCTTTGAAATTCAAAATGTGTATACAAAACTTAAAATAATGAATGAGTCCAGATACTCATTTCACTGTTTCGAATTTCATACTTTGATATGTATTCTCTCTTTTCCCATTCTTAATTACTTCCTGCTCTAAAATAATGTCTCATATCAGTAAATAGTTTTTTTTCAGTGAAAAGAAGATATGCATTTAAATTGGTTTCATTTTGTCCAGAGCAAACTTTTCTGAAGTTGAATAATAATTTCTAGGAAATAACTTCATGTCTAGACTCGTTTTTAATTTTTTTTTCAAAAAATCAAACTTTAAAAATTGAAAAAGAAATAACTAAAGGGCACAATTATTTTCGACTGGTGATTTATTTGGAGAAAAATTCAGAAATGAAATATATTTACTGAGACAGGAACAAACTAATAGACATTGAATATTTTTGGTGTTTTATATAGAGAAACTCATTAATATTTATTGGAAAACTAACAATGAAAAAGTAATTTTACAAAAGTGAACATTCATTGATATAGTTGCGAATTATTATTTTTTAAGCATGTTGACATCTCGTTTTCAAAATATTATTAATCATTTCAAGAAAGGGTACCTTAGTTCTTATTACTAAATTCCATTCAGAAAAATTGAGCAAGACATCATTTTAAATTATTTCCCTATACATATTCAAAATAAATAATTTCACCTTTTACATTTCTGGTGAATTTTATGAAATTATGAAATTTTTAAATATTAATATGAATCAACCAAAATTGAGTTTGTAACTACAAATTTTATGGATGTCGAAAGAAAGAGAATGAGAAGGGATACTTTTAAAGAGTGCATTTTCCTCTTGGAAATGAAGTAAGCAAGTTGATATATCTTTGTTTTGTATTATGGCTAATGGAGAAATTTAAAAATATAAGATTGTAAGAAATATAATGCGGCATGCCGTTTTGTAAATAATAAATATTTTAGAAATTGAGGTTAAATATGAAAAGTGTGATAGAGATTCAATTGAAAAATATTATTCTGGCCCAACTTTTAAGCAAATTAAACCTACGAATATCAATGTAGTAGGTCTAAAAAAATTAAAATTAAAAAATGTAGTAGGTCTTATTTTTCACTGTAAGAAATTGTGTAAAAGCAGCTGGTTAGATTTTTCTATAGAATGACTTAAAAAACTAGCAATCTTATAATAAAAATCAAGAATATATTGGAATATGAAATAAAAGGTTACTTGAAATAAGAAAATGCTAAGTGTAGGTGCTGTGCTTTTTTATACTCATATATGAGCACAATTTCAATATGAAAAAATAAATTTTGTGAATTATATTTTAAAATGTGTTAACTTAATTTCAATTTCAACTTTATAGCAACAGCTGTTTTTTGAAATTCTGAAGGCAGCTTACACAGTTTTACACAGCTATGTATATTATTCACAAATCTTTTTCGGATAGTGTCTTTAGATATAAATAAATTTAAACAGATTTGGGAAACAGAATAAAAATGGTTGATTGAGTTTGTTCACCTAGGAGAATGTAATTAAGAACTTTAACATATACTTTATTGAAGTTATGTGCTTCCTTTGAGACGATGATTCCAGTTTTATTTCCTTATCACAACTCACTTCTTTCAATTAGTTTGTATCAGCTCTATGAAGAACATGATATGATACTTTACAATATCTTATACTTATTCATAAATAAGTAAACAATATTTTAAAAACAATGGTGCATCAATTCATTAGAACTTTATTTTAAATTGCAAACACGTCAAAAATTATAGGCACCTAGTTTATAGTTTATGTCTTCAAGGAATAAAGTAAATACATGTCAAACAAGTGCATGATCCTCTGAAACGTATTGATTCTAAATTTTGTGGTCATAGTTGCATTTTAATGTACAGGTTTAAATTTCAATATTTTTTCAGAACATTTTCTTTTTCTTTAACTGAAAGGTTCTAATTTGAAAACTCCCTGCATATTACTGCATAAATTTTATAAGTAAAAGTGATAAAAATAAAAATATATTTAAATATACGATGACATTTGCATTGATATTATAAATAAATCATTTGCATGTCTTCTTTCATTGTATTATTTTCTTATCATTCAACTTATTTAAACACAGTATTTTATCTTACAAGGATTTAATTTAATATCTTTCTAATATTTAGCACATTAACTTATTTACTTTTAAAAACTCAAGAAAGAGACATCAAATCAAAGAAATAATATATTATGAATTTATTACTAAGAAATGAATGAAAAGAGTTACATTTTCAATAGTAATTAAGGAGTAAGTTACATTTAAAATTAAATAATATACTATCAATCAGATTGGATTAATTTCATGCACAGGTGCATAATAAATGCATCCAAGTTTATACTGGGTAAAAATCTGCGAAAATATTTACATTAATTTTATGCAAATTAAATGTACTTAAAACATATTTGATCCTACTCTAGATTATAAAAATGATCTCTGTTTAAAAAATCCAGTTATTATGTATCATACATAAATTAATCTTTACTAATTAAGCTAAAAATGTAAATTAAAAAAAAAACATTTATAGTTTTAATATTCATGATGCTTGATTAGGAAATATTCATGAAAATTTCAGATTGGGAATTGAACGAATTTATTGAATTTTCAAATTTAAGTATTAGGAAACGTCTTTTAAACATCAAGTCCAAATTTTATATTTCATTTTAAATTTCATTCTTATTTCTTTTTAATAACGAAATATATATTTTTGATAATTTTTTAATCAAATTAGGAATAATTTCAAAATAGATTTTTATTATTTAGTATTAATTTTATTTTATTTAGTAAAATGATTCAGAACGTTATTTATCATTTATTATAATTATATATGATCAATTAATTGATTGTATATAAATTAATAAGAATGTTTTATTTGAAAAGGCCTATATATACCTTAACAGAAAGAAATTACAAGTTAATTATACACTGCTAAAAATAAAGAATGAAATTTAAATATTTTGTTACCTTAATCCAATTAAACTAAGTTTTGTTAACTTAACAATATTATTTTTTAATAATTTTCGCGTAAACGTAGTATTTTAATAATTAACATAATAATACCCTCAAATGTTTATAATAAAACTTAATATTGTTCAGAAAAAATGATTTTGACAAAACTATGACTTATTTTCTATATTGAATTTCATCAGATAGGAGATGCATATGATATATATTGCGTTAAGAAAATATGTTTTACTATAAAATATCTTACCACAGTGAACATGAATTACAAACATTGTTAATATACATCTGTGTATTCCCATTTTAATGATTTAATGATTCCTTTTTTAACAATAATTGGATATGATTGCATTACATTTTTCACAGATTTTTTAAATGTTTTAATAACTGAATTAGATATGTAATACCTAGTTATATATATCTTTACATATATAAACTAACTGAAAAATCAAAAATGAAAAAATAATATTTATATCATGTTTAATTTTTATATAGAAATCATTGCATAGTATTTCAATATAATTCATTTAAATTTATGTATTTTAAAATTCAAAGCTTATGAAGTTAAAGATGTTGCTCTATTGCTTATAGAAGTGTTTTAAAATGCAAGTTTTCTTTAGTTATAAAAACTTCAATTGATTTTAAGAAAGACAAATGAATTCATTTTTGCAGCTTTGGGAATAACTGAACAATTTGGTGATATTTTAACACATACTTTTAATTTTGATTGAATATTTCAATTTAAATGTAAACATTGAATTTAAAATAGCTTTCAAAGCAAGCAATATTTCTTTTAAAAAAATAAAAAATAAATAAAATTGAATCTCTCACATTATAATAATTAATTCTCTCTTTTCATGATTCATAAGAGAAAATTGTAAGCAATATTAATCTGGAAATTCCTCGGATGAGACACAAATGAAAAATATTTTAGATTTTTCTACACTAAGTACTCGGAGATAAATTAGATTAGTTGTGTAAAATTGCAGATGAAGATTTATTAACAATAATTATTTAATAAAATATTAAAATAAGTTTGACATATTTCATTTATTTCTAGCTGAAAATATATCTAATCATTTGAAATGAAAGTGGAATGGAACAGCATATATAAAACAACAAATTGTCACTCCTTAAATGAAAATATGTGGTTCTAATTTTAACATGTTATATATTTTAAAATAAGTACATACAATAAATGTGTAACCAACTTTACGAAATAAATATAGCAATGATGACTTAAATATGAGAAAATTAATTACATGGGAAAATACTTATTTTATTAATTCAAATGAATTATAAAAAATTGAAATTCCTTCAAATTAACAAAATTTCAGAAATTAAAATTAACTATTTATTTTAAGCAACATAAATAAAATTAAAAGTATCATACAAATAATTATATAGTTAAAATATTAAAATAATTTTATTTAATTATTTCCTATAAATTAAAAATTTATAAATTTATACATATTAAATATTTATTTAGTTAATTGAACAATATTTCAATGATATTTTAAAATAATGATACATATTAGCAAAATTTAAATTCTGAAATACTTACCATAAATAATATATAAAATTATGATTGAACCCTATTCTATTCATTTTTATGATATTTTCTTAATTAACTGTTATATTGAAGTATATTAAAAATTCATGCAATTAAATAATATAATAATAAATTTTAAGTATGATTCGACTGAAAATGCAGAACATAAAATAAGAATACAAAGAAATTACATTAAATTTATAATTTTCGTAAAATTTTGTTTATGGTTTCGTATTTGTTATAAAATATACATTAAAAGTCAACACTTATTAAATATAATATTTCCTTAAAGCTAAAATTTATTTCATTGATTGGCTAAAAGATATTGAATTATTAAAAATATATTTCATTACCTTTTTTACATTATAT
Organism: Latrodectus elegans; assembly: GCA_030067965.1. Taxonomy (NCBI): domain Eukaryota; kingdom Metazoa; phylum Arthropoda; class Arachnida; order Araneae; family Theridiidae; genus Latrodectus; species Latrodectus elegans. The sequence goes on from CM057813.1 coordinate 91,150,935, forward strand.
AATAGATAAATATCGTTATTCTAAGTACATTTAAGCTTTAAAGTTTTCATTTTAACATCAGCATACTTCTTTTCAAAGAGTTTGCAAATATATACGCAATTCCATTCATATTTTTTAAAAATTCTTGGTTGTTAAAATTTTGATATACTTTATAAATTTTAAAGTGAAAAAAATCTTTCCTAAATTTATGTTGTGTACGTTATGTATTTATATAGTGTAGTTATTACGTAGATACATTTTATAAAAAATGTTATAAAACGTTCTAAAATTTATAGCCAAATTACATCTTTTATAAGAAGGTAATATTTTCTCATAAAGAAGAAATCACACACATGAAATGAAATTAATGAATAATTTATTTGAATATGTAAATTGATATATTTACATTACATAAAAATATATAATTCATTAATTTTTTAATATACAATCTAAGAAGATGTATTATATTTTTGAAATAAAATATTTTTGGAAATTAAATATATTTTAAAATAAATGATGAAAGAAATTAATGTGATTTTTTAATTTAAATGAAATTTTATGTTTATTTATGAATTGCATTGTATTAATAAAACATTCTTTTAATGTCAAATACACTTTAACATTTTACTTGGGAATTTCTTATATTTTTGTTTTGCTTTTGTTAAAAATTAGATTGGGTATTTTTCATTTGCAAATGACAAATTGAAAGAAAATAGAAGTTAATTAAATCACATAAGTATAAAGCATAGGAGGAGTATAAATTTGCTCTCAATAACTAGAGAAATATTGACATATTCTTCATTTATTTAAATTTTCTGATGTAAATGTACTTATAGAATGATGATATGTTTAGCAATGTAAATCTTTTTGGAGAAAAATATATTACATGATGAAATGATGCATTAAAATTTGTAAGCAAATATAAAATTTGTTTCAACAAATATGACATTAATTAATTTTTTGTACTAACATATTACTTCTGCGTACCGGAGATTTTCTTTATATTTCAAGCACTAATATTCAAAAAAGCAAGGGAATTTATATCATAATAATTAAATCGCAGTGAAATGTATTCAATTAAATGAAAATTGGAGAAGTAATATGAAAAATTATGTGATAAAACTATGGGATATAATCATAAAGGAAAAATCATATCAGCAGTTTTAAAAACTAAAAAAGTATAAAATTTTATTTATAATTTAAAAATTGTTTTTTCAGATAAGTAATTATTGAGTAGATTATACAAATTGTAATATCGTTTTGATATATTCCATATTGTTTGAAATTTTTTTACAAGTTTTCTCAATTTTCTGTTACTAGAATGACATGATTAATAAATTTCCGTTTATTGGTAACTATCCATTTACAGTATGTAATTTTTCACTCATCTGTTATGGACGTTTTCTTCAGTCAATAAACAGGAGATTCTTTTTGATGAAATTTTTTTATTTTGGCAAACCGATTATATTACTGGTTTCTTTTGACACACCTAAACATTCTTAATTTCTTCATCATTATTAAGTTTTAAAACTGAAAAAAAAATTGTAAATAATTTTAAGTAAAATTAAAATCAATAGCGAATTTAAAAACCTGTACTGTTACAGCAATTATTATCAAATTAACATTTCACTCAAATTTGTATTACTCTTGATTTCAATTATTTGTCTAATTTCTTTTCCTTTAAGTTTTTAAGTAGAAATACAGTAATCATATCAGGAGGTTTGTTTGCAAATTGAATTACAGAAAATGATTCATTATACTTTTAAAGTGTCATATTTGTAAATAAATTTAATAAAATTAATAGCATTTAAAATTACTAATGCCAGATTATTAAAACACATACAAATGAAACGTACTTTTCATACCAGAAATTTGGAATCTCTTTTCTGCTCTCAATCATTTTTATATTGAGCATAAGATTTTTAATTAAAATTGAATATTATGTTAAATATATTATTATATTATTGAATATTATGTTAAATATATTATTAAATAATTGAATATTATGTTAAATATGGTGGCTGATGACTAATTGCTGAATACTTTAACATTAATTAAAAAATATTTTTATTTGATAATAATAACAGTATACTTATTTATTAATGAATTTATATACATAAAAATTAAAGCCTTTATTTTAAAAAAAGAGGGAAGGGAAATACTAGAAATACTTATTGAAGATTGTTACTTAATACAAAGTATAGAAATACTTCATACTTAATTAACAAAATGAATTTATAATCCTCTTATAATCTAGTAATAAAATTATGAAATGTAAAAGAAAAGATGTTAACGATTAAGGTAAAATGAGCCAGTGAAAAAAATCAGAGATTCATGTTTAAATGTTTTATATTATAATACTTTTAATTAATTTAAAACATGCTGAAACTATAATTTTGCAATAATAAATATTTTTACACAATATTGCATTGTTTTGTTTTATATTTATTATATTTAAATCAAATGATGTAATAAAATGAATTATGTTAATATGGCAAGAAAACAATAAGAATGATTATATTATTTGTATAAGTACATACAAATGCAACAAAAAAACAAAAAAAAACAATATATTAAAATATATTTATCTTCCAAAATTTATGTTTTTCTTTATAGTGTATATACCTAACATGGATTAAGAAATAAATTAAATTTCTTAACTGAACTAAATTTTTTCAATTTAGCGTATTGAATTCACTAAAGTACGCGTCATTATTTTGGACTAGAGTTAAAAATTCTATAGAGTTTTCATCATTTATTTCTCATTCTTTATTTCATCATTCTTTATTTCTTAACATTTTATTCACATAGAAAACGATTGTTTCAATGGCCCCTTTTATTTCATAAAAAATAAAATAAAATTTCACTTTATTTCACTGAAGCGCAACGAATGGGAATGGGAAGTATAAAAGAGAAATAACTTAGGAAAACGATTCTAAATAAAGAATAATACATACTGAAACTGAAGCTATTTTCTGCATAAACATTTTTCTGTTTCCTTAGATTTCAGCAGTTTGCATTTTAAATTTAAGATATACTTCCAGTAGTATCAATTCATTAGAGTAGACTACACAATTCAAAAATAATTTCTCAATTTAAAAATATAGAAGAAAAAAATAAAGATATTGTCAAAAATATATTGTTACTAATAAAAATAATTTTTTTTATTAAAATTCATTGTTGTAATATGTATTTTAAAAGGTCATATACTTTTTGCTTCTGTTAAAAATCCATTTGTTCAAAACAAAAACACGAATTTTAATCATTGCACTAAGTAGAGTAGATGTACAATTTCTACAACTATAATATATTTAAAATTATTGTATTAAATTAATAATAAATCTATAGAGCCTTCCTAAATATATTTCTAGCACAAAAAAGTAATTGTTAAATTTTATACATCTGTAAATAAATATTTTTAATACTGACAAATCTTTAAAAAGAAGTCAATTTTTCAATATAATAATGATTCCAAAACCTAATAAAATAATTAGATTAACAATAATTTTAAATGAATTTGGTTAGCTTTACAATGTGCAAAATTTTAAAACGTAAAAATAGGAATCATATATGAAAATGATATTTTAGAAAATCTATATAGCATTAAAGGTTTATTCTAAATTATTATAAAAGTGATGCCATAAAAGTAAAAGTAATAAAAAAATATGAGGCTATATGATTGAATGCTATTTTTTATTAAAAAGTTTTGTAAAAACCATACACTTTTTATAAAGATTTTTTATATGGTTATTTTTTAGGCTGACTACTTCAACAAGTCTATCAGTCTTTTTTTTACAATTCCTTTTTATTTTATAAAATATTTAAATAAATAATGCCTCACTAAAAGGAATTTCCATAATTATTAACTCATTTGAAATGAAACTTAATATTTACTTTTTCTAGCATAGTATTTAATTTGCAGGGAAATATCACAAAAGTAAATATGAAATCAAAACTATAATCATCTATTATAAACCAATAATACATTATATAAATATTAATATATTGTAAATTTATATATATAGAGTCAGCTAAATTAAATTTCCAAAATTTCTCGGAAATGAATGACATTTATCTATTAAACTCATTCTAAAGATTAAATATTTATGATACTATGAGCCTTAGATGTAAATTAATGAAAGAAGAATATGCGATATTAATTACACCATCTAATTTAATTTTAGACTAATTCCTAAATTCTAGGAATAAACTCACACTATAAAACTAAAAACTATATATATATATATATATATATATATATATATATATATATATATATATATATATATATATATATATATATATATATATATATATATATTATATATATGTATATATATATATATATATATATATATATATATATATATATATAGAGAGAGAGAGAGAGAGAGAGAGAGAGGAGATGCAGTGTATTTTAAAATTTATATTATTAATAATAATCTTAAAATAAATGCATATATAATTTCCTATAATAGTATATAATATATTCTTATCCTGTAATTATTTAAAATGATTACCGGAATCTTACTTACATAATAAAATAAACGTGGCTCAAAAATCAACTGTTCCTTGTGTTTTCATGAAAAATCATTTTCTTTTTGATAATTTAAGAAGATCAGTCTGTTAAAATAATTGCTTGAATATAGGGCAATTTTTCTAATTTATTCATATTATACTGATCACAGATGTGGTATTTTTGTTAAAAAATTCTTATCAAAAATCATTTGAATCTATGACTGATGTAATGGTTAAAAAGGAAATGAATCCTAAGCATCATATCATTTAAAAAATTAATTTTAATACTGTAATGCAATTTCAAAATAAATCATGCATAAATTCATTTCAAATTTTTAAAAGTAAAATATAATAAACAGGTAAAAATAGACGGTAAAACTTAAAAGTTATAAGATTTTTTAATTGAAACATTATGTAAAAACTGCTTTTTCATTCATCACATGCTTTTTACATATTTAGATTTTTGCACATTTTATACATTATTTAAAATTGGCACTTCCCTGAAATGGTATTTTCATGCAATCTTGATAGCAAAATATTCTGCTGAAATTTCAAATTATGTTAATTTTAGAGGATTGAACACACTTTAAAAGACATATCTCATTATCTAAATTGCATTAAATTCACTTAGAAGTATTATAAATATCTTATATGCAGTTCTTAAACATTTCATTTTGCTGATATTGCAATTATTTTCATGTACCAATTTATTTAACCGGAAATAAGGAATGAAATTTTAACACATATATCTCCTTATAAAAGTTACGTACGTTAAATATAAAGTGACAAAAGAAAAAGCCTATATTTTTGATAATGGACAACAAGAGAGATTTTATGGAATAATATTATTTTTTTCTTAATGTTTTTGCATCATATTATCAATGTCTAATAATGCTTACGGTGAAATAGATTTCGAAGAAATATCCATTCTTGGAAATTAAATTATATTCTTTCCTAAATCTTATTACTCTATTAAATTTTACTGAATTTTATATTTTTAAATTTAATTAAATTAGGAAAAATGTTCTTTTAATAAGAATTTTTGTAATTAGTAAATAAATGTATGTATAAACGTGAATACAGAAAATGGTTATTTAAAATAATTTTTACTTACAACTAAAAAAGTTTGGTTTTTTTCTAGATTGTTTCACAGAAATTCAAATCATTTATTTATTTATTATTTGTAAAAGTGTATTACATAAATTGATAAAAACTGTTAAATAATAAAAAAGAAGAAAAATATAGAAAGCAAAGAATTTAAATAATATTGTAAAAAAAAACTATATAAAATTATAAAAATCATTTTTAGTTTATATATTTTATTATAATTTTTTGTTCAAACTTATTATTAGTATAAATAAATAAAGTATAAGGATAAAATATGGATGTGATAAGATTGTTTCCATTACTTTTGAATAAAAAGGCATATTAAATTTTGAAAGCAGAGAATGATGAATATATAATTAAAAATATGAAAATATGCATGCAATGTATATTATATTTCGTGATAAATGCGACTTTATTACACTGATTAATTAAAAAAACTATTACCTAACAGAAAGTTGTAAGACAAATTGCAGCGTTTTTATTTGGGTTAATAAGTTTTCAACGAAAGTAAATGATGATATTTTTGCATGTGAAGCTTTTACTTTTGTACTTTTATGTATATGAAACCAGAAAAAGTTCTGGGCTTTTAATTACATATAAATCCTATCCTTAGATAATTCATTGAAAGCAAATGAAAATTTGTCGATCGAGTAGATTATAGTAAAATAATGAATGTCTTAAACTTTTATGTAACATTTTTAATAAGTATTTATTTGCTTAATCTTTTTCAACAGACGAAATTAGCATTAAAAAAAGCAACATAAGAGTTAAATTTGTTTCAAATATTTAGATAAGTTAAAATTTTGTTCAGATAACTGAAATGATTTATGTGGATGATATAAAATACTGAAAGAAAATTACTTGACATAATTATAGTAAAGCATCGTATCGTGTTACTTAAAATGAACTCCTCATTTAGTTTTATAAAATACTTAAAACAATTTCAAATGTGAAAAATGTTTTTTTACATTTTAAATTAAATATATATTCATCGTCAATTGATTTTTAATTCATCGACTATTAATTCTATGATACGTTGGAGAATCCGTGGCTAAGGATTAAAGTCTGATTTTCAAATGATTTTTTTTAATTGCCCTATTACCATTGGTAATGACCCTGATTTTTATATATTGAATTGAAGTATAATTATTAATCAATATACATGTTAAATATCTACTTAAAATGTCATGTTTCACGTTGTCCTCAATTTTTACAATTTGCTAAAAAGGCATTGATCAAAGATACTTAGAAAATTTACTGTAACAGACAAGATGGTTCTTCAACCAACAAAGTCTATTGATTGAGAGATAGTCAAATGGTATACTTAGTTACTGTTAAGCCTACCATTATTCATTTTTTATGAAAAGACTCTTGATATGATAACGAAATACATGTTTGAAAAATACAAATTTTGCTCCTTTTTTATTACTCTGGTTTAGAAAAATTTTCATATCAATATTTCATCTGCACCAATTTTATAATAACATTTAATTTAAAATTTTAACTAGGTACATTTGTCTGTAATACCTAAGCATACGTGTATTATTTATTAAATATTAAACGAAACTCACTTTAGAATGTAAAATTCTATAAGTACATGACTTACGAGGTCTTAATTGTGTGAGAAATGTATCACAAAATAACATACATTAAACTAAGATACATTCGAAATTTGTTTGATTAGATGCAAAGTTATGTATTTAGCGTTTTAGGATGAAAATGCTTCAACAAATACCAAAAATTTTGCTCTTAGCTTAAGTAATATTTTCTTGATATTATAATTCAAAATTGAAAAAAAACTTGATATTGTTATTCAAAACAACATAACTCGTTCCAACATAAATTTTGATTATATCTATGTAAAAGTTTAATTGTGTGGCATTTTTAATTCAATAATTTAAATTTTAATGAACATATTTACGAGAATTATAAATATAATTCAAATATTTAGTTCAAGTTTTTGCAATAGATTGCAAAATATCTAGACTAATAAATAAGAAAATTATTTTATTAACTTATAATAATAAACTTTTCTTGTGCTTTTACCCATTTTAAAATAAACCAATAAAAATAAAATTAGAACAAAATAATAAATAATTTGGCAGCACATTTTTAAAAGTGGAATTTAATTTTTATTTTCATCTGAAATCATAACTATTTATTTATTGAAAGTATACCTAATTAGGTATAATTTCAATGAATATAATAATGTAAAACAAATCTTAAGTAATATCAATGATGTGCTTAATATTTCTACTTAATTATTAATCTTAAGTATTATACTATTAATCTTAAGTAAAACTTAAGATTTTTAAGAATATAATACTTAAAAATACAAGAAATATATAGAAATAAAAAATAAATTAATTAAACTTTTTTCATGTTATATAAATATATATATCTATATATATATATATAATTCTGAAACTATATTCTTTGTATATATGTATATATATATATATATGCATATATACAAAGAATATAGTTTCAGAATTATACACATTTTTTCAGAAAGTGATTTGACAAGAATTTCATTGATAATTTAAAATTAGTGATTACTTACCTCGGTATATTGATTTAAAAATAATTCTATTTTAATATTAGAAACTAGTTTTTACAGTAAAGTATTTTAATAATTTTTTCTTTTATTTTTGTAAATTTAATTTTATCTAATCAAAGTATATTCCCATTTCTACGAAAGTTTTAGATGTTATTATTCATTCCAGTCCGTTGATATTTTCAGAGAAATATGCTGCACGTTAAAATCAGTCTGATATTTTCCTAAATTAATAGTTTTATTAAAATCTATAGTATCAGATGAATAATGTTCATAAGTGAAATAAATTCAGTGAAATTAATTGCATTCAGTTTTTAGGACTAGAGTAAAAGTGGGCTTTAAATACTCAACCAACAAATTTATTTTCTTTTCACAACACAAAGGAAACAAGGGAAAATAAAAAAAGATAATATCAAAAATATATGTTTCCATAATTATGATGAGATCAATTGTATTATTTCTCTAATTTAAATCTAAATAACAAAAAACCAGGAAACAAGAGGTATAAAATAACACTATGCTCAAAATTTGAAACAAGGAATGATCTAAAGAAGACGATAATAAATTAAGAATGGCTTAAAGAGGATGAGTCTAAATGAAGTCATTAATTACATCTTTCAAAGTAAGAAGCTAAAGAAAGAGCAAGAACAATAAATAATAATAAATCGCTCATAACAAATAAATTTACATATCTATAGCACACACACGCACACGATCGCACACGCACACATATATATACATAAATGCATATATATATATATATATATATATATATATATATATATATATATATATATATATATATATATATATATATATATATATATATATATATATATATATATATATATATATATATATATATATATATATATATATATATATATATATATATATATATATGTATATATATATGCATATATATATATATATATACACAGGGATTGCACAATAGAAACCTGAAAAAAGAAGTGTTTTGCACCTAAAATAATGTATGCATAACTTGCACTTTTAAGGTCATATGATTTATGAAAAATCTAAATAAAATTTGCAGCATTTTAAAAATAGTCGCAAGGTTGAGATTAATGAATAATATTCTAAGCCAATTAAAACATTTAAGCTTAATCGAAACTATAGAAGTTAAACTGTTTTAAAAATTTTTTATGATATTATTTTTAGAAGAAGGAATTAAGAACATTTACAAGGAAAATCCATTGATAATAAGCAAGTGAATACTTACAATTAATTACAAAGCATTTGAATTACTAGTTTTTATAAAATACATCGTACATTTATAATTCATGTTTATTCTGTAAAATTCTTAGCTTTAATCATTCTTGTGTTTATGTAATCACTTTAATTTGACCTGGTATCATTTATTAGAAGCAAAATAACTTAATTTTGTCTGAGATGTTTCCATAGAGAGTGAGTGATCAATCATTCCTTCAGGAAAATTATGCAATTTATCATAACTCAAAAGTCTGAATAAATATTGCTGCATTTGATTAATAATTTATAAAGACATATTTCTATGATGTTTTAGTACTAAAATGAACATTCTATCTTACAAACTTGTAAGGATGTTTTTCATTCCACATCGATATCAGAAATCAATATAAATTTTGTGACATTTAAATATGTGAACATTTTAATGATATTAATCATCAGAATTACAATAAAATGGAATTTCAAACAAAATATGATCTATTCATAAGCTTTACTACAGCTTTGTAATTTATAAATTTTTCAAAGTATTTATACATAAATTAATTTATAATAACGGTGTATAAAATCGCTCTGTATGAGAAACAAAATATAAATACTTATTATAATAATAAAGCACATTTTGAAAACTTGTCATAATATCAGACATAAATTAACCTTACCATTTTTCTCAATGGAAAACAAAAATCTAACACAGGAATGTGGACTGATATTCAGTACATCAGACAAACGCCTTCAAATGCCTTCATAATTTTAAGAGATGCTTTTTCATCCTATTCAATACTGGCAATCTTATGATTAAGTGTAATAACTTTTTTTTCATATCGCAAGTAAATTAATTTTAGAAATCAAGAAAAGAAATAAATATTTTTAAGTCACATATACGAAATTATTTCAGGTATATAATAGCCTCTAATTTTGTGTGTGTGTAATATATATATATATATATATATATATATATATATATATTCATGTTTAAACAGTATTTAAATGAGTAAAAAAATTTACTTCAGAAAAACAAAATTATAAAATACATTTTTCTACATATGCTAGGTTTTTAAATGTAATTTTGCCAATAAAGCTCAAATCACTTCAATATTAGCTCCAGCCTTATTTTTATTATCATAAAGAAGTTGAAAATTTCAAAGTAATTAGCTATTTTTCGTACACTTAAGGCGAAAAAAAATATCTATTAACATTGATGCTATTACTATAAAATAAATATGAATTGTATATATATATATATATATATATATATATATATATATATATATATATATATATATATAGATAGATAGATAGATAGATAGATAGGTAGATAGATATAGATTGATAAGAAGGAAAAATATGGCATTACAAGTTTTGGAAATTTATCGAAATTGCAGTTATTTTATAGCTTTTTTGTCAATATTTAACATAATACTTTAAAATTTATTAATCAAACAATAAAATTAACATTCAATACAGAAATAAATAACTTATTTTTATCTGATGAGAAAGAATTTAAAATGGTTTATAATTATTAACAATAATTTCTTCACTGAATAAAAAAATTTCCTTTAATTTCATAACTCCCAAGTATAATTTGTTTAAGCGTACAATTATGAAGTAAAGACTTTGACAAATATACTTACGCGTAGTAGATGAATGCTATTTTGTAAATGGAAAAGTAAATGTATATATATTTTTCCTCGCAAAAGTCATTAATAAAATAAGTATTGCGAATTATTAATGACCCAAAGGAAATAAATTCTAGAAATGTGTCTAATGCACTCATATAGAATATATGCAAAAGAAATGAGGCGCAAATATAATTCATTATGCATTTTATTCAAATAATGAAGCCTTAATGTTCTTAAAATAAAATTCTTAAGTGTTTCTGTGCATTTGAGGGTTATTGAAAATGTCGTTACTTCTAATAATTATTCAGAATGAAGAATTTGAATTTTTTAAATGTATAAACTCGTGTTACCAATTAAATAAGGCTTTTGACATTTTTAAAATTTTAATTAAATACTTTTGAATTAGAATTTATAAATTAAAGCAAAATTATTCATTTTTATTCATAAAGTACTGTTTTCAAACAAGAAATTTGTAGAAAAAGTTTATTACATTTTATTTGGATTAAAATTTTCTGCAAGATATTTATCTTTTATCAAGCATAAATTATTCAACTTAACTTCCGAATAACATGAAACTTTAAAAATATTTCCTAATTATAGAATAATACAGTTATAACAATTTTTAAACTAACATATTTTTGAGTTTTAGAGAAAATAGTTTCAAGGTATGAATAATCATTTAAATATTCTACATTTCAGAACTTTTAAAGTTAATTTCATAACCAACTAGAAAATTAGTTGTAAGAAACATTGAAGTCTTTGAAAAAACAAAAAAAGTATGATTTTTTAATTGTGAAGCTTAAATGAGTATCACTTAATCTTTACATAGTGAGTGTCATATAGCCAAACAGACAGATGCGTCTGATTTCCCTTGTAATCTTGTTTTTAGTACATTTACTGCTTACAGGGGCATTAAAATTTCAATGCAATAATTATTTCATAAAAAAAATGAAATATTTTAAGTAAATTTGTTTATTAATAAGGAAAAAAGGAGAAAAAATGAAATATCAGCAATTTTACTAAGTAATAAAACTAAGACCAAGATACAAGTTATATTAAATTTTCCAAAGATAAACTTGTTGTTTACTCGACGTGACATAAAAAGTTCTCTCAACTACAAGCTACCACATTTTTCAAATGCAAAAAGACAACTAACATGCTATTTGTTACATTTAAAAATTCATAACTTTTCTTAAAAATCAATAAATTATATTTTTCTGAATCAATATTTTGTTTCTCTCTCCAATACAGAAGAAAATTACACGTGTTTTAAAAAAGTAAAACTTTCAGATGCACTTTTATTTCTTCTTAACATTGAAACCAGCTTAGAATTGATTTTAAATAGACGGCTTCAAATTCATATCAAATCATATGAATTTGGATATGAAATTAGTATTCAAGTCTAATGAGCTTGAGAATGAAAATAGATATATTCGGTTTTAGATATTTAATTTATTTCTCTTTATGAAAAGGTATAGTTATTTAAATCATTTGTCAATGTTCTTTAAATCTTATTTTTTACGATTTAAGTTATACATATTAAAATTTGCTTCCTGTTTCTAGGCCCTTATACGGAATTTTTTCAGCAATAATTTTTTAATAACTTAAATGTGAGAAAACATTAAACATACTATCATTATGCAAGATCCTACCGTACCGGATCTTGATAGAGTATAACAAAATACTTATAGAATATGTATGCAATAATGTGATCATTATCTCTATTATTCTTTGTTTTTTATTTTAATAGCTTTTGCACAATATGCATTTGTAGAACTTGTAAAACGTAAGCATTCTAGATAGACTGGAGATTTTTTTAAAGTTATTTAATAATTTTTATTTTTGTAAAAGAATGTCAGAATGCATCATGATCTTATATCGTATGAAATTGCATGTAAACTTGGAATAAGTTTTGTCTTAGATATTGTACTTATTGTTTATTATTTCTCAAAGGTTTTTAATGAAATTTTATCTTATTTTACTTATGTATTATAATATATTTCGTTCACTGATTATATGTTTAAATATAAATTTCTTAATAATATTTTTTTTTGCTTCTTAGAATTAAAACTATTCTTCTTTCTTTTTTCAAAAATGTGGGATTTTAAATTATTTTTTGCTATGCATTAATATCATTTATGTGTGTTACTACACTTAAAAATGAAGATAAACTTTAAAATAATATGTGTATTAATTCTAATTTAACAATGATTTAATTTTCATGTAACAAATCTTTCTTTATCGAAAAAAATATCTGGATTATTTATGGCAATTTAATTAACAAATTTCATTCTATAAAAACAAAAAAAAATATCTCTGGCTTTCGTTCTCATTTGGCCAGAAACATCAATTTCACTAAGTGACATGGAGTCGATTCTACTAGTACGAACTTGAAAATATTTGTACAAGCATTTCAAAAGATGGTTTTGTAATTTCTAAAACAACAAAATATCATTTCCAAATATCACCACAAAACAATACAAGATAAAAGGAAGACGTTGTTCGCGACACAATCAAAAGGGCATTGCAAAATGCTGACGTTGATGGCAAAAGCTCTGTTAGAAAAACTACACTATTGCAATAGGGAGTATGCTACAACAGCTATTAAAGAGTTTTGCCATCAGAAGAAACAATGACATAGACCGATTTCAGATTGTGATCTTAAAAGCATAATAATGAAATTTGTGTGAACAGGACTGTTAGACATTCTGCCGTTAAGGGAAAGAAAATAAGCAACAGCGTCGTTATAGAAGATACTGCTAGAGCAGTCATGAAAACCAGCAGTGAATCACTTTGTAGAAGTGTTAGTATATCCCATTTAGCGTACCTTTGACATGCCTTATTCTACCATCAGCCATATAATGAATAAAATTTCTAGGAGCGTGATTCAAGTGGTTAATCAATAATAAAGGCACGAACCAAAAACTAGCTGGAAGTTTGTATTAGAAATATTCACGGTACTGTATGTTTATGAACCCTGGCCATGAGACACTTCACGGGTGTTAAAGCCCTTTTTTCATTTTAAAGTGCAGGTGAAACGTCACATCTGAAGGAATGGAAAACTCCAAGCAAATCACACTCAAAGGTCTTTACTGACATGCGCTCAAATGATGGTTCATTGCTTCAACTATTGTTGAACCATATATTCTTATAAACGAGTGTCCTTTTAAGAACTTTGCATATATTCTGAAATCAGGCTGTAGTATGGCAACATGTTAGTACGTAATACCCACCCTTCAGCAAAGAAATCGACCTTCAGTAAACCGTATTCAGGCAAGATATAGTTTTCCTCAAATAAAAAAACAAGCTCTATAATTTTTGAGGCTTTCAATTACAGATGCATAGTTAGTCACATCCCTTGTGACTCATAATTAAGGGGATATTTAAGGAAAAAGTTTATTATGATTTTTAATTACGCTTTGACGACTGTGTCCAATTTGGAGAACAGTCCAGCCATATTCAGAGCATCCGTATTGGCATTCTGTGGTCAGTGGTAGAAAGCATGATTTTCAGAATGGATTGCGTTGTCGAATAATAAAATTTGCATATTTATAACACTAATTTTTTGCTTAGTAATATCATTTAAAAAGGCGTTTTTTGTTTAATGAATTGCGAGTGTAGTATTGTAGTTGTGTATTGTCCATATTGATTTCCTTTTCTGTAAGAAGAATGGTTCTCAATTTGTTTGGGATTTCAGATTGTTCTTTCTTCACTTGAAAACTTTATTTGAATAAAGTTTCTAAATGTTGAATACTTGATAGCACAAATCTATAAAAAGAATTTTATGCAATTCACAAATTTTCAATTGTAATTTTAATTACTTATAGATTCTTAACTAAGAAAATCATTGCAATTAAATTAAAATTTAGGATTTCTTAAGCAAAATTAAAATACTTTAAATTTGAATTTTAAGTGGAAATTCTTATTAAAATGTATGCATAAAACTAATTAAGTTTTGCCCACATATCCCGGAACGTTGTTGTAAATAAAAGGATAAAACTATCAGTAAAATATATTAAATGACTTTCCAGTCATTTATTAAATGAGCTAATAATCTAATAATCTACATTCCTTTATGCTTTTACAAAATTATAACTTTAATTCCTGAGAGACATTTAAAAATTTAATAATTTTCAATAAGAAGATTTTAATGATTTTCTTTACTGAGATTCCCCACATTCAAATAAAGATTTTAAACCATTTTAAACTTTGTACTTTAGAGTAGTTATTTCAGAAGCATTAAAGAATAGGAATTATTTTCCAACATATTCTCTTTTTATAATATTATGGCACACTATTTTACCATTAAATAATTGCTCCCTTTTATAATTTCTTCAACACTTAAATTCAGTAAAATTATTTTTTATGCATTTAATGAACATTCCTAGTAAAAGATAATTCGACACAATAGATTTTTAACTAAGATGGAAAAGCAATTCTTTGAAAAAAGATTCTGCATGATAAATTATTCAGAGTGATAGAGAGATATAATAAATCTTTAATATGTGAAATATAACAGCATTATGTAACATGAAAAGAAAGTTTTTCATAATTTAAAGCTTTAATTGATATGAAGCAATTTATAAATCTTATTGAATACGTTAAAAATGAAATATTTGATCATTTAAGGAATTTTAAAGAGGCACAAAACTTTTTCTTTAATATTTCATTAATAAAATATCTGTTTTTTGATATATTAAATATTGTAATGAAAATGAAAATTATTTTGCTACTTTTGGCATTTTTCTTGTCAGAATGTATTTAAATTTCTAAAATAAAAACGTCATTAGTACACTCATTTTTCTTTGATTAAAATATTTTCGATTAATGTCATATTTTCATTTCATTATAAAACGGTTCATCAGTGTTGAAATCAGAATAATGTTTAACTAATATTACAGTTTCTAAAGATACAAAAATGTTTTTAAAATTCATTTTAATTTAGCAAGAATTCCGATATTTTCATTAATATTAATTTTTTGAAATATTTTTATATATTGATTTTTATTCCTACATATCTTTATTCTGCATGATTTTAATAATTTATGTATGAGGTTCATCATCCTTAAAATTTATTACTTGGGTTATTAAAAATAGAACAAATTATAATTTAATAAGAATAATTTTAAATATATTTATTATCAGATGTCAATAATTTTTTCAGTATTTGGTTTTGATAGTTGTTTTCTCAAATAAATATGTTCCAAAGATTAACACAGTTAAAATAACAATATAATTTTATGCATTTATATTTCTGATCAAATTATCCAATTATTTATTATATTAAAGTAAACTATGGGTATTAATTCATGGCAATGATATAGGAGAAAACTGTTTATCAGTCAAGATAATATTTTGCCTATACGAAATTTAATAAAGAAAAAAGACTGTATCTGCAAGGAAAACTAATTTAAAATGAATGAAATAAATCGTTTTAATGATGGGTTTTTTTTTAGGTTGAACAGTTTACTATTTTCAAACAAAACATTAAAATTATTAAAAGTGGGAAAATAAGATTAAATGCTAATTATTTTCAATGCATTTAAATTTTACGAGTTTCTTTTTTAAATTTTGTAATAAATTTGAATTTTAAATAAACTTAATATAATGAATATAATTTTCAGGGATATTTTAGGAGTTGTTGTTCCGGAAATTAGGTAAGAATGTTGATATTGATATTAAATTTGCAAAAAAAATACACAAAGCGAAGTGCTTGAAATTATTATATTATGCATTGTTATTAATTTAGATGAGAGTCAATAATATAAAGTTCTGGGATAAGAGAAAAACTTTTTTGAGTAAAAAAATATGATTTATTAAAAAGTATTCAATAACTTTATTTAAATAGTTAAATATTTGATTCTCATAATTTAATAGAGCAGCTATATAATGGATAAATAGATTTTAAGATTGAGAGCGTCAATGATCAGTGTTGATCCTATTTTAAATGCTATGCTACTTTTATTTATTATTTTTTTTTATATTTCCCAAGAAAAAATATTGTTAATATTACATTGTTAAAAATAGACATTTTGATCCGAAAAATTGGCATTTGAAATATTATTTATAACAGAGAATATATCATTTTCAAATACAATGATTTTAATCATGTATACATTGGTAAAACTCATACTGAATACTCAAAGCATCAATTTCGTTTGAAGGTTCTATTTATGCATAATTTATGAATACTTTTTATAGTTTTCGGTTACTTTAGACATGAAATGCATTTTTGGAATCTTCACCAAATTATGAAAACATTTTTTTCAATACTTACTTAATAGTTCTTTCAACTATGAATTGATTTTAAACTGTTTTTGAATTTTCCTGGAATGTTTCGGATAATTTAAAGGTGGTAAAAATAATTATTTCAGAAAAAAATGATTTTATTGAATGGTTTTTATTTCAGGAATAATAAAAAATTTCAACCACTTTAGAAAAAATATTAATAATTTTGATATTGAAAATCAGTAATCCTTTTCATCGTTACATTTCGGAATGTCGTCTTTAATACAAAAATATCACTTTTAATACCAAGAATTTCAAAAGTAACAGATAAAAAAATATTGGGTTTCTTAACGTGTAATACTTCAGGAATTGTAAACAATAGTATTTTTGATATTAATTAAAATTTTTTTACTTATTTATTATTCATATTTAAAATCATAGTTTTAAATGATTTGAATTAGTTTTTTTACATCATTTGAGTACTCAGTTTTGTGTAAAAATTTTGTAAAATTTATCAGAAATCTTCAGTAAAATACTTTCTTCTATGCATTGATATTTTGAGCACTGATAAAAATATTTAAAACAGTTTTATGTGTTAGATTTTATTTTTTATCAATTTTATTGAGGTGAAAATTCTAAAAATTCTATAATTCTATTTTATTCGGCTTTAAAAGATGATGTAATATTGTTTATAATTTTGAATATCCTAAATATCTAATTTAAGCATTAATATCAGATCCTTAGTAAATTGCGAAGCTCCAAAATAATTTATTTGAATATTTATTCAATTAATTTATTTTGTGTATAAATTTATATTCATTTATTTTATTTATTGTTTTTATACATTTTTGCATATTATTTCAAAAGTTATTCATTTTATGAAATAAAAATTTATACAATGATTATTTCAAATGATTTACTGATATTGAATATATATCATAAATTTTAAATAATACAAAAGATGTATATTTTAGTCGAATGTGTTTCTTTCCAACTCAGACAACTATATCCCATATTGATATTAAAGTTTCCAGATATCATAATTAATAAAATCAAAAGTCTATTATTATCATTGAAAGCTTTATATATCTTATAGTTAAGTGATTTATCCAATGATTATGCAGTTATTCATAACACCAACTAATATTTGGCAGGTTGAATTTGTTGTCTAGTGTCAGCAAGACTTGCAAAATGTGGTGAGCTGCTCTATTTTATCAACTAAACCGCAAATTATCTTTAAGTCTTATTTCCTTAGTATACATAAGGCAAAAATACCGGTCTACAAAGTAAGTGAACATTCACAACCCATTTATGCGAGGAAGGAACAAAAGTGAGCGAGAGAGAGAGAGAGAGAGTGTGCATCTATGCTGGCAACAGACCTTCCAATCCGCATCCAGGCATGCTAAAAATTTGACAGATGGACGGGATATTCAGCAAGTATGACAAATAACTAAATATCTATTTCCTTTACCGATTAGTTTATAAAATCCTCTATTCATATTGAGAAATGGAAAATAGAATATTTTTAAAATAACGATGCCTTAATTTGTAGGAGTAATTTCATATAATATCTAGATTACTTAAAATAAAACTTATAACACACACACACACACACACACACACACACACACACACACACACACACACACACACACACACACACACACACACACACACACACACACGCACGCACGCACGCACGCACGCACGCACACACACACACAAATAATTTACATTGTAAATAAAAGTGGCTTTTTGTACTTTATTTTAGTAGATATCTTAAAACAGCTAAAAATAGCTAAGCTAAGCTGAAAAATAAGGAAAATATGCAAAGCATGATGATAAAAATAAGCTAAGTTCTTGGATGTGTGAAAAGTGTTATAACTAGTAAATGGTCAAATGGATTACGTTTTTGGTATCTCATGAAAATCTTGGCATTTTTTGAAGATATGAGGTGTAACTTATTTTTATAAAAATCGCTTGGGATACATTTAAAGGTAAATTTGAAAATATATTCTTTCACGAATGAGATAGAATATAAAATATATTAGAGCCGCAAAATTTTGAGCTTTAAAATAAATATTAAATATAATACATTTGACAAAATTTGCAACGGAATATAAGATGATTCTAATAGGAAAAGTATTGATTCATTGCTGATTTACTGTCCCCCTGTGTTTAAATATGTGGTTCAGAAAAAATGAAGTGATCCATTTTCATTAGGCAAATAATTTAAGGAGAAGTGCATTGTTTAAATTCTGTGAAAAGTTTAGAATTACAAGCAAAGCAAATGTTGAAAGTTCTATTCATAAATTTTCTTTTGGTAATATTTGTGACACAGTGAATCTATGAGTTTTAGAAATATACAGAGCAAGAAGGGATCGTGAAATTTATTTGTAGAGATAATTAAACTTAAAAGGTATGAATTTTTCTGTTAGGAACAAAAAAAGGAAACGGTTGTTTTCCAGAAACCAATCCACAGTTTCTAAAAGAAAATTCAATTTTAGAGATGTTCAAGATCAAGAAACATAATTTCGAAATGCTAGAAAATTATATCGTTGTGGATTTCACGCTTATGCATGAAGTACCTACAAGGGGGAATGCAAGTCTGAAAAGCTCAAATGCTAAGTACTTGGAGAATTATTTTCTTCATTTCCTAATCTATCGTGCCTAAATAAGTAAACTTGGAAACAAATATTCTTGTTGCAATATGTGTTTAGATTGTTCTTGACATGGGATTGTTTTTCTCTGGTTCCAATAATTTAAACTTTTTTTCTTATTCAGGTTCTTTATTTGACTAGTCAGTCAAATAAAGAACCTGATGTCCATTAAATGTCAGGAAATAATAGCTATCATTAGTTTTAATTTCTCTGATTTTTTCTTTTATAAAAATAAGGTATTTGTTGAAATATATGCAACATATTATTTCATTTCCAATAATTTTAATAATATTTCATTGTATTTTATGACATACTTCATATAGTTTAAGTTATTATTTATTTTCTTCTTAAAAGGCTTGATATCTGCTAAAGAAAATTACAAAAAGAGATACTTTTATTGAAATTTTTAAAATGAAAAATTATTTTATGTCTTACTTGAAATCATCATGATGTTAAATTTTTAAGAACGAAATTGTTTCATTGTTATTTCAAAATTATAATTTTTATCAATTAAGATATCTTTAAACTGTAAAATAGTTTGAATTTAATAAATGCCCCATTACGAGTACGAGATTTTATAAACTGATAAATAAATATGAATCTTCAATACTAATGATTTATCAAGTTTAATGTGCATAATTCATGGAACAATTTTTTATTTTAACACCTGATATATATATATATATATATAGATATATATAAAATATGTATATATATATATATATTAGAGACAAGGAGAGAATTCATACTAGATTTTCAACAGGAATACTTTAAATTTATTCAACTTGTGACAACAATGACTACTGTTTTTGAGCAAATGTTTCTCTTAAGCAATTTGATTTCTTTTTGATAAACTGATATTTTAAATAAACTGAAAATCATTTTGGTGTAGGGGAATGTTTCGGTATTTTATAAATATAGTGAAAATTAACAAATAGTTTTTTTTCTTTAATTATTTGTATCATAAACTGATTCTACATATTATGTGCTAATCAATTAATCTGAACTTACACAGCTAATTGATAGATTTCTTTTCAACAATTTATGTCTAGAAGAAATATTTTTGTGATCACATAGAATGAATTCCACCCTATGTTATTGTTAAAAAATTACAAATAAATATTAGAGACTATCCATTATTTTTCTTTAACTATAAATCTTTAACGACATTTATTTTTATCTTTAATTTTACAGTTTCCTGTTCTGAAAAAGTTTGGAACGTATTTTAGTATAATTTGATAAATATGCCATTTTATTCTTTATTTCCTTAAAATAAACATTTTTTCATATTTTTATACACGAATGATAATGAAATTGATGATAATGAACACTATAATGAAATTTGTGAACATATTTAAAGAAATATTATTTAATATAAGGGCATGATGTTAAAATTAATCTTGCAAAAACTATCATTTTTACAAGATAATATAATTTTTTATTATCGTTAATACGTCACATGCTTATATTTATTAATAGATTGGACTATTTTGCTCATTTTTCACCTTCAATTGAAATTTTCTGTTAGATGACTTTGAAACATTAGTGTCATGTTCTTATCATACTTCAATATAATTATTCTCGATATACTGTTTTTATATACGTTTTCATTTATAATCAATAATTCAAAAAGTCAGATAAATAAATTTTAGAAAATTATGTGAATAAACAACTTTTTTCCAATTCAAGTAAATTTTAAAGTTGATATTTTTCAAAAGTCAAATATTTATTTATTAGGTATAATAAAATAAGATCCCAGGAAAATTGCAACTGAATGCTTAAATAATTTATTAAAGTAGCAGATACTCAAAAGTTTTTGAATTAATTTAGCAGTAAGCAATTTTTTATACAACATTTGGTTTTATGGGCAAGGCAGCAAAGTTTATACACTTAATTTGGTATACTTATTTTCCTTGAATTGATGGCTATTACTTCTAAATTAAAGCTAATTAATTGTAATTGCTTTTAATAAACAACTGTTTAAATAATGTGTGTGGGAATTCCGCTACATTTTTCTAGGGTTCATTGAATATATTATATTCAAAAGTGGTATTCACGAATGTTTAATGTTCACTACTGAAGAATGAATGCTATATAACAATTCTGTATGCACATTCTATTCAGATAAGGGTCCAAGTTAGGTTTCGGATATCACTTAAAATGATAGTTGGATGACTATTTACGACAAGCATTTGAGACATTCATATATTACAGGTCAATGTGACATTCTGAATGTTTCAGCTTTGATAAGTCTCTCAGGTTGACGAAAAATTACTTACACTTATAAAATAATAACAATCAAATTTAACACGTTAAGTTGTTTTCAAAATGTATTTTTAATTGCAATACTTTTATTTTAAAATGTGAAATGATAGTCATATTAATAGCTGGTTGTTAAAATATGCAGATATATATAGTTTTAAAAATCCAAACATGATTTTTGGTGTGTCGAAATAAAAAAGATCACTGCATTTGTTAAGTATATAAAATGTCGATAACATACTCAAATGAAAATTATGTGTTTATACACCGGAAAAACTTCTAAATAGGTTATGAGACATATTTTGTTAACTTTATTGCAATTTAAAATATTATAACAAAGCTAACTTCAAAATCTTCATACACTGAAGATTTGATATGTTAAATGATTCTTAGAAATATTAAGAAAATATACAAAATATTATAAAATTCTATAGAGTAAAATGGCTAAAAATGTGAAAAAGATAATTTATAATTATTTTAATATCTTGTAGTATTTCAAAATTTCATATTTCACCTCTTTCTAAAAGTAGAAAGTGGCTAATTAATCAAATTCATTTTTAAGAAATATATATTGTTTAAACTAATTTTTTTAAAAATATTCAACTCATTATTTAAAATAATTTGTTTCTAAAACAATATAACCATAATAATTATGTTTTTTTTTATGAAAAATGTAATGGATATGAATTTATTATTTATCATCCTAATAACATAAACTTAAAAATATTATAAGAGAAATCCTTTCCACAAAT
Source organism: Latrodectus elegans (assembly GCA_030067965.1). Lineage (NCBI taxonomy): Eukaryota > Metazoa > Arthropoda > Arachnida > Araneae > Theridiidae > Latrodectus > Latrodectus elegans. Next base: position 91,173,844 of record CM057813.1, read on the forward strand.
TTAATATATTATATGTGTTTTATTTCTCATGATGATTAAATGATATTTAAATTTCTTCTCAAATTATATTTTATATATAATGATCAGAAAAGAAATTGTCTTATACTGTATACTTTTAATGAGAAGTAAATATTGTGAGCTAGAGAGAAGGTAATGAATTAAAAAAAAGTAGTGATTGAGAAACATGGTAATTATTTTAAAACTATTTTGACAGATTAAATACTAACAGTTACTGTATATTCAAAGGCAATATTTAAATAAAGTTACTCCTTGAAATGCCATTTTTCACCTCATTTTGAAATGTCATTTTTCCTCATTGACGTCTTTCAAATAGAAAGTATTTAACGAAGTTGAAACGCTTTCATTTCCATAACGGTGTTTACAATAACAATTATTTTCAAATGAAACAATGAAAAATTATAGTTTTGACAGTTTATTTTAACTCTTAATTTTCCGAGAATCACACAGAGGCATGTAGAAATCATAACATTTTATAATGCTTTGGAAATAGTTAAAACCAATTTTTACCTTTTTAAATATCAGGAAATGGAATATGTATATAATGAAACGTTTAATTATGATTTTTTTCTTTGTTTTGAAAGAGCATTTAAGTAACCTTTGCTTATGAATTTAAATGTATTTAAAGTTTATTTTAAACTAATAATTTAAGAGCTTTTCTTAATTAAAATTATAAAAAATAATCTAAAATGTATAGACTAACATTGAAATCAAATTTTTATCCAAAATTTATATATATTTCTACGCACGTTTTCTGATTGCTTCAGTTTATTTTGATAGTGAAGTTTAATTTCAAATATAATATATTCTATCCAAATATATAAATAATCCTCTTGCTAAGCAAATACTAAAAATGTAAATATTTTTTAGGGAGTAATACCAAATAAATAAAGGCAAATATATTTATTTTTGCATATCTCTTTCACTATTCTTTCATAATTGAGATCATTAAAAAGATTTAAATTTTAGAAGAAATGGATTTTCATTTACATGTCATGATAATTTGATGACTAATTTTAAAGATACTAGTGTTCATGTAAATTAACTAACCTTTAAAATCGCCCAAAATTGCTAAATGCATCAATAAAAAAGCCTTTTTTTTCTATAATCAATCATATACACCATTAATAACTATATTTAGATCCCTCATCTATAATAAATGATGTATAAATATAAAAAAGGTTTAACATAATACATTTGACATCTAATTATATTTATTTTATGAACGTCTTTTACATCAAATGAATATTTTTTTGTAATACTCGTGTTGTATTCAAAAATGTTATTTATGAATAAATCATTTAATTATTTAAATCTTCAAAAAAAAAATTAAAAAAATATATTTGATTATAAGGTTGCCTTGTTTGAAGAAAAATATTTTGAAGCCTTTAACATCACTCAAAAATATTAATCAAAATATATTCAAGAAAAGTCAAAACCCTTATAGTTAATTCTGTGCGAAAATAATAATAATGTTGGGACAAATAATTCGAAATGAGAGATGCAATTATTTGAGATAAATTTTTTATGTCAAAGATGAAAGTTTAAAATTCCCTGAGTTTAGATTTAAAAGGAAACGCTCTCTTGGATATTGAAGGCGGAAAACATGGAATAACAGATTAATTATTTTCAAAATACAAAATAAATATGGAATTGATGTAAAATTATGTATCCTTGATATTGAGAAGTTATTATCAATTTAAAAGAAATTGAAAAATTCTTGTTAATGATGTGTTATTGCATTATCCATTTCAGCTATAATGATGTGTTATTGCATTATCCATTTTTTCTAAATGACATGAAGAAAAATTAATTTCTTCAATTTATTTCAAGTGAACTGAAGAATCAGATTTCAGGGAAGGAACGAAGATTGCAGAGATTGTATGTATGAAAGCAATTCCTATTATTTTATATATCCGATGGTACACGAATGTACAATGCCTGTTTAATATTTTATTTATTTTAGCAAAAACATTATCATAATTTAATTTTAGAATTTTCAAATAAAAACTACTTTAATTCAATAACCTGAGCTTTTATAATATTATCTGGAAAAAATATTTTACTAATTGTTATATATTTCAAAACAAAGAAAATCATAATTTTTTAAAGAAATTAATAATATAAACCACTACACCAATACAAATATACTTTGTACTTTGCTCATTCATTATTTTTTTAATCTACAAGTAATAATGAACTGTTTATTATTCTTATTGGTAAGAATATTATTTTTAACTTATTATAGCTACATAGCTTTAATTGATCAGATATTATTAATATATTATGAGGAAATATTTATTGAAAATATGAAATCAGTAATTAAGATATTTTGAACTTCGATTGAAACATAAAACCAATTTTACAATTGTTTACCATATTCAGGAAAAAGTCTGAATATCTAAAATTAAGAACTTAAATATTTTTTTACAAATGATTTAAGTGATATACAAGCACATAAAATTCAAATTTATAAAGACAAATCATAATATTTTTCTTAAACATAATTTATACTAACTTAATTAACTTGAATTTATTGTAAATAATGAAATTAATTTTCATGGAAAACTGATCTAAATTTACAAACATGTTTTTATATACATAGAAGTGTGTTTTCAGTGCAGTGGTTAATTTAGAGAATATTTCAGAAGAAATATTGAATATGTTAGTTTTACTAGTTATATTGAAATTATATATTAATATAAATATAAAAGAAAATATTATTTATATATAAAATGATTTATTATATAACAGTTTGTTATGTATTGGTATCGATATTATCAATTCTAAGTGTAATTGAATTTTATATTCAAAACCAAAATCTATGGGATAAATATTATTCCTATCGAAAAACATTTCTTTACAAAACAATTTTGATGTTCTTAAAATTTAAATGCAAATATAAATTAATAATTTTCGAAAGATTGACAGACTAAATTCCTTTTTGCTTCAAAAATTCTAAAATGAACAAATGAATATGATGCGTTTATATAGCAGCTCTTTTCTTAAAAAGTATTGTTTTCAAACCAAGCAGTTACATTCAAGCAATTTTCTTATAAAAATGTAAACAATATTAAATTTTTATTAATCAATTAATAAATAAAAATAACTGACAATAATTCTTAAATATATTTATTGATAAAATTCATGTTAGAATTTAATATTTTTAGCATATTTTGATCTTTATATAAGCAAGTATAATTAATTATAATTTTCAAAATTTAAGTACTTTTAAAAAGTATTTGAAATTATTGTATTCATAGTAAATTTTTATCAAAATGTTCTTTTAATTTGTTCAAAAAAGGCTTTAAATAGTAATTTGAAATTTTATTAACAATTGTTAACTATTTGAAATAAAAAATTTTTGCAACTGTAGCAAAAGGCTATATAGTTCTAGCCTTCAGTTTGATTATGATGCAATAGTTTTGCATTTCAATTTATGCATAGGTTTTGGCAAATTATATTTAAGCCTACTTTTTCTTTTTTAAATTTGATGTTTTTAAAACACTTATGATATACTGTTTAGAATATAATTATAGTAGAATAACGGTAATGAGATATAAATAATTTATTATTAAAATCATTTTATATGCGACACTGTTACAACTAAAAAGGAAAAATTGATCAGTAGATATAAAAAATTCTAATAGATATTTGAAAACATTTTAAATATTGGATAGCATTTAAAAATTGATTACTTTTAATGGCGATCTCATTAAATTCCTCCGTTAAGAATATTACTGTGAAATAATATTAGAAACGTTTTTCCATTATTTTTGAGAGTTTTCAATCAACCTATATATTGAAAACTGCCAAAACATCTATAACAAAATTATAGCAACACTTATTCATTTTAAATACTTATGATTAATTTAAGTAAGATTTATCAGGTCTTATGGTACGGAGAAAAATCGTATCATGTATTACAATTTCATACAGGTTGGGCTTAAATATATGGTGATGAGAAATATTCTATCTCCAAAAATTTTGTGTGAGTTTTTTTAATGAAATCTTTAAACAAATAATGTAAATAGAACTACTGGCCATTTTTAATAGGAATAAAACAACGAATTTAATCCGACAAATATAAAAATTTTCCCTCATCATCATCCATATCATTGATACACATTAGTAAAACTATAAACCTTTTCTTGACACTGATGTACTGTTTCATGATACTACAAACTTTTTACCTTTTCTTAGATTTATAGTATTCAATAGATTAAAAATGCATAGTTTATCATTTAATGACTATATATTATGCTATACATCCCAGATAAGTTCAGCTTGATTTAAAATTTTTTATCATATTTACTTTATTATATGTTTGCAAATTCATGCAAACACACATATATATATTTGTTTATGTATGTAAAATATGATCTTCTTCTAATTTAAATATTGACATCAAAGCTTAAAAACTTTGTTTCAGTGCATTTAGTCAGAGTGTTTATTGGTACAAATACGGTTTAAAAATTTAAATGGAATTTAAAGTTGAGAAAATAAAATATCATGAGGATCGAAAATTTTTGCGTGGATTAATGTTTTTATATGAAAAAAACCTCAGTATTATAGATGGCAATAAAAGAATAAAGATTAAATGTTTTAACTAACGGATTTTGAAGGAGATCTTATTTTGATCAAGAAGCTGTATATAGTTTTTCTTTGTTACATGTGTCACATGAAGAGATTACGAATTACAATAATTTCACAAATATCGCGTGCTCTTGTTAATTACCTGGACATCTAATAAGGAATACATATCTTTGTCAGTGGTATTTTTTGAGATTTAAAGTCATAAATATTTGACTGATAGACAATTATCTCTTATTCTTGCATTTGTATTTGAAACAATAGTATCTAGACAATCCTTTCATAGACAACTGAGTACAGAATCTATGATTTTAGACCAAGGTATGTGTTTCTATTACACAATTTCAAAAGAAATTCTACTTATCTTGGAACAACAGGAAGAGTCCTTGCATATCGATTACAGTTAGCATAACATTACATCGATCATAATTACACACACATAGGGTGTTAATTTAAGTGTTTTTAAAAGAACCAGTCTACACACTTGTTGATCAATAGTATCGATACTTGGAAGTAAATATCTGTAGTATTATAAAAAGGGGATATATCTGTTGTTATATGAAACAATAAAAACAATTTATGAAAAAAACTGCTACATGATTCATCAGATTTTTACTAACATTAATTTAATTTGCAAATCAGCCCTTATTGCAAATTCGATTGTTTTAATATTCAATCTTACAATCAGAAGCCAGAATCAAATGGTTATAAAAGCAGAGTTACTGGCATTTTTCAAAAAAATTTATTTTGAGATTTTTAAATTAAAATAGTTATATTTTAACATAATTTTTTTTTTAAAATTAGTGAATTTGTGGATAATATTTAAATGCATTTTTAAGCAAAGTGAAAGTACAGAAATTTTATTAATACCTATAACAACTATAATATTCAATATTAAATCGAAATGCTTATTTTAAACACAATGCTTTTTGTGATATAATTGAAACAAATATGTTCTCTTATTAATTTTATTTGAGCAGTAAAATACATACGATCATTATTTATAAATATGTAACTAAGTTAAAAAGAAAATTCTTCCCTTGACATGAAATAGTTTTTTTTAAAAGGTATACGATATCTTGTGATTTAAATAACTTATTTTCCAATACTTTAAATAAATCTCAATTTACTTATTTCCACATAATGGAGTTTAAAATATTTCAGAGAATCAATAATATATTAAATTAACAACTTGAACTTGTTATATTATAAAATTAAATGATTTCTTTTATTTCATAATTCTCAAACAAATTAGTGCAAATAAAATGTTTATTACAAAAGATAATTTCCGTCGTCTAAACAATTAATGAAACTAATTAATTCTATGTAAAAGTAAACATATCATTAACAACTTTCCTCCAATTTAGTTGAGTGTTACCAGATAATGAGATGTATTTTTTACGAATTTTCTAGTTTCGTAATTAAAAATAAACATAGCTCGAGCATGATTCATTTTCAAACAATCTCTAACTTAGTTAAGTAATGTAAACTCTAATTAGATTGCAAATAATACTAGATAATGAACTTAATTATTCTTATAAATTCAAAAGTGTCCTATAAGAAGAGATAAATTAACTTGAACGACTAAATTAGTTTTGCCGTAACTTAACATGAAAAATATTTTCATTTAAAAATGTGATATACTTCAAAATATCTTGTCATATATATTCTAATTTAACCTTGCTACAATTAATGTATACTTAAAAATATATAAATCTATAAATTCAAGATATATATTAAAATGGACTTTTCTTATTAATTATCATTTACATGTACTCAATATTATACAATTATTAAGCTAAAATAATTATTTCCCATTTGAAATAATGTGTCAGCATTTTTTAGTAAAATGAAATCATTTTTGTGTATAATATAATGAAGTATATATTTCAAAAGGATTTTAAGAATTTAGAATATATAAATTACGAAGAAAAGGCAAAAACATTAAAATATATAACAAGTGTTTTTAATATTAATGTTTACTTAACATTGTACTTTAATTATAGCTATGGAAATACATTTTAAGTGTTGAAAATCATAGATTACAATTTTACGGGCATGTATTCAACCAATAAATCACTTGTGACAATTTTGTAACACATACTGAAAAATCTTGAATGATTTTAAAATAATGAATTGATATTAAACTGTTACAAATATTCTATGAAACAATTACATAATTTTTATTTTCTTCTTACTGAACTTTTGTGTGTCGCTAAATTTTTCAAAAGTATCAAGAGTGAATTTGTTTAATTAATTTTCTATCTATTTGTAACTATATAAACTCAATTTGAATGTATAAACTGTTTGCTAAGAATTATTCGAGAAAATGTATTGAAAATTAACTCATGACAATTCATAAAAATCCTATTTTTTAAAAAATATACAACAAAATTATGTATAATAGCATTTTATCATAATTATCAAACATTAAAAAATACAACAAAATCAACATTATAACATTGTATCATAACTGTATAATATTGAAATATGCAGCAAAAACAATAATATAAGAATATACTAAGAATAATATGATATTTTCAAACAAAAGCAGGATATTTGCTTAGTTCCAACACAGGAGACAAATTTAATGTCTCATCATAAACACAACAAAGGCAATTTAATATACTTAGAATTATACAGAAACATACATTTATTTCTTCAAAGAACAAATTCAAACTGATTGTCTTAAACCCTTGAGCCACTTTTAGACTATCTTATCAAAATGAACATTTTTTATAGAGTCGTTATAAGTCTTTGTCATGATCAGTTGTCTTGATTTAGTAAGGAAAGACATTTATCATCAAATCATTGTATAAGCCAGTGGGTTATCGATACTTTAAAAAATAACCACAATGTTTCTAAATAAAGTGGATATTGTTCTGATATAAATAAAATATTTTAGTTTAGTTAAAATTTAAGAAATTAATTCTTGAAATAGTGAGTTTTACATTAAATTGTAAAAGATTTTAAGAAATTTTTATTCATTTTGAATTTACATTTAAAGATAATTAAAACAAATGTTTTAAAATGTTAATTGTTTTTTAAACTGGCGAAAGTTCTTTTTTTGAATGAAAAACTGTGCAGTGCTTCAAATTCATATATCATATTCGTAATAAAAAATCATTTAAATTATTTGTAATTTATCTAGAGGCATGTAAGAAAATTTTTTAATCATTTGATATTTTTATACATTTCATCATTATCAATTTAAAATAACAAAAATCAATTATTTAAATGATTTTTAATTGAGTAGAGGATTTATAGTTTAAAAAATATATATTTAAATAGATAAATTGATTAGAATTGGATGGAGGTATTAGTTAGAATTATGACTCAGTAACTGATTAATGATATTTAACACGTGCTATCTGTCTGACAAAAAAAATTCTTCATGGAAATGAGGTAACAATTTGTATCTGTTAAAACTATTGAATATTTATCGATGTGTAAAATTTTGAATGATTCCGTATAACATTGTTATAAATAAAATATTTACAATGTGATAAAATGAGAAACTCAGACTGATTTTAGTGCATTTTGTACTGATTTACCTATAATAATACTACAATTAAATATTATTATATTCAACATATTTTTTCCTTCAACATGTGTGAACAAATAAAAATGTGCATTTTATTTTAAGAACTAAAGGAAATAGCAAAACTTTATGAGAAATACTAGTAGATCTAAATTCTAGGAATTTCCTTAAGCTATAAGAGAAATTCTACGAGAAATTCATGTCTCATTTACTTTTGCTATTTTTTATCTTCAAACCAAAACTGCATTTGGTTAGAGATATAAGCAGTTTGTTCCAATGATGCGTGAAATAAATCTAAATATTTTTTATCATTTCTTCTCCTGATATTAAGTGTAGAAAGAAAATATTCCAGTTCATAGCTTTTTAGCCTACAATAGTTGTTTTATTCTAGCTATATTAACAAAATTTAATATAATATCAATAAAACTAGATAACATTTGAAACAATTCTTCAATGGATCAGCATGTGTTATCATTTTTTTACTAAAATCGATTTCAAGTGCAAACTTTTGATTTTTTTAAATATGAAATTATATGATTAGCATAAAGTTACTAAATGTAATCGGTTTTTATAAAATTTAAAATTAAAATAAATCTTATGAGAGCAGATTCATATATTAAGTAAGCGGAAATGTAAGTTTATTTATTACACATGAAATTAAACATCAGGTTTTTATAATAGATTTTATAAGAGTTTTTGTTTATTAGAGATTAAAAACACTTTCTTACACAAATGTTTAAGCAAATTATTAGAGAGTTTTTAGATCAAGATTATGAGAATTAAATTAATTTCATATAACAGAAGGATAAAAAATATTTTAAGAAGTTTAGAAATTATCTGAACTATTTCTTTTGAAAAAATGTAATCCCATTAACTTTAAATACGATTCGCGAAAAATAATTTAAGTAATATAGTGATTTAAATCAGCAATATATTCACAAGAACTGATTTAATTTAGGAATTAGATGTATAAGCATCATTTAATCAATATATTATCACAATTAATTATAATCTCATTTAAGAAAGAAATATAATAAATTTAACACCAATGTATGTGTGTGACACTTATATAGGATTTGCGCACTCACACATATGAAATTTTATTTTATACTTATTTAAACATATACTTTGTTCTAAGTTGTTGCAGGTTTTTTAAAATATTATAATTAAAAGATGCTAATTAAGAGTTAACAAACATATTTTTAAAAAACATTTTATGTCAAAAAATATTTCGATTTTTTGTAGTTCATATAAATTTTTTGTTTATCAAAATATTCACATATGAATTGTTAAATATTATAAAAATAATGCGTAATCTTTCAAATTTATAATAATAAAATTTGAAAATTATTAAATTCCATATTATATTTAATTTGAATAAATGACTTTTAGTAACTTTTGCTAAATGTTTTACAAAATATGAATTAGAATTTATAGTATTGGTATTTTAATAATGATATTAAATTTAGCAGTCAAACTTTTTATGTACTTTTTAATATTTTTAAGAACTCACTATTTAAGTAACTAATCATAGTAGTAGGTTGTAGAAAAGGATTATATATTTAAAAATTGTTAATTATATAAACAATCTTGAACAAAGATAAATGTGCCGTTGATTCATTTTGAAGGAATTTTAATAAATTTTTATAATTTATAAATTCAAGTAAAATTGAATTCTTGTTTATTTTAACAATAATATTAATATGTGAATATAAATAAAAATGAAAATATTATATATGAAAAAACAAAGGATTTTTAACTTTCAAAATATCGATCATTTGGGATATTAATTGGGAATTTTGAAAATTGCTTTTGATGAAAAAATTATGTATTTTTGGAAGAAAAGTAAAATACTAAATTTAATTATTATTAAATTGCAAAGAATTTTCTGATTATTGTCTATTAGAAAAAGTTATTTAGTTTTCTAACAGCTAAGGTGAAGTAATGGAAACAAAATATTTGCTAATTTTTATTTCTGAATGTCTGAGGTGATCTGTAGCTGTATAAAAATGTTCACTCCTAACATACTTATAAAGTCAAATGAATTTGTACTTTATAGGAAATTCACCATTTTGAAGTAAAATATTTTTATTGCTATTAATAAAATACGATATTTATAGTTCGAAGCATTTTTTCCAATGTTCTGTAACGTTAATTCATAAGAAAATAATTCCCTCGACACATACAGACTCTCCCATAAAATGAAATTATTTTTCTAATTTTATGAGAACAAACAGAGTATTATTTTCGAAAGAATAAATTATTTGAGTATGAAAAAAATGCTTTAAGAAAATGATATTGATTATTTTCAGGAAATAAGAATGTATAACATTATATTATGTTATTTGTTTGTCATTAAGTATTACGGAAGATTAATTTCAGAAGTATAAGCAGTAGTAATTTCAATTTTATGGTATCATGGGTATTAAAAATGTAAAGACCACTAACGTAAATTTATTCAAAAAATAACATCATAATAAAACAGTGGATGTTTTTGAGAAGGAGATGTCTTGGAGGAAATGATAATTCAAACCTCTTAGGAAAAATTTAGATAGTTTGAAACGTCCATTTTCAGGTTTTCCTAATTAAAAAAGAACATAAAATGCCCTAACGTAAGAAAAAATTTTACTATCCTCTATATATTTCTTTTTTAAGAACATTTCCTTATGTTATTATAAGTTACAGGGATAACTTTTTGTCATATTTTAAAAAGAACTATTTTGAAAGCGATGAATATATTAGATTCACAGCTTTAGTTGTTTTACTGATGATTCAAAGCATGTTTTTTTGTTTTATATGCTTTAGTTTATTTGATTACATTACTGGTTTAATATTACGTATGATAAAGTATTTCAAATGTATTTTTTGAAAAATTATAGATTAATTTTGAGGTTTCTTTTAAAATTTTACTGTTTTAAATAAAAATTTTAAATATGTTCTCTTAAAATTGAGATTATTCAATTTCAACAGCCTAATTAGATTTTTATTGTTATGTTTTTTGTGTAATTGTTACATTTATTCTAATATTTTGACTGTAGAATTCCGAAATATTTTTCATAATGTGGTTGTGTCAATAAACAGTAAAATCATTACAATGTATTCTACAGAATTTATTTTGTTTTAAAATTTTTTTGTTTGTAATGATCAGAACATTCTTCAGATTAAAATAACTTTAAACATTATTTCGAGATGGTGTTATACACATTTTATCTCTATATTCTAGTTAGTGTCTTTCGAAAATTACCATAAAATAATTTTTATTAGATTTATCATTGCAGTGACTTTTTGCAGCTTACAAAACATGAATAACCATCATACTTTGTCCTATTTTTTATATGTATTGTGTGAATTCTTTGAATTTTTACTTGCATCACGTGAAATATTTTAACTATATCATTTGTTCAGTTTGAGTTTTTTCTGATGAATAAGATAATTTAATATTGTCACGTATTAATCAAAATTGAATTATATTTCTGTGAATAATGTTTTATCTTAAAAAATATAAATCAAAAGTTTTTAATTAAAAAATATTGTTTATTAAACATTATGCATAGCCAAATACAATTAGCTATATACAGCAGTGTGCAGGAATTTTATTTATTAAATCATATTGTGTTAATCTATATAATTTTTTAATAAGTTATTATTTTATTAGTAATATATATATATATATATATATATATATATATATATATATATATATATATATATATATATATATATATATATATATATTAGAAAACCATTTCTATGAAGTATTAAGTAAAAGTGTAGGACCAATAATACGAATTTGATTAAATATTGAGAAAATGAATAGGAAAATAACAAGAAAATTATCACATAGAGCCATAATAATGAATGGATTAGATACATATTCAAAGAATCCCGAAAAACTTAATTAGAAAAAAAAGAATTTTTAAGAAGTTATGAAAAACATATAAGGTTTCGTAGCATTATATAGGTTTCATGAAAGGGTTAAGCAAAGAAGTTTATTATAGAATAAATGCCTAAATTATAACTACGTAGGTGAATAAATTGATTATTTATTATAGTTGACGATGTTTTATTTTTATCAAGTTAATATGAATTATATTTCATAAAAAATGTAACTTAAAATCTTAATCGATATTAAAATTATAAGTATTATAATTTGCAATAGAACTTACGATAAATGACAAACCAATTTTTTTAATTAAAACAATTTATCATAAAATTCATAAACTTGCCTTTTGACACTTTAAAACTTTTTTATCCTTTTATTGAAATTCATTTGTATTTTAAAATTTTATTTCTTTCTATTTTTTATTATTGTAAAATATGAAAGGACATACTTTAGAGTGTAATAATTCTTTCATATTCAGTAATTTTAAATTATAAGTAAGCTTAATGATAAAAACGTTTCAAATAATTTAAATTATATATTCATTTATATAGACTTTCTTTTAAATTAATCTTAACATAAATGATTAATAAATTGATTATCTTAGTTTTATGAAATCCTCTAAGTGCAGAAATGATCATATCAGTTTGCAGAAGAAAATATTTAAATACAACGCAACTTTAAACTTAAATAACTTGAAATTAAAAATGAATAGAAATATTTAAGATTTTTTAAATAAAATTATCAGATATATTTCAATAATATTTGTTTAATTCTTTAAGTAATAAAATGTAATAAAATTATAGTTTATAGGCATGATAATAAATAACAACAAGCGAATCTTTATCGAAATATTTAAAAATATATATAACTGAACAAAGATTTGATCATTAAATAGAGTAATTTCTTACTTTAGATATTGATATTTTCTATAATAATCTCCATTGTGATTTGTGTGTGTGATATTGAAAATAACATCTTTTAAAAGTCCTTACATTAACTGTTTCTTCCCGCTTAGAACTGCTGCATATTCTCAATCCTGTACTGAATGGCTTAGTTCAATTGCACTTTCCAAATAATCTATGAGATTGAGATCTGGAGACATGATTGCTTAACAGTTCCAAGGAATGTATGTACTTTACAATACCATTGATCAAATAAACTGTGTATAGTTACTCCTTACTACAGACTAAAATATAACCAAAAATAATTATATATTTGAAAAGAAGAATACATAAAATTCATGATCCACGTATTTATTTAATTTAAATGTAATCTGTGAGCTTGAACCTCGAAATTCCCATCAACATGCAACAAACAATATTATTCATTATCATATATTTCTACCCCACAAATAAATCTATCAATTACTCTGCATGATATTTGTCAGAGGATTGCGTAAATCAAGTTTTTTTCCACAAAAATCTCATGTCATACTCAAACTTTGGTGTAAATTAGAAAACATTTTACATTAAAGTAAACAGTACTTGTGTTATACATGTTTACATAATTTTGGAACATAAGTAAATTGCAATTGTATAAATTATCTATTTTAAAATCAAATTAAATAACAAAAATATTTTCTAGAAAAATGCAAAATGTTTAAGATGAAATAAATTACATAATTTAAAATCTCTGCGTCATAAAAAATCAGAAAGGAAAAACATTAAATTTTCTATTTTAAACATGTTAACTTTGATTAATTTTTTTTTATAAAACTAATTAAAAACATTTTGATATGTTTTGTAAAATTATATGATTTTAAAATGTTAATATAAACATATTTTATAATAATGTTTTACACCGAATTCTTTATAATATTACACTTATGTATAAAATTAAGTAAATTTGAATATTCTTTGTAATTTTTTGAAAAGAAGTAAACGGACGAAATGGGTGAAATGTAAAATCACTATACTTTGAGACAATAAATACTATATTTTGAGACAATAAATACTATACTTTGAGACAATAAATACTATACTTTGAGACAATAAATACTATGAGACACTATACTTTGAGAATATGTAAGGTTACACGTGTATGTGAGCTGAATCAGTAGAAAAGCATTTTATATAAACATGCGTTACAAAACATGCTATTCCCTGTGCCCTACCGATATCCTTGGGGATTTTGTGCAGCAATCTATTCAATTCAAACGGTAACGATAACAACGAGTAACCATTAGCGTTTATATAATGGAATGAGTCAACAATTTGTTGGATGATTTAAGCAGGCCAAACTGAAGTTCAGATTTGTAGAGAGCTCAATTTAATATGTTACTTACCTTCACGTGTAACTTACGGAAATAAGTATCCGGAGACCGTATCTGTTAGGAGATCAATTAAGAAACACCCTGGGAAAGGTTTTCCAAGAGTCCTGATAGCCGGAGTTAATCGCTATTTGTCTATTTTAGCAAGGTGGGGCAGGGATGTTTCAGCTTCTCTGCTTTCTCTTAACATGTAAACGGCCGCATGAATGCGAGTTTCAAAGGTGGATATTTCCAGAAGATTTTATACGAACGGGTTGCTTCTACAAAGACCTACAATTTGTATCCCATTCATCTCAACACGTTGGAGAGACCATTTAGAATGGCGTTGAGAGAGTAAAGCTTAAAGTATGGATCAATGGCTGGCTGTTATCTTCACTGATGTTTTCCGGCTTAGCCAAACCAAAGAATCCCATCGTATGTTTATATGGAAAGAACAGAAACCCCTTGACTCTAATACCCAAAACATTGAATATTATGGCAGAGGAAGATCAATGGTATGGTGAGACATCAAATTAATTTGCTGAACATCCTTCCATGATTTTGAAAGGGGAGTGTAACTCATATGAATCATAGGGATTACGTTTTGAAAACCCATGATCACATTATCAAAGGCACAGTTAGCGTGGAGTTTCTTTTAACGATGGTAATGTCAAGCCACATAGAGCTCTTATGGTCTTCGAATCTTTAGAACTAATGAAATATCACTGCATGGATTCGCCAAGCAGATCTTCTGATTTCAACACTGGAATTATCTGGGAAGGGCAATTGCAAATGAAATTCTCCTCATAGAAATTTCCAGAGACTAAAATCAGCATCGTTGAATGAATGGGACCAATTATAAATCATTTACCATCTTATTTCAAGGGGGAAATCAATCTGCGATGAATCTATATACGTATGGGTAGGCCATACTTCTATTAACCCATTTACGTGTCTTCTGTCTCCAATGAGCATTACGCATAATCAAGCATGAATTTTATAAATATTTAATGTTTATTGTTAGTGAACAATCTCAATGTGGGTACATATCAAACTTCATTAAAATCAAACCAGTAGTTCTGGAATTAATTGAGTAAATCAAAAAATTCTATTAATTTTTAGATTTCTCGAGACATTCTTGACTATATGTTTCTTTCAAAAATATAGCGATTGTTATTATTTCATGAAATGTTTTGCATGCATGACATGTTATTAATTTAAATGTAGGATTCTTTAAATATGCTTCAACCAAAAAGGTGATGCTACCAGAGTAGAATCTTAAATATATTATTACCTTTTTGTAATGGGAACCAAAATTTGAAAATGTATATAAGTTGTAAAATATTTTTGTTTTAATATTATTTATGAACAATGAAAACATTAAAATTTTTTTAAGAAATGCTTTGTTTACATGGTGTAAAACAAATTTTGATATGTTATACTGCTTGTATTTGTTCATAATAGAATCACATATGGGAATAAATTTCACAAAAACTTTATTCCATTTTTCATGGTGTTACAAAACGAAGTTCTAAAAGATTTGCTTTTAAAGTAATCTTAATACGAATCAAGCGTGCTGAAACATAATGAAGTGAATTTACCATATTAAGTCTGTGTACTGTGAGTATCGAGGTAAATGTTTCAATTCTTTTCAACATTTCATCACTATTTGGATAAATCCGATTACGTAAACATCAATATTATAATTTTCGGAAAATGTATTTTTTAAAAAGACACTGTATTCACAATAGATTTATCTGTGGTTTGCTAAAACTTCTCTACACAAAAACACCAGCGGAAAACAAAGATACAGATTCCTGTATCATGTCATGCTAAATCCATCTCCATGCTTGACAATTAGGGAGAGATGATAACCAAAGTACGAATATGCACATGTCTTCCGAGGGAAAATCGTCTTATTATAGGAGAAATGTTACAAAATAATCCATCTAACTGTAGAACTATCCCCCAATTTTACATCAACTTTCTTTCTGATTGAGGCATTATTGTAGAGGTCATTTGGAATGAACTAAGATGTAGCTAATATAGGATGTTTGGTTTAATAATAGTGATTGTGTATGTGTGTGATGACCAAATATTTGCGTAAATGTTCTTCACATTAATTATTAATACTAAAGAACCGAGATGTTCATCAAATTCTGCGTCAACTTTGTTCTTAATTGTTTGTTTTTTAGATATTTATATTTATTCGATTCAATACAAGTCAGTCACTTTAATTCAGTTTTCATTCACTTATTTCACTTTACTAAACTTCTCATATGATGTTGTGGAAACACAATCAGGAATTTAGACATTTTATCTCAAGAGAAATCTAAAAACTGGGTTTTTTTTTCGATCTTAGTTTCTCTAATTACTCCAGATCCCATAATATTTTCGCTCTGAAGGATCGTTTTAAAGTTCTGACCTCTATGTTTTTACAAAAATCCAAAAATAATGATATGAATGTCAATCTTAAACAATCTCATAGTAGCAAAATTTATTGTACTAAAAGAAACTAGACGAGCAAGACATAAACTTTAATGCACATGATCTTAAATACTACTTTTATTTAAAAGACATTTCTAGTATTTTTACAGCTTTATTTTTGAATTGAATCATTACAATAGAAAATGCAATGTAATCTGATTAGTCTATAATTCATAATTACATTTTTATTATATATACAATAAAATATCTAAATTTATATTCCATATGTGTACTTACTATAACAGCAGAACTATTCCAAGTAAATTTAAGCTTTATATGTAAGACTTTAGTTTAAAAAATGGCCTTGAGTCCAGATATTAAAAGAGCATGAATTTTAATTATTAAGTGTAAAAATATATTCACATATTTCTTTATTTCCATTTAATTAATCTTTATTTCCATTAAATAGAAAAAAACGGTAAATGTAGTATTCTTAAATATTCACATAATTAAAGGAGTGTGGAAAAAACTTAATTATTTATAAATTAAAAAAAAAACAAATTCATTAGAAGTGCGTAATTTTTATTTCAAAAATACAAAAATTCAGAATTTTAAGTTATTAATAACATTTAAATACTAATTAGTTTGATGTACAATTGTCACATAATTAATTAATAGTAATGTGTTATTAAATAGATTGAAACTAAAATTTTAATTAGTTTTAAGCAACAAATATTGAAGTTTACATATATGCCTATAAATTAAAAAATTATAAAATTGATGTTTACATGTATAAGCAAATATGATAAAAAAGAGGTATATTATTTAGAATCTATTTTTATGAAATGTTTTTTGTGTGTTATATTTCAAAATATTTATAAATTCGAATATTAATAATCTTGATATGATTACTACATATTGCAACATAATAGTGTTTAGTATACTTGTAAAAATCCCTCAAGTGTTTTCAATAGCCACAGTTTATTCGTGTGTCAATTAAATATTATTCCCAATTTTTTAAATTAAGAAGTACTAACACATTTATATTTAAGCTTAAAAGTAAACTTAAGATAATTTAAACTTTTGTTTAAATTATAGAAATTAAGTGTCTGATTTAAATGAAAGAAAACTAATTTAAATAATTTTTATTTTGAAATATAACTACTTAAACGAAAACATTGCAAAATTTTTGTATTCTAAACTAACCATTATGTTTCCAAAATAAACTAAACGTTATAATTGAATGATTTTATAGAATAAAACATGTCATTGTAAAATATGTTGTCATTAATTAAAAAAATAATTTTGAATTAAATGTTAGATGAAACAGTAATAAAGGTGAAGCATATTGAGTGAAATATAGAAATATTAATATTTGATGAATTTCAAGGACAATCAATTTGTGCAGCAAATATATTAGATATATGTTTGTTGCAGATAGTGCATAAAAGTTTATAAGGAATGTCTTAAAGTACGTCAACCTATGTATGGCTATACATTTAAAAATGTAAACTAATATTCTATTCATTTAAGTAATATGTATTCCACGATTGCATTCTTAAACTTAAATAATGTCAATGCATTATTCTTAATATATATTTAAAGTTTAGAGAATAAAAAATAAAAATTTAAATTGCAATGATTCTCGATGATAGATAATATTTAATAAGGATAAAACGGAAAGTAATTTTTCAATTTAAAGGACAAAATCTATAATAACAGTCTCTTATTGTGCTTAATAGTGAGTTTTCTGTATGGAAAAATGAAATATTTATTATAACGTTTTACGTCGCTTAATTCCATAGGCAAAATAAACAATTGGAAATATAAAACTGAAAATAAAAAAAAATTTGTAATATATACAACATAATTATTTAATAAAATATTTGGTTCAGATCATTATTTTATTTGTGATTTTATAGAAGGTAACAATTTGTAGCATTGAAATTTCCCCAAATATAGCAATTATTGTGAATTACTATATGAATCTTAAACTTTACACGAGTTAGAATTGCGCAGACTTATGTTTTATTTTATGTTCCAAGGTTTCTAATGAAATGATAAAGGATTTGCATGTGGAGTCGTTATTTGAAGAACAAAAGAACAAAACTTATTTAAAAAGGACTTACTGTTTGAAGAAACTTATATCGCATTTCCAATTTTAAATGTTATTATAAACAAGAAATTGAAGTCTATTCAAATGAGTTTAAAAATACCACATCAATTTCATTAATAAAATATTATTAAGTGAATTAAAATGTGAAAAGAAAGTAATATATTACAGGAGAACAAACAAAAGTTATTATTATTCCACTCCATATTTGAACTTTTTTAAATAATTGTAAAGTACTTTTAAACAAGTATATAGAGAAAATAAAGGAAACTATTCTGTGAAAGAGTAATAATATTTCTTTATATTTTATAATAATAATAATATTATATCCTCTAACATTCATGATCGAAGCAAAATATGAAAGTCCAGAAACTATTTCACTTAAAAATCCTAGTTCTTAAA
Source organism: Latrodectus elegans (assembly GCA_030067965.1). Taxonomy (NCBI): domain Eukaryota; kingdom Metazoa; phylum Arthropoda; class Arachnida; order Araneae; family Theridiidae; genus Latrodectus; species Latrodectus elegans. Next base: position 91,193,069 of record CM057813.1, read on the forward strand.
ATTATATAAATAATACGTTAGCGTGATAAAGATTACTTTAAGGGACAATACTTTTAAATTGTTAAAATGACCAGCTCCGAAAAACTTAATCATCCAATTGTTTTAACAAATAAATTTAGTATAGAAGACTTTAAAATAAGGAATATGACCGAATTTATTAAAAATAAATATTTATCAAAATCCAAGCATTTATTTTAGTAATACTTAACTCTCCAATCTCACGCAATACCTCAATTTGTTGTAATCTTTTTGTTGAACTGCATTCAATAATTCTGCAATTTAATATAATAAAAATGTATTTAAATCGTAAATTGCGAAAGGAAATTTTATATGAAATGCTTGAGATGCTTCAAAAAAGCTTTAGTGTCAGATAAAAACGTAAGAATCTTAAAAATATTTCATAAAAATTATTAAAATTACAGAAATTTTAAAAAATAGATAACACTTTTAAATGGATTAATTTATGTTAAAAAGAGCCATGTATACCAAATATTTATTTAAATTTTGCCTTAAAATCAGAGCAAAATAAATTGACTCAAATTATTTTATCGAATATGTTGAATTTGATAAACGACAAAAATTCCAATGAAACACTAAAACTTCAATTTTGTTATCAATTCACACGCATTTGTGATCAATGCACATGCAGTTGTGATCAATGTGCATGCAATGCATAATTTTGTGATCAAAGCACATTTTGTGAGATCAAGATCAAGCTATGGTAGAGTTAGTAAATTAGAGCTTCAAAGAAAAATATGAAATTTTATAATAAAAAATATGAAATCTTATTTTTTGTATACATTACTTTGATTTAATAAAATATTTGAGAGAAATTAGATTTATTCTTACACTTCATTGCAAATTTGAGCTTACATTCTTGGCTGATTTAATTTAGGTGAGAAGATGATAAGTAATAGTTGCTGTTGTCGTGTGCCAGCTAGGTTGGCAACATGGGTTGAGCTGCTCCACTTTTCCAACTAAACCATATTTTGGTGTGGAGTCCGACTTTTTCAGTACAATCATGCCATAGGTATCCGTTTATAGAGTAGACAACTATTCTCACCTCAATCATACAAGGAAAGGACAAAGGTAGGGAGAAAGTACATCCATGCCCTAACCGGGATTCAAACCCAGGACCTCCATATCCGCAGTCAGTCTCGTTGACTATTAGACAAGTTGAGCGGCAAGTGATTAGTAAACAATCAAATTTTATAAAATCCTAATTTTTTGATTATTATATAAACTAAAGAAATGTTAACAATCTATGTGTATTTACAAAGAATTTAATAATACAAATACTATTACCAAAAATAAAATTTGTTTAGATATATTTTAAATATTTTGTTAAAATTTTATAAAATAGTTATTATTTTTGTTTTAAAACTTATGAACTACATAAGGAATACGGTGAAGATAATTATTTAGAATAATTGTTAAAATTTTGTGATAATAAATTCAATATATATCTCTTATTTCTTTAAAAATACTTGAAATAGCATCTGAGGTATTTATGCTATGTAACTTTTTATTTAATTTAATCGAGAATAATAATGCACTTATGAGATGGAACGGACTTGAAATGCATTTGTTAAAATAAATTAATGCATCTAAATGAAATTGCTTTATTAAATAAAATGTATATTTAATTTAATTGATATGCACAATGCTTTTATTAAAAGTACTTAAGTAGTAAATAAAAACTCGTTTTTTCATAAAGAGTAAAAATATTATAATATATAGGATTTTATTAGCTTTAGTCTATTTTATGATTTTATGTATATACTGTCACATATATTAAAAACATATACTATATTCAAAGGTTAAATTTCAAATCTGCAAAATATATAAGTATACTTTGTTCATATCTTTGGATCACAAGTAATTTTCCTTAAATCTAGAAGGGAATAAGAAATGGGAATTATGAGTATACAGTTAAAGAAATATTATTCAAATTATTTGTGATGAAACTCATTTAAATAATCAAAGAAGAAAGTAGCTGTAATCAATTGCTCAATTTTTATTGCACAGCGAAAGCTAAATATCAATTACATATATAAAGTTAGGATTCCTTTGTAAATCAGAAATGCTATAATTGGCTTCAAATAATTATATTTTACTTAAAAATGCCGTAAAATAAATATATTTTTCTATTATTATTGATTTTACTCGTAATTACTAATAGATATAGTACATGAGATACAAAAGAAAAAATATGAGTAAGATAATTACTTGAAAACAATTAGAGATATTGTTTCTGTAGGTAGCAAGAAAATGTCCTTATGCATCTGTGGTGTTATGATCTTAAAATGCTTATTAATATCACTTATTTATTTAGCATTATAGGAAAAAAACAAATTCTTTTTGCATGCTTATTCTGAATAGTAAAATAATTAAACTAACTCTTTATTTACTCAAACAATCTATTAGGAAACTCATTATGAGCGAAAATATATTATGTGACACTTATAAACTAGAGTTTCTAAAGCTAAAATACAGATTTTAGCTTGAAACTTTAATTAGTATTGCTTATTTTAGGTTAATTTTTTCTAATGTTATTATATATTTTTACTAAAACAAAAAGTGCCATTAAAATAACATTATCGACTCGTATAAGAACGAAAATATCTTTCATTGAAAATCCATGTCAGTAATACAGTATTGATAGAATATTTTTAGAATTATTTTGAAAAAAAAATATGATTTTTTTTCTTTAAAAATTATTATATAATTTCACTTATCTTTCTTAGAAAATTGTAGGCATGCATGTAACTAAGATTTCCATAAAAATGAAATATTTTTGTTAAATTACAATCGAAGAAATAGCACTCCTAATATAATTAAATTTTACTGTGATGTAATACTTCATGTTACATTTAATTAAATTACACATTTTCAGCGAATCTAAATCAATTTTAAGAGATTTATCGTTGAAAATGATTACAAATTAATAATATTACATGAAAATTAATCAAAATGTTTAAAAGCTGCGATGTTGACGAATTATATAATGTAAAAATGGAGTATACATTTTATTTTATGAAAGATGTTTATTAAATTATCTTAATAAAACAATTTTCATGTTAGTTATATTCTTATAGATTGTGCCCATGGCAAAATATTATAATTATAGAAAAAAGAATTTAAGACGTGTCATTCAACAACACAAAAATTATTCTAATAGGATAAACAATGAGGCTTCGAATAAGGAATTGAAATAATTAAATGTTATAGTATATTGTGTGTGTAATACAGCATATTTTGTTTCTAGGAATATCAAAATATTCAAATAATAGAGACATTTAATGTCAAAAATTATGATAAATGAAATAGTATAAAATTATTGTTATTTGAAAGATTTTCCATGAAGCCAAAATAAAATGTTATGATTATTTTTATCTGCAAGATTGTAATCTTAAAATAAATTAAATAATTATTCGTGTGTATTTCAAGAAAATACTATGTTTATGTATCCGCAGGATACACTATCTTAGCAATATATACAGTTGCTATGTGTTTCTAGTTATTAAGGAAAGTAGATGCGTACTCTAGTAAAAACAATATATTACTACAAGCATCAGCAATAAAGTCAATAAACTAATTATTCTTTATCCCAGCTCAGCTTACTGGAATCTTTATATTAGCCCCCAACTGACTTAATAACATTTACTTTTCATTTCGAACCATAATAATTCACAAACCAGTAGTCAAGCTAATGGTTGACTTACAAATTGTTTTATTAAAATAATTCGAATGGCACGCTGATAATATTTGATTACATAAATATTATAAAGTGTTAAAAATACGTGTTCATATTATGTATATTTAATCTATAGTATTGCTTCTTTGAGTATTTGCATATAAGTGAAAGTAAATAATTCTAAACTTGATATTAAGCAAAATAAGAAAAACATAATCAATTTACATTTTGAAACTTTCCAATTATTATATAATGGAGGATGTGACTTTTATGTTATAACAGAATTAAATATTTACTAAAGAATTGTCTTTGAAAAATCAAATCTGTTTTTAGTAAAATAAACAGATTCGAACGTGTCTATCTCTGATTTTATGAGACATTAATAAAATATTAACATTTAACATAAATGAATGGGTTTTGTGAGCACTTATAAGCAATTATAATATTCAATAGAAATTTCTGAAACCTTACTCTCAAAAAAGATGGTTGTCTAAGCATTTAAATTAGTGTAAGTGTACTTAGCTTTATATTTTACAAAGCAATTTGAAATAAATTAATTCAAAAACCACTTAATAGTAAGCGAAATCTTGATATTTGGAGAGTATGGTTGACTCTTTAATTTAATAACATTAAAAAGTAATTATAGAGTTATCAGCTTTCATGGTTTACAGTTTCTCTATGTATAAAATTAATTTCTGAATTACAAATATTTTAAAAGATTTAATTATTATTATATTATGGATACATTTATAAATTACTTTTCGATTAATTGCTAATACACTGGTTAACAAACCATAAAATAATTTACAGAAATATATTTAATTATTTGGCTGAGATTGTTCAAAAGTATAATTTGACGTTTCTTGATCTATAGAAATTGAAATTCTAGGTAGTAATCTTTGAAGTGCATTCAACAGATTTTTTTTCCAAATTTATAAAATCAAAAATATGATGTTTTCTCTTACATAGAATGTTATAAAGGTTTCAAATATTATAAGTTTAAAATGTGTATTTAATACTACGTATACATTAGCTAAGCTTTAAATTTAATAATTTTTATTTTTTAAAGGTATTAAAATTGCTGTAGAAATTTTGAGAGTCCTTAAATTACATTTTACCAAAAATAAAATCTGTAAAATTATTTATTAAAATTATTCCAATGCAAAATTTTGTAAAAAAAGAAAACTTTGCCTTGTATCTTTATGAAATCTTTACACTATAAACTCCTTTCAAAAGTTCGATGATTAATTCTCAGAACTTTTAATTGGATTAAATAGTGTGGCTCATAACTAGACGTTTCTGATTATAACATACTTATTAACATTTATGAGAGCAAAATTAGAAATTATTTTTTATTTAAATAAGTATTAATTTAATGCATTTATATGTTGAGTATGTTTTTCTTAGTCTTGTTAGGGAAACTATTAAAAATTTCATGATTAATCACAATATTTCAAAAACATAAATTCTGAATTAGATTCTTATAAATAACATGCCTTGAAAAATAAATTTTTATGTGAAGCAATGAACATGATGTTTACAATAGTACCCTTAGTTTTATGTTATGCATATTAAATTATGCAGGAAACACTTTTCCACATTTAAATAATTTTTCAGCACTTATAATTTTTGTGATTATTTGAAAACTTGAATAAATTTGTGAAAGAAACATAGATCACATGTTAAGTAAAATGAAATTCTTTGGATGTCGTAAAGCAATGATTATGCTCTAATTCCGCTAAATAATAAATAATTGGTAAAATTGCTATCAATTTATAAAAAACAGTAAATTTTAACATTTTATATATAGATATAACTGTGAAATACCATTAAAATTGCAATTGAATCTTAACAGCATAAATGAAAACAATATTAAAAAATAACTGCATTTAGTATTTTTTTTATAAAGATATAATGTTAAAAATCTTCACTGTAATAAATATTCAGATTTTATTTATATAAAAACTTTCACTCAAAACTTGAAAAAATTGTAGAATTTATTATTTGTTTAGTCAATATATCAATTAATTTATTTCAATTTACACATTTCTAAGCATTAATGTGTGATATGCAACTTTTAGTAAACGATATTTCATATGTCATTACATGTGAAAAAGGAACACAATATAAATAGACATATATATATATATATATATATATATATATATATATATATATATATATATATATATATATATATATATATATATATATATATATATATATATATATATATATATATATATATATATATATATATATATATATATATATATATATATATATATATATATATATATATGTATGTATATATATATTACATATATATACATATATATATATATATATATATATATATACGAATATTTTCATTTTATTGCGCTCTGTAGTCTTTAGAAATAAATATTTATATAACATTAAATACTTGCAATAAAGCTGATAAAATATTTCCATTTGTTTCCAAACTTATTCCGATTTCATAGCTAAGATGATCACTACTTACTAACTCATTGCAGCATAATAAATTCCATGTTAACTTCTGTTTTCTCTTCTTAATTTTGTAAATTTAATTAATTTTTTACACATTTTACAAATGCTCACAGAATAGTCAACGCTTATTTTTTATGTATAAGAGTTACCCTTATAAACAACATATACTGTAAATGCCTACATGAGATAAATAATATCGACCTTTTGTTATGCTGCAATTAAAAACATATACTGAATGTAGTTATTATTTTGTTTGTCAGTTCTATCTGTAGAAAATGAGAAATAAAGCTACAGTTTTGTTTAGAACTTTAGAGATGAATCTTTACATTAACACCTAGCATCTCAAGGATACAAAATCATTCATATTGCCTTTAGTAAAATTTAAATTACCTCACTATTTTTATGCTAGATATTTTATGACATTATTGAGAATTTTCATGAAAATGCAAAGTAATTGTTATTTATAAAATGTTTTACTTTTAAATTTATCTTTCACATAAGTTTACAGATTTTGGATCTTCCCAAATCCTAACATTAACGAATTCCAAATAATACGATTTCACATATTTTGTAGGTATATTTTACAGTATAATATATTAATTAATTTTATTATTAACTTTATCATCTTTAAAGCATTGATCTTAATTAATTTACAATTATTATATGTATATATATACAGATATATTCATGTATATATACATATAATTAACATGAAATATTAATCTTATGAAATGTTTATATTTTGTGACTTTCAGTTAACTTTTAATAGGAGTTGTTTTCCAATAACATGATTTCTTTTGCATGGAGATCTAAATTTGAAAAAAAAAAGCTTTTTAAATCTGTGATTTGCATTTAGAGTTTAATAAGCAAGCACATTATCATATAATTGAAAATAGAATCTGAATATTTTTAAATACATTTAATGGAATTTTAATTTAATTCATTTATTTCAATTTAAAGAAATTTCCCTGTAAGTCAGTTAAATGTTATGACCTATTAAGTTAAAACCTATTCATTTTTTTATTAAAGAAATGTGATGGGACAACTATATATATATATATATATACATATATATTCCTTAGATTTTTTTTAAGCCTTAATGATTCTAATTATACTTTTATCCTGCAACGTGTTGGTTATTCCAAGTAATAGTACCAGAAGATTTAAAGAAATTTAAATAATTCTCACTAGTGATTCTTCATTAGAAATAAAGAATGACAAATTCAATGCATATCTTCGTAAGGGTAATTAATTGTATACACATTTTACAAATGCTCACAGCATAGTCTACACTTTTTCTTGTATATAAGTGTTACCTTTATAAACAACATATACTGTAAATGCCTACAAGAGATAAATAAAATCGACCTTTTGTTATGCTGCAATTAAAAACATATACTGAATATAATTATTATTTTGTTTTAAATTTTATTCATAAATGAACGGTTCTAATAAAATATTTACGTTTAAAAATGATTTCTCCTTAGTTTTCTACAAAAGTAAATTAGTTTAATAATTTATTAAAACTTGTATAATCATATTAAATACCCAAATAAAAATGGATAATTAAAAATATCCCTTTTACACTCATCAGTTCTCAAAAACAAATGGATCTTTTGTCTTCAAGTTTAAAATAGTAGAGAAATGCTTAAAATTCAAATAAATTTTAATAATATTTATTCCTTATTATAAATATTTTATCCCACTAATATCATTTATATTTGACTTAAAATTTTATAATTCTAAAAATATTCGAATTATTTGTTTTTACCTTGTAAAATAGATAAAAATGCAAATAACAAGCGTAAATTCGGAACGCACAACATTTGACTTAAAATAAATTATAGTTAAATATTTTTGATATTAAATATGAGATAAATCATGAGAAATTTTCATATCATGATACAAGAATGCGGAATTAAATCTTATGTGATTATATAATATCTTTGATAATCAATTTAATCGTATATTTCTTCATAAAACTGTTGATGGCAGTAATGGAAGCACTGAAGAACTTGGCATTATTCATTTTTATCCTTGACAAAGTAATAATATGTCATCTTTAGCGAAGGACTAGGTTTTCAAACTCATATATCCCTAAATGATATATATCAGAAGTAAACCCTTCTGAGAAAAAATGCTCTATCTTCTCGTGAAATGATGAAACCTTGTTTCATAACAAAGATATCTTCCTACCCTTCTTCGAGGTTAAGCATTAGTCTTTAGGTCACCTTCATATCAATATTTGGTTATCTTTTCTTCCGTTATCAAGATAAGAATCAAAAATAGTTTCTGTGGGAAATATATTTTGTTATTATTATATTTCTTCAAATTATGAAAAATTTATAAGCTAAATGAGTGTTTAAAATTATTTGGAAATAAATATTTACTAAATATTTCTTTAAATTAAATTAAATTAATGCTGCATAACGTAAAATTATATATTTTTAAATAAGTAATGAATATTTTATTACTCCCATTTTTGATTGGATCTTTAATGCATGTTAATGTCCTAGAGGAGAATATTTATTTGAAGCAACTTTGCTTAAAATTGTTATAAAATACATTATCAAATGTATTATTAAATGCAAAAAGACCTGATACACTAATTTATACCAAAAAACGTAAAATATTTCAATGAAAAAACACAATCATTTATGTAATCCAGTTTCTTAATAAATTATCTAAGTATATATTCAAGATGTGAATACAGTTACATTATTCATAGAATTTTCTTGCTGAATTTCATTTAATAATAAATACAAATCTCTTCAATATATTAACAGAAATATTTTTATCAATACTTTATTGCAGTACTGCTCTTAAGGACAAAAATGTTGGTGTTGAATTACTTTAAATTTTTGAGCAATTTTTAATACTTTTAAAAATTGAAAGATTTTGTGAAATAAAAATGAATAACAAGCAAAGCAACATAATACCATATAAAATATGAAAATACTACAATGTGTTTCAATATTTGATATCAATAATGAAATTTAAATAATTAACAAAAAGTTTTCTATTTATATGATTTTTTTAAATTTAACATAATTCTGTAAAAATCTACCTAGCTATCTTAAGAAAATGTAGATAAATATAACAAACAAATTTTAAAAAAAAATACTGCAATTATATATTTAATTGTTTATTTATCCGTTACATTGATTAAATAAGTTGTAAGATTCAGTATATTATTCTAAACTACAATCAATCAAAATACTGTATAGTTGATAAGAAAACAAACTTTCGATTTATTTCACTTCATCACTTCAAATTAATCTTAAAAAATATACAACAATCTACACTTTCGCGGAAATGCTATTTTGCCTGTAGCAATTTTTCATATTATAGTTACTACTTAAATTATATTTTTTGAGCTATTAAATGAAAGGAATTTTAATCAAATGAATTTAATATCATTGTTAATTGTTATATATTTTGTTACGAAAGGAAGTTTGTCTTTTACATCCAGTTTATTTCAAAGTTTATAAAGTTTAAAGTTTTTTAAAGTTTATTAATTTTTCAAAGTAATTTAAGAAAATGTAACGCACAATAAGCAGGATAATTGTAAGAACTTGTAAAAATTATCAACTCAACTGTTTTACATTTTTAATTTAAATAAGTTTACTTTGGAAATAATATATAGAGGAATATTATGGAAAGTAAAATGAAGTCAACTTTATATAATAAGAAATATGTTGGTTTGTAATTTTATTACCATTGTTATTTGAAAAGCAATAAAACTGCTTAAGAGGGAAAATAAATTTTACATTGAAGATTCATTATTTCATTTTACTTATAAATGAATGTTAAGAAGAACAAAAAGGAATCAATCAATAAGCATCTTATTTTAGAATGGTATATTACTTTCACACTGAATCTCCATATTTTCTGAAAAAATGGATATGTCTTTTCAAAATATGATTAATTGGATGAAGAAAAAAAGTAACTTTTAGAACAAATCATCTATAAAAATACAAGTCTGATGCATATTTTCAGAAAACGTGGATATCATTAAGAAGCATTATTTATTATTATTTTTTCTCTAATTTTGAAGCACTTAAATTTAAAATTCCTTTTAATACCCCTAGTAAATTTATTATAATTTCCTTATCTCTTACTTATATGTATCTCTTACATTTCTATATAAAAATGTATTTTCTTATATAACTGTACGTAATAAGATAAATTATCTTTTATTTAAAAAGAAAAAGTATTACGAATTCAATATTTGAATAAAAATTTTAAGAAAAATGCATCCTAAATGATTCCGTAGTTGTTGATTTTAAAATTGAGAAAGATGTAGTATAATTAAATATTTAAGGAATATGAGTGTAAATAATTTTATTATTATAATAATAAATTTAAATATGCTCATTTTCTGTCATTATTATTTTAAAATTTTCCCAGATATTGGTTATTAATTTATAATTAAAAATATACAGTCATAATTTATTATATGATATACATGAACTTTTTAGTATTTTAAAATAATCTGAATTTTGTAATTACAATTTACTTTTACTAAAAATTGATGTAGTGGTAAAATAAAATTCAAAATATTAGATATGCTTTGCATTTTTAAAAACTACAATGTTTAGTTATCAAATACTGGTTATTTCCAGATGGATTTTTGTGCTATGTTACTGTGAAGAAGGAGATTATTTTTTATACGATAATTGGCTGTAGATCCAAGCAAAAATTATGGGTAGGCTGTATATCAAAGAACATATATTCTAATAAAGAAATAAATTTTAGAAAAAAAATATGAAATATTAATATTAAGTAATTATATTTTAGCTACTTAATTATATTAAGTAATTATATTTTTTGCATCACCAGCGTAAAATTTATTACAAAGAGAATGCAGTTGATGCCTCTTGGAGGACCCTGCTGATCTCATGTATCCCCAGAGATCTACCTAGATCTATAGGGGTCTCCTACTTCAGGTTACTTACTGGGCATGATTTTCTCCAGAAACATCTATATCACATAGGGATTGTGGATTCACCAGATTGCATTTTATGTAGGGAACATGTTGACATGGATGGCGAGCATCTTTGGAAATGTTCTGCCCTCCAGGAAGCCTGCACTTCTTCACATTTCAAGACGCTTCTCACTCCTTGAGATACTTCTTTTCTTTATTGAACTGCAAGACTTATTATGCTCAAGAGAGCCAACATAAGGACGTAATTAAAAAAAAAATTTAGCTGACTGGGTAATTTAAAGGACTTTATTTTGAGATTTCAAATTGTATTTATTTTTCATGAATTAATTATCTTCTATCATAATCACGTTTATCATTATCTTGAACTTTTAAGCAAAATTAACGATAAACAGTGATTAACAAAATGAAAATTTATATGTCAAAATGATACAGAAATCCTCATTATGGTTTCAACTGCTTATATTATTTTCCTTTACGTTCTAAAACTGACTTATATTTTAATTTTTATAACATATTTTGCATTTTTTACATCAAAAATGAGAAAATATATTTTGCTTAATACTTAAGTTCTTTATTTCGGAGAACTTTATATTATCTAAATTCTATAAAAATTTTCACAGTTTTTTATAGTATTCTACTTTTATTAATTAAATAGATAAAATTGTAAAATAGATTATAAATTATTGGAATTCTAAAATTTATTTTACTTGCATATTTAGAGTATTTACACAAGTGCATACTGAATGTCATTAATTTTTTATGCTGTTTGATTACAAAAATGCTTTAATGTTTTCAACTAATTATCTTGGGCAATTCCTTATATTTAAATTTTCTTATATTGTTTTCTGTAAGAAATTTCAAAATAATACATAATAAGAAAATACTATTATAATTTTCCCTTATATATCACATTAAATAGCAGTCAGATTTATAATATATTGATTATAATTTATTAAATAATTCCTTCATTAAAAAGTAAATATATCAATTTTCAAAAAAAAAAAAAAATTGATTTGTCTTAAAATTAGTTTTTAAACTTTAATTTTTGATAATTTATATCTGTCAAAATAGTTAATCTGTTTTTCAATATTTTTAAAAGAAAAACAAATTTAATATAATTAACCAAAATGAGAAAATTTGAAAATTTTCAGTTTTTAATGTTTTTAATAGGTGTTTGTGAATACATTAGGTTTACCTGAAATTTCTGCCAATTTTTGCTTGAAATTTTTGAAAATTTCGTAATTTCCATAATTTTTATAAATAATAAAATTGCTATAATTTATAGTGAATTATTGCCAGCAGAAAGACTATTTGCTTACTCCATATCTGAAAAATGATTTATTTTATCATGCGAAAAACAGAAACATTGCTTGATTGATATTTTCTTTATTTTTGAATTTTTGCCGTTCAAAAAGTCCTTTATGGACAAAAATAGTGATAGTTGGTGAGTGATAAGTCCGGAGAATATGGTGTCTGGGGAAGAGTTTCTTAGCATAGTTCTGAAATTTTTTGACGAACTCTATTCTTGGTTTCGATCTTGAAACATTGTCAGCCTTTTTTCTTGGAATACTGCTTTTACACTTCCCAGATCTTGACAGTACTTATCCGAATATCATTCAATTTTCAATGCTGGTAATGCATATGGTGTGTTGTTCATTGATCCTCAAATGACCAACACACCATATGCACATTCTCTTATTCAGAGTTAAATTTGTTTTAGAGATTTAAGAACTAGGTTTTGCACACAATATACCCTTTTAACTATGATGTTAGGTAATATGCACTTTTCATCCGCAGTTATCATTCAATTCAAGAATGACTTGATTTTTTTCCAAATTAGTAAATAGGTATATGATGCATCGATCATCAAAATTCTTCTTTTTCTCTTCTATATCTAAAAAAATTCTTTTTTGATTGCTATTATTTAAATAAGTATTTATTTTCAATGGCTAAATATTTTAATATTATTATATTATTATATCTATCTTTAATTTGTGAGAAAAAAGATAAAGTTATTACATTAATGAATAGCTTAAATTTTATTTTAAGAGCTTATCTAGAGTTCCAAAATTTCTGTTAAATTCTTTCTTTAAATAGACAATACTAATTAAAAACGATAACAGTATAATTAAAATTAAAATTTTATATTATACTCATCTTGGCATCAAATTTTGAATTTACATATGCATACCTCTATAATGTTCTGTCTTTCAAAGTGCTTTATCCACATCTCTATATTCCTCAATTCTTAATTATGGAGAGGCAAATAAAGCAATTGTATCGAAATATAAATAAATTTTTGCAGTTAATAATAAAAATAATTATCAGCACCAATATTATTAAAAGTTTAAAACCAGAAAACTATAATAAAAGCAATTTTTTTAAATTTCTAATGGAAGATAAAAAGGCAACTGAAAAATCAGAAAATTATACATTAAAAATGGAAATAACAAAGGTAACATGAATTTAGAAAACCAAATTGATATCATAATCTATAATAATGATTCATTTTGTGTCAATGTCTCCGGTTTATTTCTCAATACAGTTTTTTATGATATACGAATACAATATAAATTTTTAGAGACAATCGAGGACACAGCGAGATGAAAATAGTAACAGATCTGTCCCTTGACTAAAGTGGAATATTTTTGATTTTATCATTGCATTTCTTATTTTAGTTTGACTTCTTTATAAGAGAATCAGTTGATTTATTTCCTTGAAGCCACATTGTGCTAGCACCGATTGCAAGGAAAACTTTTTACGTTTTTAGTTAAATCATTGAGAGGCCCAGATGAAATTTTAAAATATCAGCTGGTACTGGAGCTTCAGATGAATCAATGGTCAAAAGGGTAGATGAATCAATGGTCAAAAGGGTAGATGAATCAATGGTCAAAAGGGTAGATGAATCAATAGTCCGGAGCAATATGTATTTCTGACATTTCCTCATCAAAAGCTGTTTTATACCATGCAACAGGAGTTACTTAAACAAATTAAAAATTAGCGATTGTACAGAAACTTGTCAAACAATAAAAGTTTATTCTTTGGTAAATTCTTTTAATTAAAATAAGAGCTATAAATACTTTGATATTCTCTCTACTTCAATCACAAAACCAGATAAGAGAAGAAAAGTAATTTCTTGAACTACATTCCAGCGGTAAAGTAAAGAAAAAACATCTAATTGCTCTTTTATAAAATACTTGCAGATTATTTTATGTCTAACTAGATATTTTAAACGTAAGCTTAATTACGGTTTTAATGAATCAACAAATTATATTATTACTTAGGTGATTTATTTCAGGCTACTTAACTTCTAATACAAGGATTTATTAGTGCCATGAACTGTTATCCGCACAATTTTTTTTTTATTTATTTTATTTTTTTTTACGAATTTTCTTGAGAAAATTGCTAAAAATCCTCAAATTCTGATTTGTTTCTATTGCTAGATATTTCGCTGAAATGGTAAGATATTTAACCCATCATCAGTATTTACAAATTGTTTGCTATTTTATGTAGTATTGTGTTTTCATATATCACAACATTTTCTTTCATGTGCTTGGATACTTTTTAATTAACACTATGACAAACATACAAAATTAAAAATTATTTATTACGTATTAGACATGAAAGTAAATAGTTGCATATGGTTTGTTTAAGGTATGCAATAATAAATACAAAAAAACATGTTATGGAAAAGAAAAATTATGAAAAAAAATATTTTCAAAATATTTTTCTCATAAAAAAGTCCCCAAGTTTATCATTGGAGAATCCATTTTGGACTATAACTGGACTGATATCAAATAAGTGATAGCAAAAGTGTATTATGATATCATATTGTTCATTTCATAATTTTTAACATTGTAAACATTATTTTTAACCAATAATTGTAAAATAAAATTAACCATTCTGTAATATAGCTTCAATTAGAAAAGGAATTTTTTAAAATAGTTTTTTAAATTCATGAAAAATGTAACTTTATTTATGCGTATTATTATTTACTATCACTATGCAGGATATACTTTATATTAGTACTAAATTTTACTTAAAGTGAAATCTCTAGAATTTTAAGTTGAAATCATTATTGATAAAAAAGTAAACATATGGATATAGAATCTCCAAAATCGAAAATGAAAGCAAGAAACTATATTTCAGCACACAAATCTCAAAGGAATAAAAGAAAAATATCCTAACATGAAATCTTGCATTTTTATGTAAGCATTGAATAAATATTCTGTTGCCATAGTAACGGAACAATTTGATATTATTTTTTAGAATTCATCTAATAGCAATAGATGGAGGAAACGTGCTATGTTTGCAAAGCATTTTGAGAGAGTAAAACATGGAGGGCAGAAGAAATAGAGCTTACTTGGGAAATGTTTATTTATGTATGGAATTTTGAACGATATTATTCAGAGATAAAGCTCTGACTCCAAGAACCTTTTTAAACTTTTGACTTGTTCAACAAAATATATTTTTATGAGTTCGTAAATGCACAATCTTTTTTATAAGCTGCGCACATAAATTGTTTACGTTATTTAAAACATCTGTCAGACTCTTCGATCAATACTTTGAGATAATACCAATAGGTAGGTCGTTTCTTGAGTAAATTCTTAAATCATTATGCCAATAAATTCCAGGTACTTTAAATAAAATCATTCGGAGTCTTCTGTTTATATATATATATATATATATTATATATATATGTATATATATATATATATATATATATATATATATATATATATATATATATATATATTTATATATATATATATGTATATATATATATTATATATATATGTATATATATATATATATACATAACTCTTTTTTCTTATTCGCTGAACTTTGTTCTTTTAATTTTAATTTTTATGTTTAGTTAGGAAGATTAATTTTGAAAAACATTAATTATTACATAATATTAAATTTTATAACTGTAATTTGTCGTAATGAACAAGTAGAAGTCTTTCACTTTTAGTATTCTTTGGATTATTTTAGTTCACATCAATGTTAATAAAAATATCTATACAGAAAAGTTTTACAATTAAAAAATGATTTAAAATGTTAAGTTTACATACCCATTTTCCGTAAGTATTTGTGGTTGAAAATTGCCATCAAAATGATCATTTCAAAAATTAAAAATTTTATTTTTAGAGTGAAAAAGCAAATGTTGTGACTCTATTTATACCACAATACTTACTACTTCGTTTTGCGTTTATCTTTCTGACCTTATATTCAAAAGCTCTTGTATTTAATTCACATCTTGAACATTGATGTTTTACATATAAATGCGCAAACTATGTTTTGACTTTGTTTTAATCTCATCAAAGAGGCGTTTTTTAAGTATAAATGTCAATGAAAGAAATAATTTTGTAATTTATTTATCATTGATAGATGGTTTCTACTCTTAAAACAAAAAGGTATGTTGATAAATTTTCGACATTTGAAATACCAAGACGTAAGGAAAATGATAAAATATATGTATACACAGTTAGAGTTTTTATCCTCACATATTACAAATACTTTTTATTAATACCAGAAATATACTCCTGTAATCAATTCATATTTCTTCGTCTAGAATAATGCATATAACATTATAACATCAAATGTTTCTTAAAGTTTCTAAAACATATTTTCCATTAGACGATTCATTAAGAGAAATGATTTATTATTGAAAAACGGGAATTTTTGCAGTCGGTGCAAGGTAAAAAGTTTCATAATACGGATTTGCTATAAAAATTTTTCATAACAAAAATATAAATCTATAGAAAATAAAAACAAAAGGTTTTTGAAAATGATGTATATTTGCAAAGAAACCCATAAATCTTTGTGATTCTCGAAAAAAAATTTTTTTTGGTTAACATTTTTATTTAGCTTAATGATGTTGTAACCACATTACAAAATTCTCTGATTATTTTTCCGATTATTGGAAATCAAACTGTATTGTACCAAATGTTGGAATGATTTACATCTTCAAAGAATAATTCGTTATAAAGGTAGATCTGTTTAGCATCTTCAAACAACGGAATTTTCTATTTAAATGCACCATAAAATCATATCGAAATAAAGGTCCGTATTATGGAATAGAATATTTCAATATTCCATCATGTAATGTACTTGTGTTTCGCATATTAAGGACAATACTCTGCTTTTGTATTTCAATTAAATTATAGTTTTCCACTTAAGATATAATGAGGTTAAAATTTAATAAATGCAAAATATACTAAACACATTTAATCACTTAACAAATTTATTACTGATTTTTTAAATAAACTGTGAATTTAACACATAAAATGTGCTAAATGTGATTCAAAACTTAATTTAAAAGTTTTGAATCACATTTAACACCAAAAAGTTGTAAGTACTTTATATTTTGTAAACTTTTAATGTAATTAATGATTGCTTGGTGGGGTTTAATGGCACAAGTTCCAAATAATGGATTTCCATGTGAAGATACAAGATATGTAATTTAACTGAGACAAAATCAGTTATTCAGATTAGCAATTCATATAAATAATTTATCAAACAATTTACTAAGAAACTAATCAAATAATTAAAGCTGGTTAGGTAAAGCAAGGATGCGTTTTTATAAATTTAAGGCTTATAAAAACTTATGATTTTAATTGCGTAAATTTACTTTAAAAATTTACATGAGTGAAATCACTTTTCTTAAATATTAATTAAGATAAATTGAATATCTTTATGCTACATTGCTGTATATTAAAATTGCTGAACCAAGAAACGATAACTGTAATTTTGAAAAATATACGAGTGAAATTCTTGTGATAATGGAAGAATAGAGTATCGTGTATAAAAAGCATTACCTTTAAAACACATTTATGTGTAAAATTGGTAGTAACTCCAACAATGTGAATGAATAAAGGAATTGTACAGTAAATTGTTTATAACTTTTCAATGTTTTTTTGAGAAATAACATAATAAGTAGTGTAAATAAATGTATTTCTGCTTTTAATAGAAGAAGAATTGTAGTCTAATAGATTTGCAGCTTAATAGATTTCAATATTACTTCTCGAACTGTTTGAGATCACATGATTACCTGCAAAATATGAAGACGTTTTTTACATTATTGTTGTATGGTAGAGAATGTTGTATATCAGTTGAGAGTTTTCACTAATAATTGTAAATAAAGGCATGTTGCCAAATGATTTGCAATAGGTCACACAGTCACTTAATAAGCTTTGATTTAAAAAATAGGTAATTGACTAAACAATTCTGTTCAATAATAGACTGATGATGCGATGTTTACAGAAAAGTAATTTTTCAGCTCATCTAACATAGTTTGGGCTTATCTACGGCATGCATTACAGATAGGAGGATGGGTTTGACCTGCTTTTACTGAGAATCCTATTTCTGATTATAGCTGGTTCGTTTCTATATCCTAGTGAAAGTGTTCAATAAATGACTATTTTACTCAGAGCCAAGTTAACAAATTTTCAAATATCACTGAAACATTTAATAAAAATTATCTCAAACATACGGTTGTATACTAAAATGGTAATTAAATATAAAAAAATATGAAAAAAATAATCTAATGCATTGGAAAATATAGGTAAGCAATTGAAATGCAAATTTATATTTGAAATATTAAAATATCGGATATATTACAAATTTTGAAAATTTACTAAGCCAAAGAAAAGGGTATTCATAAAATGAAATTAAATGCTGTGAAAAGAATGATAAAATTATTTCACACCACTGCAATATGAAGCTGATAATAGTGAAACGTGAATAAATTCTTATAAAATTTATGTTGAAATTGACTAAAATGAACATAGAGAAAAAAGAAAAGCAGTCACCAGAAATGCTTTTAAAGTTGGAAACGATGGCATATCCTAAAATTCAAAGCAAAAAATATTGTATTGTTTCGAATTCTAAGAATTCTATATTTTTTTTAACTTATATAATTATCTTTCTTATTATATAACTACAAATACATTCAAGATGTAAATTAATATTTATATTTATTTTATAATTATTCCAAATTTTGTTGATTTGATTAAGCTATGACATTCAATTCACGCAAAGTTTATTTACGAAATCAGAAAATATTGTAGCCTTTTCTCACAACATACTGCTGAATGTTTTATGAAAACTTGCCAAATATTGATTCCTGAATAAGAATCATACAGATGTTTTATTTGAAAGTAATATATCACCTTCTTCTAAGAAGATACTTAAGGATCAAGTTTCTATGATTGAAAGATTATTTTGTATTGAAACTGCATTTGATTCTGCATTTGAAACTTTTAAGCTTAAAATACCAAAACCTAGCAATAGAAAACATAAAAGTTAATATCTGAACACAGGAACATTTTATAAAGCTGATCATTTATCCCTTTTATTATAGGTTAAATATTTTATTATTATCTTTGATTTTTGTTATTATTTTATAATATTATACATGACATCATACAGTATTTAAATAATAAATTTATTAAGAGTGGGCATGCAATTCATTAACAGAAATATGTATTTCAGTTTCAACAATTCAGTAAAAGTTAAAGTCGTTTCAAGTACATATAAATATGTACAGATAAAGGAAGATGTTTTTAATACTATTGAATTGTGTATGAACACCAAAATTACTGCAATAATTATTTTAACATCTGGAAAATGACTAAAAACCGTTTAAGAATATATTTCGATTAATTACAAAAGTATGGAAGAAAAATTAAGAAAATTCTTAAATCCAAACATGTGATATGAGTTATATTTGATGAAGAAAACAATAATTAAACTCTAAATTATAGGTAAATTGTCTAAGTTAAAAAAGTATTTACTAGCTTTTATATAATATATTAGCATACAATATAGGAATTAAACTGTATTGAAAAAAGCACATTTTAAACAGTAAAAATTAAATTTTTTGAAAAATAATAAATATTTTTTAAATAACAAATAATTATGTTCCATTGATTATATTTTCAACCAATATGAGATGCTAAATCATTCAAAAGAGATATCTTAAATAGAAATATTTTACGTTAATTAAAAATGGTGTATTCAGAAAATGTCAGAAAAATAGAATTTTGTTACAGTTATAAAATTGCATCAAGAAGTAATTAAGCAAATTTCTCAAAAGTATCCTGCTAACAATATTTCTTATGTATCTCAACCTTCGAAAATATTTTTTATAATAGTAAACTAATAAACATAACTAAACTTATCAATTTTTAGGTACATGTTCTGATTTGTTAATATTTTCTATATTTATTCCAAATCATTTATATATTTGATATTTTAATATTTTATTAAATATCATAATATTTTATTAAATTTATTTTATATTCAACATAAATTTCATACTAGGTTTATATAAACATTAATTCCTCGAATCATAGGTGTTAAATTACTATAATATTTCTAAAACGTTTTAAATAAAACATGCATTTTTACATTCCAAAACAAAATGCTGGCTTAATTACCGTTGTTTGTTTATATTTCATAATAGATTAAATAACAATGAATTCCAGTTTCTTTTTTAAAAAAATTAATTAGTTTTGAAGTTATTTAGAAATATTGAACAGCAAAACATTAATCTTGATAGTGAAAGCTATTGTTTCAGGATAAGATGAATAATGTAGCGCAAAAGTTGTTAAGACTTCATAGAAAAAGAATAATATTCCTCTTCCAATAACTCTATTTTAGTTTTTCTTATGAATATAAACGAGTCTCTGAAGACAGATAATTTAATTTTTGCAATGTGTATATCGTCATCCTAAAACTATTAGATGTTCATAATTAGGATAAAAACGTTTAGTTTGAATGCTTAGAGAAAATTTAAAGCAGTACATTAGGACGATAAACATACTAGAGCAAAGTAGGGGAAGATTACGTTACAGTTAATTGAAAATTTTAGACATTTTATTGAATATGATTTAAAACATTGTAAATCATAACTTAATTAAATATATATTTATGAAAACATTAATATCTTGTGTAGTATCAAAATGCAAAAGTAAAAATTGAGACTGATCTGAAATTCTCTTTCAACATTCTTTTATTGGAACTTATCTGTTGATTTAAATTATGTTTATATTTCTCTAAATTATAAATTTGTTTGTTCCTTTGTACCACTATAAATTAGTTTTAGATGATTGATGTTAATTTTTACTTTAATAATTATTTCGTTTACTATCTTATTTAGAGATTAAACAGAATTTCTAAGTAAATTAATGTAATAATTTACAAACATTTAATTCCCTGCAGTTAAAATATATTTAAAATCGAGAAATTAAAATGCAAACTCCAAGCAAAACATTATTTATTTCATAAGCATATTAGTTCCGAAATTTACTACTTTTATAAAATAAGGAGCATTTTATAAATTGTTTAAATTATAAACTTTTGGAAATAAGCTTGCGAAATGTTTTATGTACTTAAATTCCAGGAGACCAAGCTAATAAATCCAAATCCAATAAAGAGGCAAAATGCAATCTGAGTAGCATTCTACTTTGGTATTTAATCTATTTAGTATGTCATAACTTTTCATTTAACCAGTGTAATAGGAATGGTATATTGTCATGTGAACCGTTTCACGCAGCGAAATAGATATTTAAATATAGTTATTTGAACGTTTAGGACCAAGATTGTGATGATTTGAAACAATACATCTATCACAGTTATGGTTACAGAGAAAATATTTTGAAATTTTTGCATGGTAACACTTGATATTTTTTTATGAGCAAATTGATTAAAGCATAGAAAAACTTGAAATAGCGTATATTTTACATATTTGGCCTATAGTTTTGGACTACATTTAGGTTTTGAGATTGTTTCATGCTGGTTCCAATTTGTTACGCCATGTTAAAAACTTCTATATCTTTTAAAAGATACAAAATGTTTCGGTTAATGCTCCATGAATAATGCTCTCTAATAATCAATGTATAAAGAATATTTATATATTTTGGGTATTAAAAAATATATTTTGTAATAAAAAAAATATATTTTGGGATACAACAATCCAAATTAGAAAGTTTCATACCGGTATATAATGAGCTGCTAAATTACAACAATTCCAGTTTGTGAAAAAGCCGACAAAACACCACATTTTAGTGACGAACTTTTCGTCCATAAAAATTTTTGTGCTACAATCATGAAATTTTCTAATTTGTATGAAATGTTTTGGTAAATAATTTTAGAAACGTTTCAAGCCTTATAATAGTTTTTAAATCTCTCAGAATCTGTGGCACTAATTAAAAATCATTTAGTTTCAAAAAGAGGAGTATTACTTCTAGCAATTTAAACTTAGAATCTGGAATTTTGTACATACTTATCCTGCTAAAAGCTAATGTAGATATCGCGTATTTCTTATGAGTTTACTTCTGATGCTCTCAAGCTAGGAACTATATTTTAGATTACCCAAAATTGTTGTTTGGCAATTTCAATAAAATAGTTTTTATTTCAGAGTTTTTATTATAAAGATAGTTACTACATAATATAGAATATATGTTCCTGTTTACCGTAATACATTTCTATGTTAAGATTAATAATGACATTTTTAATGATGATATATTTATATTCCACCAAAACACTTTAAGTTCCAGTGAATGAAAGCTAAGACAAAATTGACAGCCATCTAAAATATGTACTGTAAAATAAGAGATATAAAAAAAATACTGGAGGCAAAAGTGATCATTCAGGCATACATAAGTCAGAATACCCAGTTCATAAAAAAATTTTCGCGATTTCTGAAACTTTGATCTAGAAAGTTTTGGCACTATGATGAAACTACATAAAAGAACCTAAATTGAAATGATTATGGTATGTACATGAGTGTTTCACAATATGTCTTGCCAAGTGCGATTCGTTTTATTTCAGTATATCAAATAGATATCAATTTACATGATGGATATAACTGACTTTCCCTATATATGATAAAAATAATGTCTATATAATATATTAAATAAACTTATAACATATTTAATTTATTTTGGACGGTAGTCTATGGTTATGAGTCAAGTAAATTATTCTCTAATGACAATTTGTTTTAATAAGTCACAAATTCTTTTGGTCATTAATAACAAAGCGTGTTAATTTTCGAACTCCCTGAAATTTGTTAATATTAAGATTATTAAGTAATATTTTATGAATAACACCAAAGCATTTTTGTCAAAAGTATTTAAGTATAGAAACAAAAAAGTATATTGAAATTCTAATAGAATAATTATAATAATATTAAAATAATTCTATTAATGATTAGTATTATTTTAATAAGATTAATATTAACGATTTCAGAGGACCCCCCCCCCCGAATTGGGAGAAAATGCATTTTTAATGAATTTTCTCACCCTTTGTGTGTGAAAATAAAATAAATATCATTTTACATTAAAGAGAATTTAAATATGAGTTAAAATGTGCATTTTTATATATAAAACATACAAATAAATTTATTTTAATTGAAATTTTAGAATCATCTTACTTATTAAATATTTCCTAATTTCAATAGCCAATGAATTAGTATTATTTCAATTATTCAGAAACTAAAGTACATTAATTTGTAACGTTTGTATCTTCACACTTAATAAAATACTTTTAATAAAACTATTTTTCATAATTAAAATTTAATGTTTGCTTATCAAGGTGTATAATAAAGAACTGCTTGAAAATGAAGAATCAAGAAGTTTTTATTATATTTAAATTTAGTTGTAATATTTTTCTGCTGTTACATATATTAAAATAGTTTATTTAGAACACTTTGTAACATACCTCTGGTGTGAAAGTGGTTAAATTAAGTAATGACGCATACCAGTCAAAAATGACGTTCCTACCGCAAACTAATTATTTAAATTGCCAATATTCTGCAAAGTGAAAATTTAATGAAAACGGGTCTAAATTTAATCAGTTGAGAAACAAAGAAATTGTTATGTGAAAATAATATTCAGATATGGGGAAACTCTCGTAAAGATATTATTATAGTAAAATTATAGCTGTTTGTAAATTTTATTTTAATTATATATTGAAACTTTCCTCAATAAAAATTTTTATGTTAATAATCAAAAGCATATTTTTAAGATTATTTTCTATTATTTACTAACAATATATTAGATGGTAAATAATATCAATTATTTATTTGAATTGCTTGGGGAATTTTTATAGTTTAACATTAATTTGATTTAAGAAGACTTATGTAGGGAATATGTATACATTTACCAGCATATTAGATTTTCTTTATTTTTTTTTTAAAGACGATTCTAGAATGGTTACTTTATCATACTTATTATTCGAAAAAATTGAACATTTAAATTTATTTAGGTAAACACATTTGTGTATATTACATTAAAATATAAATAAAAACAAAACTTTGGAAAGCATTTGTATAAAAATACAATTTTTCATTGAAATAAAATAAGACTGTATTACAAAGTTATTTTTATATATAAATTTTGTGGTATTGGTATATTAACACAAAAGTTTCCTTATTTATATCATTTATTCTATAAATATTTAAATAAAATGAACTTAACCAAATGTATATTATATGATGAATTAAATGTTTTTGAAATGATTAATTTTCATTTAATTCATAATTACGATTTATTTTCAAAAAATACAATTTTAAGATTTAAATGACTCAAATTAATATCGAAAATATATGTTATAAGATTTAAGTTAAGGACTTAAGTGTTAATTTAGATTTTATTCGGATTACCGTTTCACTTATGTATCAAATAGATATTATATTTATCGATGCTTATTAAATTATATTATATCATTATAAATAAATTAATAAAAAGTCAGATTTTGGTTTTAATGGAGCTTGATTCTTCAGTTTTAAAAGTACTATCTGCTAAACGTAAGATTTTTCTGTAAAAAATTTCTTTAATATAATCTGCTTCACTACCTGCATTTAAACACATTAAAATCAAGATTTTATTTTGAACGTAATGTAAGTTTCCACAAAATTCACTTGAAAAATCAATCAATAATATATATATATATATATATATATATATATATATATATATATATATATATATATATATATATATATATATATATATACCCGAAAAGTTCCTTATATTATTTGTTTTTATTTTTTTCATCTATTTTTAATTTTATGTCTTTATCTCTTTTCACTATTGATAAATTGATTAAATTCATTTTATTTAATAATCTTACTGAAAATGCATTTAAACATTTCCTGTGGTAATGCATTCTTTCGAAATTAAAGAAAGAGGATAGTGAATGGTTACTTATATATTTTTGAGATTTTACATAAATTATTTGAGAATTCTAACGTTGGAGACAGTAATTTGTCACGAGCTTTCCAATATTTACTAACTCAGGAAGATATTTGAAGAATCTATAGAAAAACATCTCGGTAAGTAAATCTTATATGCGTATTATTCTCCTAGAAATATTCTAAGTAAATATAAAATTAAAATAAATTTAATAAACTAAATTAATCAATTAACAACAAAATTTGCAAAAAATGTATGTATTAACGCTAAATATAGATATTTATTCGTTAAACATAGATATATTTACAGATTTTATTTACTCTTTAAATATTTTAATTCTTACTGCAAACACTGTAATTTCTTGATTTGCAACTGAAAAAGCGAAACATTAAAAATGTACTGGCAAAAGTGATATGAATAAAAAATCCTTTATATAATTAATAATGCTGTGAATTGATAGAATTTTGTGAATTTAAAAATCGAAAGCGTGCAGAGTTATATTTATTGATAATAGAGGAATATTATATAACTTTGAAATATAAAATAAAGATAACTAACGGAACTCTTAACATATTTTGCTGGAACATATATGATGCGTAATATTTAATGTTTTAGTATTTTCTTTATAGTTAATATTATTTTTTTCATACACATTATCAATTGTTTATATTGATTCTTCATGACACACAAATTTAATGTACAACCTTAGCTATTTTTCTATAAGATTCTTTGGTTAGGACTTATACATCAATTGTTTTGAACTTTCCATCTGGTTTGAATCCATCAGACCATATGTCAAAGCACTCCAAGATATGCTGAGGCGTTGCTTATTCTTACCGGAATTTAGGTCACACAATAAACCTCTTTTTACCCTATGAATGTGTAAAAAGTTTCAACTGTCTATTGACAATTCTCTTGTGACCTATATTTGTCTGCCGATCATGAGGGATAGATAGTTAAAATCCTAATATTTTGCATTTATTCCCAACGAGGAAAATCAGCTTCCTCTTCAGCGGAATGGAGTATCATGAGATAGATGTTTTTCTTAGCGGCATGCTTTCTATTGTTAACTGATAATGATGGAGTGCCATCTCACCTTGGGGAATTTCACCAGAAGTGTATACAGTCAATTTACATCCTCCCAGGAACAACCCACAATGATGCATCTAACTAAAGTAATTGATAAGTTTTTATATAAATTCTATAATCTACAGATACTGCAAAATAATTTTTATCATTTCATTCATCGATAAAAAATACCTCTATAATTCATGATTTTTAAAATATCCGTCTGATAGGATATTTTGTAATAATATTGATTTTTTGAGAAATATAACATCTCATCGAAGTGTAGTACCCAAGGCAGTTCAACTGACTTTGTATAATGAAATGATTGAAAATGTTTGACACGAAATAGAGAAACTTATTTTATTTCCAAGATCACCATACATCTGATTTAAACATAAAACATTAGGTTGATCTAAGAAATAGGAAAAATAAAATTAATAACAAATTCAATTTTATATTGTTTGTAAAATTACTGAAATAATATTTAAAATTGTATTTCCTTGATTTATTGGATTAAACTTTTATATAATATCAATTCATTCTTTAATAGAATCGTAAATTAGCTTTTCATTAAAAACATAGTTTGTTTATCACTGCATAATTTTTTCTACACATGAGAGTTTTAAATGAAAACCTATTATTTAACGCTGATTATTAAGAACTATAACGAATAATCAAGATTAGGTGGAAATCAAACTGAAAAGTTGTTTGACTAAAGAACCATATGTCAATAAATAATTAAAAAAGCTTTTAATACATATGAGAAGCCGAAATTCCTTACTCTGAACTTCATTTCTAAAATATGAACTGTGTGGTTTTAATGTAGCCATCTGCAGCCATACAACTTAAAAATTAAAATTAAACAACAATATAATTTCCAGATTTAAGGGAGCTATCATTCAACTTTTGTTATCCTAATAGTAAAATTCAAGTTAGTGATTAAAATGTTTTGAGATGAGCATACGTTTTTATAAATCTTTCCATTTACGACGGCGATATAAAGTTAAAATTTTGTAAAGAAGAAAACCAAGTCTGATATTACTCAAATGTTTAATTTAATAATTATTTGATATAGGTTTCTTTCCTAGATAAATTTCTAGTCTTGAATCATACGGGAAAATAATAGTTTGGGAAAAACGAAACCCCTTATTTTTTCGGTAGATGGCAGTAGTGATAGATATTTCGTGAAATACCGATCAAACAATTTCAAATTTATACTCGCGATCAAGATAACATTGCGCACTGAAAATGTTTTTTTGCTGTTCTTTGTTTAGTCCATGCAGTTGTGAGTTACGAGGTGTTAAAAACGGAAGTGAACAAAAAGAAAATTCGCTACATTTTGCAGTTTTTCTCTGACAAGGAGAAAATGCAAACCAGGTGGCTGAAATTGTGAATGGTGTTTATGGTGCTGATATTGTAACAGCCAAATATGTGCAATTTTGGTTTCGTAGATTCCATTCAGGAAATTTTGATGTTAAAGTTGCTCCTCACATAGGTAGGTCGGTTGTTGAAAATGCCAATAAAATCGGAAAAATGGCCATAGTTGACCGGCATGTTAGCTGTCGTAACATCGCTCAGGAGTTAAAATCGACCATAAAACCGTTTTAAACAATTTACACATAGACGGATTAAAAAAGAACTCGATGTTTGGGTGACAGCAATTAACAGAAAAAAACATGATGGATCGAATTTCTGCCTGCGATGTTTGGCCAAGAATTAATGAAGTGAGATAGAAGTGAGAT
Source organism: Latrodectus elegans (assembly GCA_030067965.1). Lineage (NCBI taxonomy): Eukaryota > Metazoa > Arthropoda > Arachnida > Araneae > Theridiidae > Latrodectus > Latrodectus elegans. Next base: position 91,221,215 of record CM057813.1, read on the forward strand.
AGAATTAATTCTTAAGCGGATGGTGGCTGGAGATGAGAAATGGATCACATACCATAACCCTGTTAGAAAACGATCATGGTTAAAAAGCGGTTGAAGCCCCTCAAATGGTGACCAAATGAGGACTAATGGCCAAGAAGGTTGAGTGCGCTATTGGTGGGACTGGAAAATGATTATTTATCATGAGTTGCTTCCATCTGGTCAAACACTAAATTCTAATCTCTACTGTCAACAATTGGACCATTTGAAGATAGCGTTTGACCAGAAACAGCCAGAATTATCCTACAGGAGACATGTGTGGCCTAATGTGTCCCACCAGGACAACATTAGGCCACACACGTCTACAGTGACTCTGCAGAAATTTCGGGTGCTTGGTTTGGAAGTTTCAATGCCTCCGTCATACAGTCCGGATTTGGCATTAAGCAATTAACATTGTTTTCTTGCATTGAAAATTTCTTTAGTGATAAAAAATTGCATGTAATGAAGATTGGGAAAATCAACTTCGAGAGTTTTTTTGCAAATAGTAACCAGGACATCTATGAGAGAAGCATTATGAAGTTACCTTTGAAATGGCAACAAATCATACATCAAAACGGTGCATATTTGTCCAAAATCGGACAATCCAAAGCATGTTAAGCAAAAAGTCCTGAAGTTTATAAATAATGGATTTCTTTTTCCACAACCTATTTTAACTTATATGTACGTAAAGATTGCATATATAACATTTTAGGGCACTGAAAATGAAATAAAGAGAGATATTGAGAATCAGTCTTTTATATAACGTGATGATTATATTTAGAAGATACATATTGCTTGAAAGCACGAGATGATTTCTACATTCATAATTTTGTTGCAAATTTGTGACTTATTTTAAGATGATACTCAGTGACTTTATATTTAATGCACTGATTAGGCAAAAAAATGAAGTTTATCGTCTTAATAAGTAACAATATAAAGATTTAAAATATAAAAAAGGCAAATTTTAAAAATATTTTTAGTTTTGGTGGTTAAGTGTTTTTTAAAATATTATATATTTCAATATACATCAATTATATACATTTTTACAAATGTACGCAATTAAGAAATAATAGGCATAAATAATGATAGAATTTGTAATACTGCATACAGTCTTATCTTAAATTAAAATGTTTATGTGATTTCTTATTGCAAATGTTTTTATTGCATTTGTTTTTATTTCTAAAAATAAGCCTTGCTCGGTAGTTATTTGGATAATAAAGCTCATAATTTAAAAAATCTTAAGGGATTTTTAAACTATATTTAAATTAATCACTTTTGCGAAAATTGAGATTATCTAATTAATAAATCAGAGGCAATATTAAATTATAATTCTAAGGCTTTCTTTGATATATGAAATATTTAAATTTTCTTACATTTTTATACTCAGTATATTTCTACACTAAGTAATTCAAACAAATTTATTATATAATAATTTTGATATTAATTTACACTTCAAACAAATGTATTTACAAGCATGTATAATACACTTAATAAAATATTACTTAAAATGTTTTGCATTCTTTTATATTCAATGTCTATTTTTAATATTTTTTATTTTAGCTATGCTGTAAATGTAAAAAATACAATTTTATTTCCTATTTTACTTTACTACAAATGTTTTTTTTTTTTCAGAATTTGTTACTATAAATTTTATTTCAAATAGATTTAATAACTTTAAATTTTAATTCATATTTAAGATCTATTTTTAATCACATCAAATTGTTGATTTTCTTCTTTACTGACGAAATAACAGATGACAGATTCATTTTTTCAAACAATGGTACTTTTGAAGCAAACATAAATTTTTAAGTTAACATTTTATTAAAATAGATATCTCTTCCTTTCTTTTAATGTTTTTCTTTGAAATAAAATACATGAAAAAAGCAAAGAAAGCATAAGAAATATTAAATTACGCATGTAGATAATTTATGTTTTTTAAGAATTTTCTTTATATTTAAATGCAACTATATTTATTTAAATTATATCAGCTTAAGCTGAGAAGATTTTTGTACTGATTGCATATTAGAAAGATAATATTGTACTATTATCTAAGTTGTAAAGTTTTAGTGATTTATAATTACTTCTTAACTAGAACAAATATTTTCATTTCAAATAAATTACTTCATTTCTAAGAAGGGTTATATAATTTACGTGTGAAATCTATCTTGGAGCACTATTTTATCAATAATGTTTAAATGCTTAGTCTGATCATAAATGAATTTATGATTTTAAACTTCAAACAGGCAAACTTACAAAATTGTGTTCTATGATGTTAACCAAGAATACTTAGTGATTTACAATTTTTCACTTTAAAATTTCAGTTTGAGAATTATATAATGGGTATGATAGTAATAAATTATATATATATATGCCTAACTCAACAACCCCTTTCTTAGAATATGGATATTTTTAAGTCATTTTTTGCTGAAACGGGAATATGTGAATATCCATGAAATGCAATTTAATGACTTCAAATATAACTTCTTTTCCGAAAATTCTTTTTAATAATATTGAACATTTTTATTTTCCGTTACTGATGGAATGCAATTTGCTGTTTCTTTGTTCCCTCAAGGGTACCTTTGAAGCAATTATGAATCTCGAACGTAAGATTATTCCGAATAAATTCTTCATGCTACAATCTTTTTCTGATTTAATAAAAAATATGAATAAACTAAAAGAAGCATTAGAACTGTTAAATAATATATGGAAATTTTTTAACAATTATTATTTGCGAAAATGCAACTATATTTTTCTTAATTGTAGTAGCTTAATTTGGGAAACACAATGCATAACAAAAGAAATATTAGAAAGATTATTTGAGTCATGTGGTGATTTATAGTTTGTTTTATTCAAAACAAATTAAATTAAAATAAATATAAATTTACTTTTGCGCAAAAATAACTGCACTATTTAGAACCTTAATGGAATAATATTTTAAATATAATGTTAAAATTTCAGATTAATACTAAAATTATATTAATTTTATTAATACTTTTCCTTTTATTTTATTTTGATTATAATAAAATGCTTTTATAATAAAAATAGATGTTATTCTAGTAATATGTATTAAATACACACAACACTTACAATCCAGATACAATTACTTCGTAAATAAAGATTCTTCACAAATTTGTGAATAATATAATCTAATATAATCTTGGAATATTACGATAAAGTCTTTTGCACATAATTTTATTGAAAATAGCATCGAAAATAAATGTCTGCTTTTATTAATTAAGGAAAACAAAAACTTACCATTTAAGTAAATTACAGTCCAATTTTAAATAAGTGAGTAATGTTAACCGCGGAAGAAAATGGTTATTTTAAGCTAGAATTGAAATAGTACATATTGAACTTCATTACATTAAAATCAGCATTCCGTAGTAATGAAAAATTAAAGTATACATATTTTCTAGATATCAAAAATTTTATAAATCATCCATATCTAGTATCTATTATATCAAATGAAATGTAGTCATGTTTATATATTTTATTAATATACGCATTACAGTGTAAATAAATGCAAAAATTTGTTTATTTTTTTATATCAAACGAATTAATATAATTCCCTTGCGGAGATAAAATGAAACAACCAATTCTCACTTTATGTATATGTGTATATTACACGCTTAAACACATTTGTAGGGTTTTATCTTAAAATAATATATCTAATATATTTATCATTTTTGTAATGTAGAATCTCCAAAAATTTATAAATGGCAGTATTATAATTAATTAATTTTTCAGAAATATATATATTATATATATATATATTCTTTTAAGAAACATATTGTTTGAGATTAATTCAAAAAAATCTGTGAAATTAAATAAGTGGTGAAATATTCATTCTAAAATATTCTATTACTTACAGTTACCGAAAATATTTTATGTTGATTTGTAACATTGATCGATAATATATTTAAAAACAATTTTTCAAATTTCTAAAATCAATTTTTGTCTTTGCATATTATATATATATATATATATATATATATATATATATATATATATATATATATATATATATATATATATATATATATATAAAGAGTATCATTAATCTATTAAAAACTGAATATATACATATTTATGAGGTTTTCTATTATTCAAATATTAAATTTAAAATTCAAAATAAATTTAAAAATGTAAATGTATACATTTAGTTCAATTCACTATCATTTAGTAATATCATTAACAATACATATTTTACAAATTGCAAATTTAGCAATTCAAATCTTCAATCTTCATTTGAATGGCATATTAATCTTATGATTACATATAAGGTATGGATACTCAGTATGGTTGGAGAATAACGGAAATTATGAATGAACTAACTGATAACTGGTCTCGGAATGCAGTAAATCAGTTATCGTTCTCCTGTAAAATCATTTACAATGGTTACAAATTTGAGCTGCAGAAACTTTGTATCCAATATTGAATTCCAACCATTTCTAATGAAATCACAGAAAATCTATAAACAGAGTTTACTCTAAACATTTGTATTCAGAGACAGACTTTCGTACTAAGAAATTACAAATATTGGAAGTTGATTAAAATCAGGGTTATAATCAATAGAATGCTTAGTTAATGCTCTTAAACTACAAATATAAAATTGGAATTAAATTAACTGAATTCCATTCTGTCTTAAAGTGATTTATATTAATGGGTGTGACATTAAATATCTATTTCGATGTACTTAAAATAAATCCTTAATCAATTTACATTGTATCCTATTATGTAGCAATTATTAAATGGGTTTTCTTTGTTCTTGTCAATCCATCTATATACTTTCCAATATACCTCAGTATGTCCTTTATCTTTCTGACTACACAGCTGAAATGCATACATTTTATATTTATTAATCTGTCTAAAAGTTTTGCCCAATTGCTGTTACAGTTACATTTTGTGCATATACCTAGCAATTTGTCTGCATATTTAATTGTATATTTATTTATATATTCATTCATTTATGCATTTGTTTATTTTTAAAAATTTAAAATTTTAATTTTGTTTATTAAATTAATCAGTGTAAAAATTAAAATTTAATGTGTAATAAATAATAGGGTGTTTGATATACTGATAAAATAATACTAAGAAATTTATTTCACACGTGTATTTTGATGATGAACATTTGAAAGATTCAAGGAAATAAAACATCATTGAGAATTATGTGTGCTTCTTTCTTTAAAATTTTCCTTTTTACTGACGTTTTTTTTTTTCGTCTTTTATTAAAGTCTTTGTTAAAAATTTAAATTTTGTCCTAATGGGGTCAGTTATTATGATCAAATCTTATACTAAGGATTTTCCAATTTCGAAAACAATTTTTGCTTTAACTATACGTTAAAGGTTTTACATGTATTTTAAAATATATTTTCTTCTGAGAAATGCAACTTGAAGTTTTGATTTGAAAACGGATATGATACAAGATAGTGATATTTTACTTTGCTTGGGCTATTTAATTTTACATATTTTAAATAAAAAATATTTCTGTAATGTGTTAAGTGATAAATAGTGTTTCGAGAATATTAAAATGCATATTTGCTTACATATACGTGTAAATATGATAACGGTCCGAAATGCTAGCCCGTATTAGAAAGTTAATTCTGCTTGCATTTTCCTCACCATTTATTTTGTATTGTTTCTTAAATTCTTGAACAAATAATTTTTCAAATCACAAAAATATTGTTACAGAAAGAATTATCACAACTTAAAAATGCGAATGTTTTTTTTAGAATTATGCATTGAGCCATTCTACATGGAACCATTTCCTTGTAGAATGGCTCTTGTAGAATCCTGCTTTAAAATTGAATTATTGTTACTGCAAGTTGATTCAAATTCATAACAATTCATAAATAGAAATTTAGTTGATGAAAATGCTGAAGTACTTTGAAACAGAATACAAATATGAGTACGATTATTTTTTTTTATTTCTTAGCTGTACTGCCCATGATGGATTCAGAACTGTCTTTAGATGAGATAAGATTTTCCTCTTGACTTGTAATCGCATTTTTATTTGAAATGTAACAGCTGCATATTTTAGAAAAAACATTCAAGCAGAAACTGTCCATTCTAAAAGGATTGTTATTAATTTAATATGTTAAATACGATCTCAACATATGAACTAAAAGGACTGATTCTTCAGTCATGCATTTCTCTCCTTGACATTCCAGCAAATACTTTCAAGCAAAAGCTTCAGGATTAATACACTGATAAAACATTTAGATATCTTCAAAATATTCCAATCATTTTAAACCCATATACATGTAGCTGTATCACTAGAATTTCTTAAAACAATTTCTTCATGGAAAAACACAATTATCTAAATTAAAATTTTAAAAAGTAAAAATTATATTGTTTCAATACAACTTAATTGAGAAAATGGACAAAGGAAGAAATTATCAGCTTTTATTTGATTTTAATATCATTCTAATTTAAAAATTATGTGTTCGCAATAAAAAGAGAATTTAAATTAAATATTCTCAAAACTTTCCTTTTTCTAAATTTACCAAACCGTTAACACGCCATTAAGAAATAATTAAGATATTTTAATGAAAATTTTACATTACTGTGATTTAAGTGCTGTTATCAACGAAATAAAGAAAACACACACAGACACAGACACACACACACACACAGACACACACACACACACACACACAAACGTGCGCACGCACACACACACACACACACACATACACACACACAAATATATTGATAGATAGATAAAATCGAAAAAAGCGCTAAACACATCCCATGAAAAATATTTTTCTATTTAATTTAAAACTATTAAAAATATGTCTTTTACTTATAACTATATTTACATAAGATTTAAAAGAGGGGGCTTATAGTGGTCAAATATTATTAAACTGACTTCAGAGAGAAATATCTGGCATTTGATCTTATCACACATTTAAACAACAACAGATGGCGTTTTACATCTGCAAGCGTATTGCTCGGGCTGATTTCTAGTTCTGAATTTCCTTCCCTATGATTTATAGATAACATACACTACTTATGAAAACCTTAACCTAATGTAAATCTTTTATTATTCACTTGTAAGAAATACTAAATTTAAAATGTCTACATCATTATAATATCAATTTCTTTGAAAACGAGTGAATCTATGATGTATTCCAGATATCATATTTCATAATAGGAATATAATGAACTTGCAATTAAAATAAATATTTTAAAGTGCTTACTTATATTAGTACATCTTAGATAGTTTTAATGTACTATATTAATGAAAATACAATTAAATTCTAGTCATGCCAAAACAAAAAGAGAAAAAAATAAGTGATTCAAACTTTATTTCAAAAATTTATGTGAGGAAAATCATTATAGTTAAAAAACATATTTTTTCTCTATTGACCCAAATGTGTGAACATGCTTAGAAAAGCATTAAATTTATTCTAAAATAAAATTCTTCTGCAAAAATTTCAAGAAATATTATCATATCACTGGTAAAAAACTACATTCTAAAATATGAAATTTCAAGCAACTTATATTTTTGTTGGAAAGAATAGTGAAATAAAATTCAAGCTTTTATCATGTTTGCGAGAAAAATTTCTATCACGTAACATTCACATTTTCGATGTTATACCACTTTCTTTAAGTTTTATTCTGTATAGTTATAAATTTTCAACACTAACATTAATGATTCCTTGATTCATAAAAAAGTAATTTCATATTAATTTCTTCAAAAAAAAATCCATACGAAAAAAATTGGGCACTCAGAAGTTAATAATATTCAAATAAATATATATCGTATATATCAGTAAAGATTATAAATAGTATGATATTAAGAAATTTTTTTTGGAAATGAAATTCATAAATCTAATTTTGATAAGATAGTTATGATTAATTAATAAATTATCATTTATTATTTGAAAAACATATTTTAATAACAAATGTTTTCGTTTGGAAAAAAAGGATTTATTTTAAATTAGGACTCTAAAATTATATTTTTAATTATGTGCAAAATTTAACGAATATTTTTCTTTTATTTGTATACATTCTTTATTAGAAATACTATAATTTTCCAAAATCCTAAATATTAGTCATAACAAATAATGGTAAAAATACTATTTACTGAGTTATTGAAAATTGCTTGGAAAATAAAATAGATAGATTATAAGAAATTGTATGCATTTAGATGAAATGCCCTAGGAATAAATAATTTCGCTTCGCAATTAGCTAAAGAATAAATCTGTGCCTTTTAAAAACATAACATATGAAAATTAATGAATTCAAAGGAAGTATTAATAATACAGAGACATTTTAGATTGAAAGCATGATATTGTAATTGGGAAGATCGTAGTAAAATCATATTGAAAAAGTGTTTTTAATATACACTACTTGGCCACAGTAAATACAATATTCTGATGGAAACATGCAAATAATATGATATTTAAAACATGCATTAGAGGAGGTGAGCTATGCAAATTATTAGAATTTCAGTGCATATGCAAATCATGCGTGCCTGTGCTACCATTTCGAAGCTCTATTTAATAGGCTTGAAGATTTCAAGGAATTCAAGTTCGGCAGTTATGTATTTTTTATGGTTTTTATTAAAAAGATCAATTATGCCTCGTAGAAAACAGCGATCATGTCATGATCAAATATCCGAGTTCTATAGAGGAAGGATAGTGGCCTACAAAGAAAATCGGTAGTCGTGTTGGACGAAACCGAACAACTGTAATGCAAATACAGTTGGATGGAGAGGGTACGACGGACCGACATGTACGATTGTATCCACCTTTGTGTACCGCTTCACTTGATGACAAGCAAATTGTGCGCATAGAAGTGTCTGATCACTCAGCCACATCATGAACCATGGCACATCAAATTATATGTGTAACGCATCATCCAGTGCCTGCGAGTACCATTTGATACCGCATATAGGAAAGTTGTCTATTAGCAAGATGTTCATTGCATCCTCTATCCTTGACACAGAACACCAGACGTCTCCGCTGCCAATTGTGTAATTAAAGAAAGATGTGGATGGCAAAATGTAATGACATTTTCTTTACTGACACGCCGTGCTTCTGTCTGCAGCATTCAAGTCTAGAGACACCGTACAGAAAGGATGGTGAACAGTTACTTTATGCACCACCACACTGATTCTGCACCGGTTTTTATAGTATAGGACGGTATTGGATATCACACTCACATTCCCCTTGTACGCATTTTAAGTATTTTAAACAGCCAGCGCCACATCTTCGAGGTCTTGCAGCCAGTTGCCGTTCTTGAGATTTATGGCTTGCCCACAGCCATATTTTAACAGGATTATGTGCGACCACACGTGGAACGTATTGTAAAATAATTCTTCTCTGCTGTAAATGGCCTTAAACGATGCGAACAGGCACTGAATGTGCTGTGGTGTGGTTCGTGATGTGGCTGAGTGTTCAGTCACTGCCATGACCACAATTTGCCTGTCATGACGTGAAGTGGTGCACAGTGGTGGATGTGATGGAACACGTCGGTCCATCGTACTCTCCTGCTTTCAACGATCACATATTCAGTTTACAATTATTCGGTTTCATCCAACACGACTATCGATTTCTGTGAAATGTAATCCACAATCTTGGTAGGCCACCATCCCTTCTCTGTGGTACTCAAATACTTCATCATGAAATGATCGTTGTTTTCTATGAGAAATAATAAAGATTTAAAAAAAAAAAAAAAAAAAAAAAAACGAAATGGAAGCACAATTGCCTAACTAGAAATCGTCAAGATCTCCAAGCCTTAAATAGTGCGTTATTTAAAGTGACGCCACAGGTGTACGCATGATTTGCATCTGCTATGAAATTCTAATTATACACATTTGTCTCACCTACGTCAATGCATGTTGAAAATTTCATGTTATTTGTATGCTTGTTTCAGAGTATTGTATTTACGATGACTAGCAGTGTAGGTTTTAAGATCATGATAAAGTTAGGAAACATTTGATATGCAAGATCTCACAAAATCTATTATTAAATTACCCTTATTTGAAAATAGCAAATTTTATATTTGTTAAATTATGGCGGAGAAAAATAAATATTAGTATATATTAATTAATAAAAATACTTTTGTGTCAATAATGATATTCAAGCACTATTTACTTAAGGACTGATTTTGCAAAAGTTATAATGTACCTGAAAGTACGGTATTCTTGCTTTAAATATGAATTTATCCATTCATATTAGTAATATATTCGTTTTTAAAGAGAGTTAGGTTGAAACATTTAATTGTATCTTCTTATGCAAAATTATGTATGTTTTTATAATTCATTAAAATATTAACTAATCATATTACTAAAATCTGCACTCTCCTTTATTTTAGTGGATACTATAAAAGTACTTATGTGATAGCACTTTACATTTATTTGTGCACATTTATAAAGTGATTTTTTAAATACTAGAATAAATCGTATTGTATCACTTGCAAAATTATTCCCTATATTCTTAATTAAAATATTATATTTCAAAAGAAGGTCAATGCTTTAGAAATTGGAAGAAATTAATTATAATTCTAAGAATCAAATTTCTATCATAAATTTAGGTGGAAAAACGAATGACAATTTTACTTAAATTTATTAAAAAGCTGAAATTTTTTTATATCATTAATTTAAAAAAAATAAACATTGACTCATATTTGTAAACATAAAGTAAGTATTACTTCCGCAATATACCTTCATTTTTTTACATATACATATTTATTACTTAAAATGATGATTAAACAAATTAAAATAATAACATTAATATATTGAAATTTTGAATTAATTAAAATAAAACCTTGTATATTAAAGTTTTGATTTTAAAATTATGACTTAAAATTCAATGCTTGAAAATTTTATTAAGATATATCTTATTCGAAATGTTTTTTGTATGCTTTGAAAATCTACTTCAAAACAACAGTTCTAAATATTTCAAATCTTAAGCGTATTGAGTTATAGCTCTTATAATTCTAATATAATAATGTTCATAAAATAAAATGGAAAAATTTTCTAGTCTCGTTTGATTTTTAATACATTAAAATAAATATATTTTTTATTTAAATTAACAAAAGCATAATCTTTAGAAAAAGGAGAATGAATTAAAATTGTAAAAACGTATGATTTATAAACTTGTACTTAAAAGCAATATAGATAGTAAAAAATTGCAATAATTTCAAACGAACACTTATCTTACGAAAAGTTTAGAAGTTAATGTGGTACATGAATATATAAATAATAATGCTACGAAATAAAAAAAATTGTGTTGTGAAATGTGTGCAATGAAATTTAAAAAAGATGAATAAAAAATGAAATATAAAAAAGGAACACATTTTAAACACATATTAAATTATCTTATTTGCATGAAAAAGGACATATTCAAAGACATTAAAACAGTTAAAGTATCCATATCTGTGAAATAAATAAATGTGTAAATATAATATCGGTAAATCTAGTAATAAAATATGTAAATGAATATTGATTTCATGATTAACTTAACTGAAAATTAATCATTCTCTTATGAGAAAAAACTATTCTTAAGCAAATGAATCAAATATATGTTTCAAATGAAGATATTTTACCTGGGGTTATAACACATTAAAATATCCCACCTAAAGCAAAAAATGCACTTAATACTTTTACACAACTGTTAGAATAGCTTTGATATTCCTTTGAAAGATTAAGTAAATGTTTCTTGGTAAAACATAGAAATCTTTTCATGGAATTAATCATGACTTAATTCATTTCCATGTATACGTGTATTTAAAAGAATGATGATCGCATCTCTCATTTATTAGTTTAATTTAAATGTGTTTACTTAAGCATGTTTTGCGAAGATTTTCATACATGTATCTTCAATCAATTTTAAGTATGTTAAAATTGTTTACTTTTAAAAATATCAGTAGCATGGCTTTTACATTGATTAACAATTAAAAATCTTATAAGCAAGAAATGCATTAAATTAAAATTGTAGGACATTAAAAAGATCATAATATAATTTAATGCATAGTATTTGTATATTTTTATGTTTCTAGAATATTCCAGTGGCACTGATGTTTGTCATCAAATTAACCAATATGAACAAGAAATCATTTTAGTCATATTATTATTCATAAAATTTTGCACTCAGTATTTTGCAAAATTACAAAATATCGTTTTTAGGCAATTGCTTAATAATTCTAATCAATTCCTATTTAAAATTACACTGATCATAATATGATTTTTTTGTATAAGAAATACAGAAAAGTGTAACTTTTATTGCAAAATATTTATTTTCTGGGGTAAAGAAAAAAAATTGTATGTAAATTTTTTTTTCAAATGTAATATTACAGTTAAAGAAAATTTTAATTTACACAATATTATCCCACTTGTGTGTGAGTTTTCCATTTGATTAATGGTAATTTCATATTTTATTACCTTGTAAAATTTTGCAGTTTTTCTCTTTTTAATTTATTTTAAAAACTGACTTGACAATATGATAAAAATTTTAATCAATTTAAGCTCTAGTATCATGGGAAATTATGCAAATTGTTCCATTTTACAACTGTAATCTTTATGAAAAAGAGAAGTAAAAATGCGTTTTTATAACTGAATTTTATATCTGAATCAATAACTCACCATATTGATCTAATTAAATACAAATTTACGCATAACGTTCAACAAATTGATAATGAGTTTTAAAATAGCATATTTTTACAATATAATTTTAGATGCATTTTTTTAAAAAATGAAAAACGTACATGCAAAATTAGATATATTGGTAATTTACTTATAAAAAACTAAAACTTAAACAACATTATATTTTTGTGAAATTTGTTTTCAATTTAAATACTGGATGTGACCTAGTAAAAAGGAAAAAAAAAACTTTTTGATGTTTCTGGACACTATACTATTTATATAAAAGAATCTCAATGCCTGTTTCTTTTAGTTCTTCTGATATCAGATATTAAACAATTATCAATAATGTTTTGATATTAGAGTGGTTATTATTTATGAAAAACTGCCAACAGTAACATGGTTTTATTTTTAAAAATATGAGTGCAGTGTACGAAACAGATTATTTTTCATCAGAATAAATCTGATAAAACATTTATGTGAGTATATAAACAATACACTGAGTTTTAAAAAATTACAGACGTTCCAATGTTAACAATTATATAAAAAGTTCTATGAGATCAAATTACTTAACTTCTTAAAATATTATTAAAAACGATAAAATTTTATTTTTTTATTAAATGTTTCTTTATCTAATTATCAAGAAGGATGGCTCATGAGAAAATAAATTTAGTGCACAAATTTCTTCTAATTATATTTTTGCTACTGACGATTAATGTTTTAAAAATGTCTAATTTCAGTTTTATTATTTTTAGCCATTTGAAATTTCACCTTAATGTGATGCTTTATGTATATAATGACATGGATTTTGAAAGTTAAAGTAACAGTCGTAAATTTAGTCTTTTAATTTTTAATTAAAAAATTTTGTATTCAACACGATACAATGAGATAAAATATGCAAGAATATTTGTGATTAAATTTGCCGTAGAATATAATAAAGTTCTTTTTTTCGGTATATTTTAAATCTATCTCTCATACTAAATGTCAAGTATTTTAAATTTCAGAAAAGTTAACTATATTTATCAAAAATAAATAATAACTTTGCATTAAAGTTTAAGTTTATAGAAAACATTACATTATAGAAAGTATTTTTGTATGAAAAATGTTCAATCACAATTGTGTGTGTGTGAAACAAAATATTTCAAATACACGTGAGAAATGAAAAAGAGAGCTCTGGTGTACAGTAATTTCATATTTCTGCGTGTGTGTATGTCCGTGAAACACAATTAGTGGATAACCTAATGGCAAAATGCTCATTTGATGCAGTTTTAAACACCCTGTGTGAAATTTCTACATTTTCATCGACACTTATTCATGTAAAACTTACATAATGAACATCAAAAACAAATATTTTATTATTGGTTAGTGTCACACATCTAATATTCAACTACACAAGGATTTGTCTACCAATATGTTAAGTTAATCTGCATAAGAGTAGGTAATATCTTTGTTTATATTGCAAATTTTATTTTTTTTTTTATGTTACATTAATGTTTTTTACTGAATGATCAGTGGGTGCATTTTTTTGGTTTAAAAGAAAATACAGAAACATCAGTAGTTGCAAATCATTAATTTACATTATATGATTGTTTCTTTTTCAAGTATGATTATAATGCTCACTTTTTTGATTTAAAATATATGAAAAAACATCAATAATTTTATCCCAAAAATTACATAACTTTACCAAAATTTTAATAAGAATATCCTTACTTGGAAGTGTAATAAAAAATAAATTGTATTTTAGATGAGATAAATTATTTTTGATTTTAACTCATCTAAAATGCAATTTATATTTTGTTATTATTAATATTAAATTTACTTAAATATTAGAGTGCTCGTAAATTCATATACAAAAGCAGAAATTTTAATGTATTTGCATAAATTGCAATATTTATACTTAATATATATATACAGATACACATATGGGATTATATGTATATATATATATAATTTATATATATATATATATGTATGTATATATATTGATTGATACAACTAGGTTTTTAAAGTTATACTTACAAAATTTTAGGTGTGTTCCAAGTAGTCTCCTCCAGCATCAATGCACTTATTGCAGACAAATTTTCCACGGATTAAATGCCTCAAGCCATTCAGTTCTTGGAATAGATGAAAAAATGAATTTATAGCCACATCAGTCTCTTCTTCTGAATGAAAACGACGTCCAAGTAAGTATTTTTTAGATTAAAGAATAACCAAAAGTCACACATAGCTATATCAGGTGAATACAGCGGATGTTCGATCACTTTAATTTTTTTTTTTAAGAAATTCAAATGTTAATCTGGTTTTATATGAAGATGCATTTTCATTGTGAAGCATTAGTCTCCTAACATTCATATCTTGTAGAATTTCTGGAAGACATTAAATGGCAAATCAGTTTGCTGTTACTGACTTCTGTCCTTCCAACTTGATGACTTTGACTAATCTCGTATTTCTGAAGAAAACGGCAAACATCACTTTTTTCAGTGCGCGTTGTTTCTTCACTATTGTTGGCATGGAATCATCTTGAAAGACCCCTAGTTTGCTTTCTTGACCTGTTGGAACGCCAAAAAAAACGGTATGTACATTTCATCACATGTTACAATTTTAGAAATGATGTGGTGGCCGCCACCATTATCCAGCAATTTAAGAGTTTCTCTACTGATTCTGACAAACTCATCTTTTTGGTGCTCAGTTAGATTATGGGGAACCCAACGGCAAACTACTTTTTTCCATATGTAATTTTTCATAAATTATTTTGTGTATGGCTGCGGATCCAATGTTAAGTTCCTTCTGTATCATTTAATAGGTACAGCGAATATCCTTCATAAACATTTTTTGTATGTCAGACGTATTATCCGGGATTACTGCCGACGGTGGCCTTCCTGTGTGTTCTTTATCCTGAAGAAAATTGCGACCTCTTCTAAATTGTCTAAACTATCTAAATACAGTAGCACGAGCTGGAGATTCATCACCAAATGCTAATTGCAACCTATGAATGCATTATTCTTGATTTAATCCTGCTTTTAAATCTTAGAAAATCATAGCGCAAAAATGTTCTCGCATCAACTCGATTTTCTCTTCTGTTTAAAGTTTATTCTACGCCAAACAAGTTGAAATAAGTCAGTAAAAATCGTCTTCTGTGTTAAAATACTTTGTATTTTAAAATTACATCGTTATTTTTATTTTGTGAATTCTCGTCTGTGTGTGTCTCAAAAATTTCGGACACAACTCCTATATATATATATATATATATATATATATATATATATATATATATATATACGTGGGTTCCTCTGTTAAATTTTTGAGATACGCGCAGACGATATATATATAATTTCTGCATTGTAAGATCATAAGTTGCTTATGTAATGAGAAAATTTTCACCGAAACGCGATTTATTTTGAAATAAGCAGAACAAAAGAGAAGTGTGTGTAATAAAAATGTCGTGTGAAGAATCTCAGTTAAATCCTCTGAGAAGGATTTGTGTAAAATATTATACTACAACGTACATTTTATATATCTTTTATAATGCTTTTTATTTATAAGCAAAAGTACTTCTATCTTTACACTTATAGCAAACAAACTGTAAAATTTATCACAAATACACGTAAAAATGTATGTACTCAATTTTTTATTGTCCATAAAAAGTCATAAATCCAAATCATATTTTCAAAATCCAAACACGTACATAAAGGTGGATATTGCTAGTTCATAAAAGAAACTTAACTTCTGTTTAACATATGTAGTTGAATTTAAATGGTCCTATTTTTGCTTCTATCATATATGGGAAAACATAAAAGAATATTTAAAGAAATTTCGTGAAATATTACTGAATGAAAATGTATTTAATCCATCTGTTACACAATTTCGTACGCTTATCACATTTTAAATCTTTGTTCAACGACTCAAATATTAGTTAAGTTAATCAACTAATCAAGTGAAATATTAAAAATATTAATCAATTGATCAAATGCAATATATAGATTGATATTTTTTATTTTCAAATTTTACTGAAATAATTCAAATGAAAAATTATTTTCATTTAATGCAATTATTACTAAGAAATGAAAGAAAAATAATTAATTTTTCATATTAGTAATATTTTCAATTTATTCAATGTTTTGCATAATTCTTAGAATTCCCAAAAAATGATATGAACTTCATCTTTGTCTAATCTCTCATTATTGACTTCATCCTAAATAATTAAAGTAATTTTATTTAACGGTTTTATGAAATCACTACCTAGCGGATTACAATCTAGTTTTACACACATTATATTATTAATGCTCAAATAATTCTTTTATTTTTTTGACAAAATTAAATAAACTTTTCTACTTGCAATTAATGCAATGTAGTATTTGTAATTTATTATATGCTCTTTGTTACAAAGTTCAACTGAATTAAATTGACATACAGAGAATTTACATACATTTTATTGAGGTTAACTTACTGTACTAAATTAAAATCTTTTATTTTATAACAAGTTACTCCAAAGTCTCTTAAATTCCAGGAAATATCAATTTGGTTTTAAGATAATTTTTCAGCAAAGATGCATATTCAGATTAGGATATTATTTTATATGAATTTGTGTTGAGTTTTATGTGAACATATTAGTATATTTTATTATTTTTGAAGCACTTTCTTTTAGTTATATTTGAAGTTTGATTTGTTACTCTCATTGAAGCAGTATATAAACAGTTGCTTTCTTTTAACCCTATCAATGCTGCATAAAGTAATGTATTTAGGAAGGGGCATTTTCATTTTATAAAAAATATTATGTCACATTGTTTTTTTTTCAATTATTATACAAATTTCAAACTTACTAATGTATTTCTAATACATTATTTATTTTGCAAAAGATCAAACAGTATTAGTTTTAGGACAAATAAAAATTATACAATAATGATAACATTTTTGATTAAAATGATGAAAAATAAAAATTTTTCATAAATATTAGTACATACAACATATTAAAGAATTCGTTTGTGACAAAAATGAATAGTTTCACACAAATACTTCAGTGTCTTGTATTTCAGCAGAATTAATGGAACTGAGAGGGATTGGAAATTGAAAGTGCGCTTTTATTAGGTTGTTGCATTAGAATGCTTCTTTTCTACCTAGTCCTAACTAGACTGTAATAGTTAAATAGAAACAGACGGGTGCAATCCTAGTAAGTTTGAAGCAAGGATAAAGAAAACTTCTTCTCCCCTCAACAGAAGTATCGTTTCATTTGGAAAATATGACTATAATGAAAAATTTAATCTGCCTCAGTTGACTTTATTGAATCATGTATCTATCGTTATGTCGAGATTCAAACTCGCAACCTTAAAGTAAAAGAAATGATGTTCTAACCAACCAAATCACACCGTTCCATTTTTTTCTTAATACATAGACTTTGATAAACTGTTAACCAATTTTACTCTCAAAAAAACACAACAGTTCCTTTTTTAAAGAATGGAAAATATCTAACCAATGTTGCAAACTTATACTTCAGTTCATTATGATTAATCATTTATCATTTATAAATATAAATATTTCAATAATTTTATTTCGTATTTATTTCTGTTTAATTCAATAAATTGATTTATAAGATTTAAAGATCTAGGTATTTTAACCCTTACCTAAATTATATGCTACTTCACTGTTTTTTGTCATCTGATTCCACAAGCATAGTTCTTAAAAAACATTATTCTATAAAAATAATAATTTGTATAAAATATATTTAAAAATAATAAAAATAACATTTCTTGTTAAATATCATTGCTTGGGATGATATTTTTTTACATTAAAAATATTTTTCTAATGTAAAACACCCAGCCTTAACATCGCTTATTTTTCATGCTTTAATTTACGCAAAAATGATTGATGAATAGATTGTAGCTATTCATTTGTTATTGTATAACTCATTTCATTTATAAATTAAAATTATATCACCAGATTAAAAATCAATTAGTTATTAAACTTTTTAAAAATGATTTTATAAAAAGTAGATATCATTACTTTTCATAAGTCACCTGAATGTTTGCTATTACAACAACATTTAAAATCAGAAAAAAATTATTTTTTCATAAAATTACTTTATACTTTTAAAGCATATGTATTTTAATAAATTTCTTATTTTAATATTAATATGCACCAAAAAAGAAATATTTTCATCATCAGAAAATTTAACTTATTTTTTCATTAATGAACAATACATTTAAATTAAAAATCAAAAAATGTCAAATATATGATATCGTAAATTACCAAAATTACAAAATTATTTTCACCTGATTACTTTGACATACTAAATGGTGGTATATTTCATCGCTGAAATAACAGATTAAGTGCCTCCTATTTGAACCACTGTTTTGAAAAAATTGCCAAAATAAGTTTACTATAGAAATATTGTTAAATTCATGATTAAAAATATCATAGTTATTAAAAGAGCTTACATATATATCATGATAGTATATCATGTTAATATATCAGCTTATAGATAATATATCATGTTCGGTAATATTTTAATAATTCTTATGGGAATAAAATATTCTCTAATGAAATATTATAGCTTGTAATTAAAGAGAATTTTCACACAAATCACAAAATGTGCTAATGTTTTAAATACTATAGTAAGAGAGAGATTAGGAGATAGCTCATTTTTAAACATTTTACTTTATTTGAAAATTAAATATCACTCTGTTTATAAATTTAATACAACGTCATTATATAGATTTCTTTTCTATGGAATGTTTATTAGATATTATTTTGCTGTAATATATAAAATAATTTAAACACCCTTTCCCAATTTGACATTTCTTGATTAAGAAAACATAATACTTTACTTCATTTTCCTGAAATTTTTCAGTAACATTCGATTTAAAGCTCTACAAACTTGAAAACAAAATGTTTAAGATTGATATTTTACATAAATATTTTCAAAACTAAAATTAATATTATAAAAATAATTTCATATGTAAAATTTTGGAATAAAAACAAAATTCATTGAATTATAACTTCCCATGTAAATCACATGAAAAGTGAAGTTAAAAGTTATAAATATAAAATATAGCTTAGATTTTGTCACCTCACGCTTAAAATTAAATTCAATGAATTGTTTATCTTAATACTTATTAAAACTAATAACGGAATGAAATATTTGACTGAAAAATTGTATTTTTGATTTGACATTTAATGTCTTATTTTAAATATTTTTTAAATATCAGATACATATTATAAGTTTAAGATATATGACACATATATATTATTAAATATATTCAATTTTACTTAAAAAAAGCTAGTTTGAGCTAGCTTGAGTGTTTTTATAATAGTGAATAATTACTGATTCATTAAAAATATATTTCAATCTAGAATTTACTTTTTAATTTTTATTTATGCATTCTACTTGAATAATCTAAAGAGTTACGACAAAAGTTTGTTAGTTGATTTTTGGAACCCCTCGAAGATCAAGAAAAACGAGCTAAGTTGAAAGGTCTCATTATTTCTAGATCTTTAAAGAAGAAATTAATGTCACAATAATTGAATTATGTTGTCACGCTAGAGCTCAATTTCCTCTCACTTTCATGGGTCTCTTAGCAACAAACAACTGCTCCATCTATTTATTATTCGGATATGTATAATCTTATCATCTTTTATTCATATCCTTTTCCTTTATAATTTGATTTTAGTTTAATAGAATTGGATATTTCACAATGAATGTAGTTATTAATTTCACAAATTAATGACTACATTCTTAATTATTAAATAAATTTTTTTGTTATCTTAATAAGCCTAA
Source organism: Latrodectus elegans (assembly GCA_030067965.1). Classification (NCBI taxonomy): domain Eukaryota; kingdom Metazoa; phylum Arthropoda; class Arachnida; order Araneae; family Theridiidae; genus Latrodectus; species Latrodectus elegans. The sequence goes on from CM057813.1 coordinate 91,241,593, forward strand.
TTTTTGAGTTAATTAAAATGAATTTATTTAGTGATTTTATTTCACTAATTGTATTGTTATAATAAAAATAGTCAGATATTTTATAAATTTATAATATGAAAGCACAATTTTTTTGAGATTATTGCGCTTGAATTGTGATATAATTTCTTAAGATAATTTGAGAAATTAGATTAATCTTAAGAAACAATTAAAGCACATTTAATGTTTAATTAACAATTAAACTCATCAAAATTATAAAAGAAAATTTCGTAATAAGCTTTCTTACTGTTAATTTAAATTTTGCTACTTTTTAAATTTTATTATTAATTTTGTTTTCCGAATAATCAATTTAGGTTTTTAATTTTGAATTTTTATTATTGTTCACCTATAAAGCAGAGAATAGCTTTACACACTGAAATTATTTTAAATGCTAATACTTAAAAATCCACTTGATAGGTTAATTTTTTGCTCTCTATTTTTAAAAAAATGTGTTTTGGAACTTCTTAGATTTTGAAATAAGGTGTTAATACCCAGATATCTCCCCGTCTTAGCCTTTATCATGATTCTTTAAGTTCAAATTCAAAATTTAAATCATAAATTTGGAAAAGATAAAATGTAATTAAAATCTCATGGGGATATTTTTATATTAGAATCAATGTATTTTAATGATTACAATCTTAATTAAAAATATGCTTAATGACTGTTTATGAATTTCTACAATTTAATTATTATTAAATTGCTCTTTTATAATATATGTAATATTTTAATCCCAATAATTTCGTTTTTTTTTAAACTAAAATATTCTTATGAAATTTGGAAAATAAAGTAAATATCTTATTATAAATAATCAGAATCCTTGTTAATATGTGTTCGAATTTTTTAATACGGTGCAAGAAAACTTGTTTTATTCCTTATAAATTTATAGGTAATTTCATGACTTATATTTTATATAATATTCGCAAATCATAAATTGCTTGTAATTGTTTTTTGCAATGAGCAATAAAATAATTTAATTATATTTATTTAATAGGATTATCAGTAATGAATGTCATATAATTATAATTTGCAAAACTGAACAAAAATTCAGATTTTTCTCTTCAGACATATAAGATAACCAAGAAGTCTTATTTGTATGGCGATTTTTCCGTGTTGCATATAAAGAATAAAAATATTAAATATATTAAAAATAGATTATAAGAATTCAAAGATTAAATTACTTAAAGCTTAGAAATCTCTTTAATGTAGAGTATTTTTTCTAAAGTACTTTATGCACATTCTAAATTTATTCTTATTCTTATTTTTTATATTTTAATTAATTTTAGAACTTGAAGAAATAAATTTATGTCTGTAATCACTTTCTCAAATTTATTATTATTTTTCTGATAGAACTGATATATTTTTATTCAAGTTTCACTAATAGATATGGAGAAAGCCTGAACTGTAATATTTGGTTAACAAGATATCCAATCTCACATATTATTGAAAATAAATTTATATATGACGATAGATTTTTGAGGAAACTTGTAGTAATATATTACACTAGGTCACTACATCAAATTTCTAAGAATAAACATAACATAATTAAATATAATGTAATCCTTTTTTAAATTTTAATTTAAAAACAAAAATATAATAAGATATAAAACAAACCTACCTGATATATTTTTATATGTAAAGAATTAAGTTTGATCATAATATATACATAAGTTTGTTAAATTTAATATAATAATACTTGATATAAAGTGAATTCAATTTTAGTAAAATGAATTTAGTTTCAGTAGAGTATATTAATTTAATGTGTATGTATTAGTCTAAAATCGATATTCATATGAGTGTTGAAGAATATAAGTATAGTAAATATTTCACTGAATCGTCTATGGAACTATGCGAGCCTCCTCTGTTTTGTTCCTTCCTTAAAATTTCTTCGTCACATATTGTTATAAAATGACGATCTAGCAGCCGTTTTCTTAGTAGTTACAGAAGATTTGGCGTTTAGTAAATACAGTATAGAATTATGTTGCTTTAACCAAATGGAGTGAAAAGCGTATTTAATATGTTGACAGATAAGTGTCTTATATTCATTAGGGATCTAATTTTGTTCTATTGCATTCTGTACTTCATAATTTCCATGATAAATGGGATTGATCAGTATTAATGATCTCATTGATATATAGATAATGCTTTAATAAATTTAAAATTATTTTTCAATGAATTTTTCTTATTTTTATTAAGACACACACACATGTATGGATGTATATATCGGATCAGATAATAAATATTAAAATAGAAAGTTCTTTGCACATTTTTTATGAAAAATAATATTAATTCTGATTTAAAACGATTTTGTAAAATATTAACGGTGTAAACATGAATTGAAAAATTCAAGCTATAAATTTGTGTCTGAACATGCTTAAATACAAATTTAATGTTAATATTATGGATTTTATCAATTTATTATTGTTAAAGAGTTAGATTATATATTCTAAGTATTGGCGTATTGTGATATATAGATATGAGCTTTATTTCTCAATAGTGCACTCTGATATGAACTTGATCAAATCCATAAGTTACTATACCAAGGTATAAATTTCAGTGATTGTTGTATGTACTTTTTGCAATAATTAAGAAGTTTATTGTATGATTTCAAATTTTGCTGCATTAAATATTTTTTCTATTGTTTTTTTTAAAGGATCTTACTAGTGTTTCTATAAGAATAAATATTACTCAAGCTACGCATCTTATATTGAATTATTTGTTTCTTTTCTTCATATTTAGTTCATTTTTTCATATATTAGGATATATGTTTTCATGATATCTGATTTTAATCTTCTAATAAATAGTCAGATTTTGTTTTTGCTTTCACAAATCATGCGTCCTTCGAATTAATTTAATATTTTCTTCAATCTTCTTTTATTTTAAAGCTATAAATACGCTGGACTTTAATATGCAATCTATCAGTTTTTCTAATTTATATTGAATGTAAGATGTGCAATTGATTGGGATAATTATATGATGATAAAGTAATGCATTCAGTTTATGTGAATATTTTAAAATTATTCAATACCTTTCTTTTTAAATATATTTTGCATTCTAGCACTTATTGCATAGGATTGCTGTACATTGTGATAGTTGTTATATGCTGATAATTTGAACATTTGAATAAAAAATGCTACATAATAGGATTTAGGTGTGAGAGCTTTCTGAAACATTCTTTATTGAAACACATGTCTTTTTTATAAGAATAGGAATAAAAATATATATTGTCCAATCGAACCATTTTACACGTATAGGAGTCTTAAAATGAGATGGGTTAGAAGGGCTACTTGATATAAATGTTGTTGATTTTCGAATATGAAGTCCTTTTTTTACTATCATTAGTAATAAATCCCCTTAAGAATTTCATAAGTTGGAGTATCTTCATATTCTTTATATATATATATATATATATATATATATATATATATATATATATATATATATATATATATATATATATATATATATATATATATATATATATATATATATATATATATATATATATATATATATATATATATATATATATATATATATATATATTATATATATATATATATATATATATATATATATATATATATATATATTATATATATATATATATATATATATATATATATAAAATGTTAATGCTGCTGAGGTTTTTTGGATTATATATTATATTACTGATTTTCGTGGGATTACATCATTGATTAAGTAATAAGTTAACTAGGATAAATGCAGATATACTAGGATAAAGGCATTATTCTCAATTTACGGTTTACTGTATATATTTCATGCATAAAACTTATTTTTTGGATTAAAAATTCTGTTTGACTGGATTGTAAGTTTGATTGTAAATTAATATTTTTAACTATTGTTAAGGTACTGAATTGTGTATAATACCTGCGGTATAGTTATGGTAATGAATTATTTTTTATAATAAAAGTTTTATGGAAAGATTATATATTGTTCACTTAATACTTATGGCTTAACGTGTCTGAAGATAGTTTCGCGTTAAGCCAATAAAGCATCACATCAAATGCATCGAGATATCATTAAAAACTATCCTTACTGATATGTTTATTTGAAAAACAGTTATCGTTATTGATAGTAAAATTAGCTGTAATTCGTGTACACATGTATCGTTTATTTTTGTTGCATAATATTATTATAAAGTTATAAAATAATTATGGTTTAGTGAAAGTGTGAACGTATTTATGAATCTGATTATCATGAATTTTGTGTCATTACAAATTGGCTTGTTTACTGTTATCAATATTTTAATTATTTTTCGTAGGTGATAAAACACTTCTGATTGCAGATCTATAATATTTAATGCCATTTTGTTTACATTTTAAAGACAAGCTTTTACATTATTGAGTGACAAATATTTCTTTAGCTTTTTACTAATTTAAGTGATATTTGCTTATCGTTATTTGATACATTATTGATATTGTTATTTAATACACCATTTGCTTTATCTTCCTTGTTTGAATGTAATCCATTAAAACTTACATGTAAATCTTGTAAGGATTTGCTTGTATTATTTGGTGTATATCTTGCACCCTTTGGTGCTATGGTATTCACAAAATTCAAAACGTTGATTTAAATTTTATTAAAATTCAATAGAGTTATGTTGAATTAAAATAACATTATAAGTAATAATAATTAAAATTACTGTTGCTTAAATTATGATCTATAGAACGTTTAAATTTCATTATATTATTTTAGAAAGTTGAGAATATTACCTAATTTAAATAAAATCTTCAAATTTACATATATTAAAATGAAGTTCCTTAACATTTTATTAGCTATAGGAATTACTTTTATTGCATATACAAATGAAGTTTTCGGCGTTAGTATCAGCGTTTTTGACTGTTTTAGACTGAAAGCTTGTTCACATTTTAATAGAATTTCCCTAAAAGTAAATTCTACTTCTTAAATAAATTTTTAAAAATCACATAAAATCAGCAGTTGAAGATTACCGTTTAGTAATAAAAACATAAAAGTACGCAAAACTTAAACAATATTGTTTAGTAATTTTTTATAGTTATATATTTAATAGTTAATCAACTTTTTTTTTAACTTTCAGGAATTGATTGAGTTCTCATTCTGGAATCTTCTAGAGCATTCTGGAATCCAATACTTACACATGCCAAATCTCTAAAAAGTTCTACGAAAACGGTGCAATATTTTTCATACAAATTGGATTTCTTGATACTAGAGATGATTAACAGCATTTAGAATAAAACCAGAAAGTGATAATAACAGGTAATTGCATTTAAGCAATTTTGTCATTGCTATTTAGCATTTAAGAAATATATCATGCATTGTGTTTGAGATATGTAAATTAAGTGTTGCAATATGTTTAAATGCAAGATGCAGTATATATGAACTTTTGGAAAATTTGGAATCGAAGAGAGGTCATGAAGTAATTGACAGCTGCTTTAAAGTGGATTAGCTGTTGATAAATTTCTCATGCCTTTATGTGTGGATGGGATAAGCAGATTTGAGAAAATAATGACATTTCAAATGAATGTAGCTGGTTGTCAATTCGGGACAGCTAGATTTAGCAAAGGGGTGCCCTCGATATGTGTCTGGAGGTGTTGCGTACGGAGCTCGGAACTGTTGCGGGGACGTTGCTCCCTGCAGTGCCACTTTCTTTTATTCTTTCTTGCAACTCCCATCTAAAGTGGCAGAACCCTTCTTGGGTTAGGTACAGGGGAGATGGCCTTCAAGGAAAACATCTCTATTTTGGAAATTAAAGTAGTTTGAAGTCAGAAACTTGGATCATGGAAAATATATCAAGTAACTGTGGAATGTGTGCGTGACCACAAGTCAGGCACTCATTATATAAGATAGACACAGTTATATAATTATGGCACAAGCCATAATTACGTGGCTAAAATCTCTATATTGCAAGCCGGTAGCGACACAAGAGATGGTATTTTGACGGAAAGTGTATGCCTTGTTGTTAATCTCGAACTCTGTAACTCCAGGTGATGTAGCAATCATCCCTGATATTGATCAGTCTAAATTAGATGAGTGGAGAATCAGTGAGTTTTCGGTGGCATCGAAAGAAGCACATTCAATTAATTTGTGTTTACTGTTAAAAAAACTGTTGAAAGAGACGCTGTTAGAAGTGTGAAAAAATGAGACTTTCCTGGCAGCAGTGTAGTATGTGATTGTTTGAAAGTACATATTAATCTTGATATCAAAGTATTCAAACACTTATTACAAACTTCCATATAAAGTTTTGAGTTCATGTCAACTGCTCCCGTACTAACTCAATTGAAGTAATGTGGTATCTCGGAAACAGTGGATTGAAAATCACCAAAAATGTAACTGATGAGTTGAATTATAAATGATTAAATTTATGTGGCATTGAATTCCCAATGCAAAACATCGTCGGAATAAGTGAAAACGTGTGTTGCCATGTTAAAATGTGCTTATCCCGGGGTAGTATCCACTAAATTTATATTTAACAAAAAAAAAAGGAATAGAATTAAAATATTTTATTTAGAATATTTCTTTTTAAATACATTATTCGGAATAATGATATACATAATTTCACAATAATTGAAATTTTAAAACTGCTTGTTTTTTATGATATACTAATTCCTTTATGATTTATGTATGGTTTCATTGTTTCATGATGCATTTTTCTATTTGTTAATTTGAGATTACTATTTTCTTGGTTTTCGCCTATGTTAAGAACGTTAGATGAAATAGAGTTATGTAAAAACGGAATTTCATCGTTAGCAATAGTTTATCGAGAAAAATCAAAATCTATTTCATGAAATCACGTTATACGTGATACTTATTCTAGGACATAACCTACATATATTTTAAATGGTTAGGTTATTAAAGCAGTTTTTATATTTTCAATTATTGCTAAATGTGCTTATTCGACATGGATTTTGAATTATGGAGACATTTAAGTTGATAAAACTCTCTAACGTATTATTGAAAGCATTTGAATTTGCTGTTTGTAGTAGATTTTAATCTTTTCTCTAAATAATCAAAAGTTTTAGATGTTTTGATTTTTGTTTTTTTTGGAAATTTGAATATTTTTACAGCACTTGATTGCTTTCATATTTATTTACTTTTCTAAATTCAATATTTAAGCAATATTATACCATAATAGATTTTTTCCTTGATATAAATTTTTCATAGTGCATATAATTTGTATTACTTTATGTTCTAATTTTATTATTTATCATTCAAAACGTTTCAGTTCAAATAAAACAACTTGCAGATGATTTTTGAAAGTAGAAACCAACACACTTCTGAATAATACGTCCGCAATATGTTATAAAACTTTAAAAAAAAGAATACATATAATTTAACTTTAAATAAAACATTTTAAACCTGATAATCGTACAATAGCATAAATTTTAATGTTACCATACTTTCTCTTTTTAAATATTTAAATAATCTAGTTTGATGGAAAGATTTTCAGAGTTATTATAAACTATAGTTATTTTCATACTTTAATCATAAATATAACACCTTTTTATTATATATCCATATATTTTACTATTCTAAAAAGAAATATGTAATGAAGAATTTCTTTTTAGAACTTTATTTTTTCATATGATGAGCATAATTGAAAAATAGAATGCATTATAATTATAATTCCAGAAGAATTTATAAATAACTACTTAAAATGTAAATGATATTTAAGAATCTGAAAGTTGATACAACTATGTAATAATAATTACTTTCTATTAAAAAGGATTCTTCATGTAATGTATATTGTTGTCCTTTGCAATGTTTATTCAAGAAATAAATAAAAGAAAATATAAAGTGAAAGAATAAGAATAACACACACACACACATATATATATATATATATATATATATATATATATGGCATGGTATGTGTACTTATTTATGCACTTATATGTTTAAATATATTTAAAAATTATTTCATCTCCGAACTTTATTAACTACACTAGAAGGAAATTCTATTTAATAAAGAATGAAAGAGTGTATTTAATAAAAAAGTTTTACTAGCTTGAGAACTATAAATTTTACTGGCTTGTAAACTGCACTTCCAGATTATAAAATGGGAAATAGCATTACAATAATAAATAAGGAATGACATATCCGATAATATAAATTATTTCTCCAAAAATTTTACAGTGTTCTACTTTGCGTGTTTAGAGTTCATAAGTGTTTTTGGTTAATTCATTCATGGAATTCACTTTCAAGAACTATAGGTATAAGGAAATAAAATCAAAAATATATTATTAAAAGGAAAAATGTTTTTCGATGAAATTGAGGTAATGTCAATTTTGCAGCTAAGGTGATATCTTGAAATCCAAATTGAAAACATGTATTCTTTATATTTCGTTACTAAATGGCAATATCATATTTTTATTCTATATATTAATATAAATATTATTAATTTTTGCAGCATTTCCTGATAAAAATCATTCATGTTATAAAAATTTAAATATTTATATTTTACGTAATTTTTAAATTTAGTTCCTATGCTAGGTAATGAAAAATATATTGTCCTTAACCATGCAATATTAATGAACTTCATTGTAATTATGCAGTTACATTTCTTTGTTATGAGCAATTAAATCTTTGCTAATTAGTTACATTGATCCTAAATTTGGAAAATACATCAATGTTAAGAATCTTTAAAAATCAAATGTCTCTTTCGTAATTAATTATGTTCTGAATTGTTGAAGAGTTATAAATAATATTTGCATAATCCATAAGATTGATATAGTAAACTGTTTCATATATTATTTTTAGATATTAAGTGTAAGAATTTTAATGTGTTTGGTGATATTACTGGTTCTTAAAAGAAAGAATAATTGATCCTTAACTGAATTTCGGATTCAAAAATTAAACTCTAACTTCTGATAGTCCCTTAAATTTAGAAATAAATAATATAAATTTAAATTCAAAGCAATATCTTATATACTAATAAAATCCTTTATCATGAGTATTTTTAGGAATATTTTCCTCTATTTTTTGATATTTTTATATAAAATTTGCTTAAAATCAATAATGTATTGACTTAGTGAAATTAATATTTAAAACTTTACATAAAGTTAAAATAGTTAAATATAAAATTAAAGTATTATGTAATCAAAGTGAAAAGGTTTTAATACCAAAATTTATAAATGTAAAATTTAAATATTTCGAAAAATTATTGTATTTATATTTGAAATCTATAAAATTCAACATGTAGATAATGATTTCAATAACATATAATGCATTCTTAATGTACACCATAATATTTCTCAACATGTATTTCTTGTTCAAATTCAATAAATCATTAGTTATGTTTTAAAAATAGACTCATTATTTAAATATTTTAAAATAATTTTATTCTTGTTCAGTGTTAGATTTTACTTAATATAGATTAAACAAATGAATTGAAGGTGCAAAGTATTATCTACAGCAGTACAACAATTTTTAAGAATTTCTGCTTTATTTAGCTTTTAAGAACATTTTTTTTAATATTGTATAGCTCAGATAATATATAAATGGTATCGTGGATAGTGTTTCCAAAGTTAGAATACAAAATAAAATGTCATTAATTTACATTTCGAAAATATATAAAAATAGAAAAAATGTTATTTGGCATGGAAAAACTCATTAAACTAAACGATATTTTCTGATCATTATTTATTTCAAAATAAAATTTTTGTTGCTTAAGAATATATAAAATTTATTTAAATAATACATAATGTCTCAATATGTCTCAATATGTATTTTCATTTATTATTTTTAATTAGAGAATCACGATAAACGATTTGATATCTCAAATTAGTCAGTAAAATAAATGTCTCTAAATATTATGTTACATTTGAAGGGTTTTCTTTAATAAATGTATGTAATAAATTAAAAATAAATGTATTTATACAAATTTAAGTACAATAACAATGAAAGATTCAGTAAACTCTTGGAAAAAGTAAACAATTTAGCAAGAAACAGTGCAACAAACTTGTATTTATTGACTTTATAAATAAGTATTTGTTTGAAACACAACTCTCACATTTCTTAGCAGTATCTCAGGAGATTTACTTAAGAAAGATTTTCAACAACAAGAATCATTTTCTATTGAATCTAGAGGATATGATTTCTTGTTTTTCTAGATTTTTTTTTCTGATTATGTTGAGTGAAGGAGTAAGGAATTTCTTAAAAGAATAATTGCTTATCAAAGTTAGCATTTAATCTTCTTAGTTTTTTTTTTCTGATTTTATAAGTTATTATGAAATCATACCTGAAATAATACAATAATCGTTTTTTAATTAAGATATACACAATTATAATAATTTTATGTATTATAAAAGCATTTTAAAAATTATATTATTTCAACGGAAATTCATATAATTATTTACGACTTATTCTATCACCAATTTGTTTCTTTTGACCTTTCATTTCATCAAGTTGGTAATTTCATGTCTTCCATAGATAGAATGCGAATTCTGATAAATTATTATATTTGTTTTCCAATATGAATAAATATGTTATCAAATTTATTAAATTTATTAAATATAGATACAAATATTGATAGTTAGATTATTTGTGCTTTACACAGTGTGTTGTAGCAGTTAATCAGAAATTGCTACTATAATTTTCAATTTAACAAAAGTATGTAACACATGTAAATAATCACATTTTAATTATATTTCTACTGTTTAATACATAATAATATAGTCAAGTGACTTCAATCACTTCTTAAGCTTATAACATGATTTTAATACAAGTGAATAAAAAATGCTGGAACATACAAATTATTTGAGAAATATTTGATTTCTGATACTTACAAATACTCAAGTTTGTTTCACCATTAGAAATACATTTTGAATGCTTACTCAAAATAGATATATTATTTGAGAGAAAAGCAAAAGCCCTTCAATACAACTTTAAAAAAGACTGTCTTTTAGTATATTACATGCTTATGATTATTTTTATATAGTATATTCAATCATTGCAATTATGTAATCGTTTTATTATAAAAAATTCCGTTCCTATTATTTGAAACTAATAAGTGTCCCATGCTGTAAAAGTTTTGTGTGTCTATTATTAATTAATTTAGAAATATTTTTATTTATCCTAAACGAAACCTTACACAACAATGACTGGTATTAAAGGAAATTAATTTAAATGTTTTATTTATATTTGATCATAAATATCTTCAATATTTAAATCAAAATCAGCTTTGAAATATCTAAAGCTGCTTAGACATATTGCAAGTTTTCAGAGTTCAGAAGAATGTTTTTGAAACATGTTTAAGCTGAAATCCTATTTTTTTTCAGGCAAAAAGTGATGTGATAAATAAATAAAACAATTATTAATTTCTAAAAACAAAGTAAAGAAGAACTGAGTTCTGTGAAGCAATCGTGCCCCAATATGTTTCTGTTTATATATAGAATTTATAGCATCGTATACTTTCGTTTGTTATTCTTGACTATACATAACGAGATATTGGTTTGATTGTAAGTGTAATTAATATAAATTTTAAAATTATGCACTTTATTAATGTATCTTCAAAATAAAGAAAATATTAAAAAATAATAAAACTAAAATAAAAATAAGTTAATGGTTTAAAACTATCTGCGTTGTGTTATAAAATTATTTTCTTATATTATTTAATTAATCTTTAATAATTATCTCCTCTTTAAATTTAAACTTTTTTGTTTATGTTATAATTAATCGTCAAAATGGATGTGTTGATTTTCACCTTATTTGTTATGATCTTTGAAAATTATAAAATTATTTACAAAAATGGAAGAAAATACATATTTGAAGAAAAAAAAAAGATAAATATAGACATCAAACGCACTTAAAAAGGCCGAGCTGGCAGCCGAAATGTTAACGCTCTTGCCTTCGGTTCAACAGTTCATGGGTTCGAATCCCACCTTGGGCATGAATGTTTGTAGTGGTTCGGAATCCACTTTAAACCGTAGGTCCCGGTCTAATTAGCCCTCGTGTGCAAAAAAAATGACAGTTGAGTGACAAACAAACCAAGCATTTAAAAAGAAGAGGTACTAATGTGCGTTTACTTAGAAAAATTTGAATTGCATAGACTCTGAACTTTTACCTGGTATGAAATACCTTTTATTCAACTGGTAACTTTATATTTATTCAAATAGAATCAAACATATTTTTCAATAATCCATGGACATTATTTAGTTTCTTAATGCTTTTTGACTCATAACTTTCCCATCAACTTTTCTTTTTCAATATTTTGACCAACATATTTTTTTTCGATAATTTCGTATTTGCTTCGGAGTTTAAGATTCGTTTGACATTTTTAAACAAATTGTTTCACATATACAAATCTATGAGGAGGAAATTTAGATTACAACATTTTAAAATGCGCAATTTATCAAACATTGCCATTATAATTACATTATTATTCTAAATCATCTAATGTTATATAAATACAATGATTACTAGTGACACTAGTGATACATACCAATAAGCATCATATCAAGTAAGTGGAGTGTCATTAAATCAGTCATTTAATGATCATGGAATAAATCAGTGTGACTTTCTTATTCTTTGTAATAAGAAAGATGAAATAAATTTCTATATTAATTGGTATTTCATAACATCAAGTGATATATAATTTAGTCAAGCATGAGTTATTTATACTTATAAATATTATTTACAGCCAAAAAAAACTTTACTTTAGAAGTTTAATAAAAACTTATTTTTTAAACAAACTGAAAAAGGAATATCTGTCATTAATTTCTACACAATGCATAAAAAAGATAAATTTCTCAAATTATTGTTTTGTAAGGGGTTATTATTAAAGTCATTTATATATTTTAAGATAAAATAATGAAAGTAATTTACGTGTTAATGGATTGTGTAACAATAGATTTTGATTAATTCAATAATACATGAATTTGCTATAAAACGTAAAAGAAATTACAAAACTCTTTCAACTTTGGAAATTACTTATAGCATTAAGGAGCTAATATCAACAGTGAATTCATTAAAATAAGATACTAAGCATAATACATTAATCTTAAATGTTTCTGGAATTCATAAATGAATATAAATGTTGTTGAAATTTTGAATCAAATCAATACTAAAAACTACCGAAAATTTTAAGCGTTCTTAAATTTTGATCTATCTTCTTCTATTAAAGTTTTCTGCATATTGACAACAGATTATCATCAAATTATATATAGATACATAATAATATAGTGATATTAATTAAATTATAAATGATTTTCACATTGTGAAGATCATGTTCTGTAAGGTACTACTTTTCATAATATTCGAAAACGCAGCATTATTTTTTTAAATTTATAGTTTTACAATATCCTAAAATAATGAAAATACAGCATAAGAAAATTTCATGTTTGGATTAAGTTCCTGTTCATATAATGAGTACATAAACTGTTCATATAATGAGTACTCAACTGAAACACAAACATTTGAGTAAAGTAGGATAATATAACTTATGATTTTCCTGTAACTTAAAAAGAAAGTTAGATTATACACTTTTATCTTTACTGGGTTTTCAAACTCAGTTATGAAATTTTAAGTGGATAAATTACGCATTTAATAATATCAGTTATATCATCTTAATTTTATAAATTACAGTAGTGTAATTTCAAAACATTCTCCACATAATTTATTCTTATCACTTTTGTATCTTGTATTTTATAAATCTAAGAATTTTTGAAAATTTCTTTTTACAAGAAAGTTAGATATTTAAGGTAAAATCACCATTTTTAACATCAAAAAATATAAAATTTTCTTAAACCTTAGAATTATACATCATTACTTTTAAAATTTTAATGTCTCAATGTTTCGTTTATATATATATATAAAAAAAATAAAATAAAAAAAAAAAAAATCAGAAACTGGATAAAATGCAGGACTTGATAGAATGAAAAAAATAATTAATTGCATATAACAAGAAATGGGTGACAAAGTCACCTTTTTTCTAACATTTACAACATTTTAATGCATCTCCTTCCCGAAAAATATTTCCTATTCATGGATTTGTAGAAAAAAAGACAACAAAGAAGCATAAATGTGAAATTATATCGTTTTGACTAAAGAAATGCTTTGAATCCCTTTTGAATACAAAAGAAGAATATTATTTAAACATTAAAGTTGCAGCTGTCAATGGATTTTGTAATGACAAAAATAAGGGTGTTTTACTTATGAATGGAAGTGAAGTAATTGCTTATTGATAAAATCTGGTTTCTTCTGTTCAGACCATTTTACCAATCATTAGTTTCTAGTTTTGTTGACAATGTTTGAATAGCTTTTATTCTTCAACTATTTTGATAATTATTTTCTCTTATCTCAATCTCTATACACATTTTGTAAATATTTTTTTAATACTTTTCTGAAAGAAAACTAATAATGCTACATAAATGTAAAAAACCCTAAGAATGAAAATTAATATAATAAAAAACTAACGATTAAAAATAATATTCCTTTATTTCAAATTTATCAACGATTCAAACATGATTTTAATGAAGTTGTTCAAAAAAATTTAATTAACAAAAAAGTAAGAAACGTTATTATTATATATTCGTCACTATACTATGAATATTTGATACTACAAATTGAGGTGACTTTTACAACATAGAGACACTCTCTTGAAATATTTAGCTGATGCATAAAAAAAGCAATTGTAGTTTTTATATTACTGAGTAAGTAGTTTCTAATATTCTTTTCATTTGCTTAACAAATAAGCATAAATTTAACTATCAAGTTTAATTAAAAATAATTCAATTAACTTCGCAAAATATTTTTGCAAACAAGATTAAAAAATAAAAAAATAGAGATTTCGAAATTAATTGTCATCTGCATAAGACGCATGAGATCAGTGGAGCCGTAAAATTAATGTTATTGCTTTTAGAACTCATTAATAAATGCTAATTAGGATAATTAAATGAAAGCTATAATAGCAGCTATAGAAACGATTACCCTAATTATAAGCTGAATTGGGAGTTTCGAAATCCGATTGTTGGAAATGAATTGAAATGGAGAATTTTAATTCAATTTGTGAGTGTGATAGGAGTAAAAGGGCTGATAGAGTCACCTCAATCACACATCTAAAGTAATAAATGCATTATTTTCAAACATTTTTATCTCAAAATAATAATACCAACTAGCTCTCATGTACACACACACATACACACACACACATACACACACACACATACACACACACACATACACACACACACATACACACACACACATACACACACACACATACACACACACATACACACACACACATACACACACACACATACACACACACACACATACACATACACACACACACACATACACATACACACACACATACACACACACACATACACACACACACATACACCCGCACACACGCACACACACACGCATGCACGCACCCGCACACACGCACACACACATTATTTTAATTTGATAGCATGCATTCTTCATTTTTTTCCTTTTCCTTCCACTTTAAACTCAGTATGATAAGTTTATTTTACGCGTACTGCATACCTCCAAGACACTTCCTGCACTGTAGAGTGATCCAAGCAATTCCGAAGTAAACAATCTAAATGAAAGAAATTCAATTTAAATCTTGAAAAAAAATGCATTGTCTGTTTTATTTGTTAATTAAATTAAATTTAGCTAATATTTTTCTCCATATGTTAACATTAAACAGTTATTAAGATATAAAATATATTACACCCGCAAATGTAATACCATGCATTATCTCTTTGTTTTTCAAGAACTCCACATTGTGCTAATAAGCAATAAATTATAATAAACTCCCAATATTATATAATATTCCAATAAAATGCATTATATTAATGATATTGATAAATCTCATTAAAAATGAAGTCATTAGCAGAGTTTAAAATATTATTATATACATTCTATCCATATATGCCGAAACAATAAATAATGGCTTATATTTCATTTAATTATATTTAATTCAACTTACAGAGATTAAATTATTTTGCTTTTAAAAGAATTTATTGATTACATACTTGCATAAAATATTCTAGAAATTATTTTTAATTATTTCTAGAAATTATATTATAATATGTGAGAGATTTATTTAATTTAAATATTATATATATATATATATATATATATATATATATATATATATATATATATATATATATATATATATATATATATATATATATATATATATATATATATATATATATATATATATATATATATATATATATAAGCTCATTTGTGGCTGATTTTCAAATATTTGATGAAGTCAGACAAGGTTCATCAGATCATTGACACCCTGAGGAAATCGAGGAAGAATAAATATTTTCTCTGGAGAGTACCAAACTCAGAATGTTTTGAGGAGAAGTCTGCTCAGTTTTACATTTACAGCAGGCCTCAAAGATGTTCTTGCCTTTGCGGTACAAAAGACCCTTATGAGATCCCAATTGCTAATGGGGAAATAACGATATTAGAGACAATTGAAGGCGTATAAAAAGTCAGGCTTAAATAACTTAAAATTTCACAAAGTCTCTTAAGGCCAAGTTCGAAAAGTATCCAATATTAATATGACACAAAAATTATTTGAAACTGTTTCATCCCGTGATTGATTCTGAATTAAAGACAAATTGCTTAGTATTTCAAATGTAAATGTTCCATCAAAATGAATTTAAAACATATTTTAATAAAATATAATTTAAAACCTTTCATCTAGTTAAGATATCTTCTTAATTTTTTATAAAATAAAATTACTTTAATTTATATTTAAACTTTAATGTAAATTATAATGAAACTAATTCCCTATATATATATACACCAGTGAACCTGGAAAAAAATCTAAATAAAATTCTAACGAAAATTTTCCCATTGTTTTTATGCTATACATCTATCGAAATTTTGATAATTGATAAACCAATTTATAATATTATTATTTTTTTAAATATTTTGTTATTTATATCAATGAAATCAATGTAAATAGTGAAATATTCTAAGATTTATTTCCAAATCATGTGTTTATAGTTTCCTAAATATCTTTCTGCTTCTCTTCAATTCTAAAATATTTATATTAAATTTGAATAAAACTGAATTTTTCAATTCTTTCTCAATAAAAACGCAGATAGCTGCGCAAAAAGACCTTTTTCTGTACCTTAACTTTATTGGAATTAGAATAATCAAATATTATCAACCATGCCGCTATTTTGAAAGAACTTCAGTTGATGAGGTTGTATTATCTGTTCTGTAGTAGAAAACACAACTCGAACAAGTAAAAACATTTATTTAAAATTAGCAGTTAATAATTAATAGTACTGTGTATTAAAATTATAAAATAATAGAAATTTGATTATGGTCCTGCACAGCAAACAGAACAAATACTCAAGGTGAGCCAGCTTAACATCCTCGTTTGCTGGTCCTAGGCAATCTCTCAACACCGAAGCGGACTCCCTCTCCTCTCACTTAATGACTACAGCGCCATCATATGAAGAGAATGAGGAGTATCCTAACACTACACCCTTCCCGCAAGTTTTGGGTTTATGTTCCACATAAGCACATAACTGAATTAAATATGTTAGGATACAAAAGAAACACAGACTTAATATTTTTGCAAACAATCAAAGGAATATTAAACATAAAATAAATATGAACTTAGAAGAAAATAATTATACGTAAATAGAAAAAGTTATTTACAAATGAATTACTCAAAATTCACAAGTATGCATAGAATAATCAATATTAATAATATGTGTATAAAAAGATATAAAACAAAATTAAAATAAATCTATCCACTAAATATATATATAAATTGAGAAATTAATGTAAATAAACAATATACCAGTTACATTAATGTAAACAAACAATATGCAAATACAATTAATGTAAACTAACAACATACCAATACAATTGATATAAACAAACAGTATACCAAATGCAAAGATACAAATAAAATAAAATATTTTCACTGAAATATACTTACATATAGAGAGATTTTACACTAAGCACTAAAGTCAGTTTTTATCTGGACAAAATCTAGATAAAGCATCTGCATGAGGCATCTTAGATCCTGAACAGTGTTTGATAGTTATAATATATCTCTGAAGATCAAACACCCACCTCTGAAGACGTGACGATTGAGGTACACATTTGGTCAAGTATGGTAAGGGATTGTGGTCAGTATAAAACTCAATTTCTGAACTAAAAATTATTGATTCAAAATTTTTGACAACCATACTATTGCATAAGACTCACATTCAATTGTAGACCAGGACTGTTGAGTTTCAGTCAACTTTTTACTAGCGTATGAAACTGGATAAATCTTATCATTGGCACGCAGAGACAGGCAAGCACAAACTCCTACATGAGAAACATCAAAATAAATTATGAAAGGCAAACCTATGATGGAGTATGAAGTGAAGGTGCCTTAACAAGAGCTTGTTTTAGAGATAAAAACACTGTGTCGTGCACTTCAGTCCAGGAAATGTTGTCAAGCACACGTTTCTTAGAAAGCTTAGTTAATGGATATACTAATTCAGAGTATTTAGAAATGTACTCACGATAGAAGTTACACAACTCTAACACAATTCTAAGATCTTTTATGTTGTTGGTCTTTGAAGTTGCTATATAACTTGCACTTTTTCGGATTAGGTTGATGCTCACCAGTGCCAGTATTATGACCTAAGAACTTGCACTTTACGAGGCTTTGCAAAATCACACTTGTTTATATTAACAGTAAAGTTGAGATCCTTTAATTTTCCTAAAATAATATTTAGATTAAATAAATGTTCTTCTAAATTATTTGAAAATATAGCTATATCGTCAATGCACGTGAAAATTACTTTAACGACGATATCGCTTTGTTCATCAACCTTTGAAGTGTAGCGGTTTCATTTTTCAATCCAAACGGCATGACTTTGAAACAATATTGAGATCTATGGGTTTTGAATGAGGTGAAATCACGACTAGCTTCATCTACTGGAATAGCCCAGTCACCCTTCAGTAGATCCAATGTGGAAATAATATTAGCCTTTCCAATACAATGAATTAATTGCATTGAATCTTTCATAGGAAAATCATCCGTTTTGTCACAGCATTAAAAGAACTGCAGTCGATACACACCCTAATTCCTCCATCGTTTTTGTTTACACATACAACCGGATGTGCTATTTCAACCGATCTCTCCTTTATCAGATCTTTTTATTTCCAATGGCACAGTTAAAAAGACAATTATAGCAAAAATACAAATAACAAGAAAAATGAAAAATAAAGCATCTGTAACAATAGTCTATGTATCTAAAAGGCCCCTGGCCTCCCATGAGCGGTCCGTAATTGAGAGTTTCAATAACCTAACAATAACCTTACAATGGAAAAGATGGTCACGATCTATGTCCCGTCCCAGATTACAAAGGTTGCAGGTAGGACTTGAAACTATATGAAGACGGTATAAGTGTTTAAGAAAGCAGTCATGACCGGTGGCGAGCCTAAACTCTGCCACCATTTTATGTCTGTGCCATTTTGAGACCGCAGAAAGTCTGTCTTTCCAAGACTTTTGCTCTGATCCAGATTCCAGAATCTTTTTGAATCTTTCAGATAATATATTTTTAATAAGACGTTTTATTATGGAAAAGATACACTAGAAAAAGATGTTTGTAAAGTCATGCCCCCCCCTTTGCCAGTATATCGGCAATTTCACTACCATGGATTCCACAGTGTTCGGAGATCCATTGAAGTACAATGTCTTTCTCATTGGAAAACAAACTCTGAAATAGACTCTAACATTCATGGACAATAGAGGATACAGAATTTGAAATACGCATGAAGGATTGCAATGTGTCCAGGGAGTCACTAAGTAAAACTGTCTTGGAGAACACAATAAGATGGCAAGTCAACTGAGAAGGAGCAATCCTGATCGCAAACAGTTCCCCATCAAATGCGGATGCAAATGTGCCAGCGGGATTTTCAATTGAAAAAAGGGGACAATGGACCCCTGCTCCAGTGTTGAATCCTTCCCGCAACCGGGAGCTGTCAGTATAAATTGTCAGTCAGTCTGGCTCAGGATAATTAGTTTTTATGGTCTAGTAGTAAAACCCTCCGGATCTCCGGATTTATGTCTTTCTTTAGATCAAGATCAAGGCACACACTAAAATTAGAAAATTCAATTGGGCAAAACAGGAAAGGCAGAGGTTCCGGTTCACAACGCAACTCGATATCCCTCTTTAGAACAAGGACTCTTTGAATGAAACCCAACTGTGTTTTAAGGTTCCTTTCGAGATTAAGAGCGATATCATGATCATACCAGAACTCTAGGGCTCCTGGGATACGTCCAATTTTCTCCCACAGCAAAAGGGCCTTTTTCTGCATAATCGATTTGATGGATCTGAGACCTGTGTACAGGTACAATGCATGCACCGTAGTAGTTTTTACAGCCCCAGTGATGAGGTGGAGCACTTGATTAAAAATCAATTCCAGGGAATCCATATTGTGTACATACGTAGTAATAAAGGGCTCACAACAATAAGTCATCAGCAGAAGAATAAAGGATCTAGATGTCAATAGAAGAGTCTACGAAGAGCAACCACATTTACACCCTGCAAGGCGTTTTAACTTTGTCAGCCTATCTGTGACACGTTCAATGGTATTCTCAATGAATAGACACTAGGATAGCTTTCTGTCAAAAGACACTCCCAATAGGTGCATAGGTGCACTGGAAGTCCGTTATAGGTTAGTTCCATTTAAATAGGTTTGTGTGAGAGAGAGAAAAGGACACTAAGACAGTTTTCTCAACATTAACCGTCATGTTATTTGTGTTGTACCAGTTCTTCAAAGTACTCAGAGCATGACAGAGTCTCTTTTTGTTTTGTAGTTTGGCGAGTTTCTTTGGGGAATATGTAAAAATGACCAGTTCATTTGCTTATAATAAGCATCTTATGCCAGGTATATATCAAAGCATAAGAACAGAGTCATTGATTAAAATGAGGCGCGATGTAGATCTACCTCCTCGTGGTGCACCCTGGAAACACATTGTGGCTAAGAGATCTACGGTTTTAGGAATTTTTAGTTTGCCCTTACCCTTTAGACATGTGTTCTTTGAGGATTCTTCAATGGAATGTTGGCGGCATGTCCCAGCTTAAGAAACTATAGCTTTTGTGAAACTTGACTACTTTTGACATCGAAATTTTTACATTTATGGAAGCAAACTTAGATCTCGAAAAATTGAAATTCTGTCCTTTTAAGGGATACACTCTTCATGTTATTCTTAAATCCTGAAAAGTCACTAACGGCATCCTCGTGGGTGTTAGGTCAGAACAGACCGCCGATTTTAAAATTCTTAAAACCATGGACACTGGTGGAGATGATAAAAGTAAGGTAATTAAATTAGATGTTTGGAAGAGGAATACATATTTTAATGTCTATGCTATTTATTACCCACCAAATAATAAACCAGATTTCCACTATCTTGGAACGTCAAAACAGTCCATATTTATTGGGAATTTTAATGCCCATTCTCCCTTATTGGCCTACCATGATGTTAGCACAGCAGGCGAGGCTATTCAAGATTATTTAAATACTGGTCCTTTTGAGTTGATTTTTGATGGAAAAAATCCTTCCACATTCTTACACTATAATGGTTCTTGCACCAATCCTGACCTCCTCTTAGTGACATCTGACATTATGCAATCAACAACACGCACAGTAGTAAGTGATACTGGTTCTGGACATCGCAAAATCATAGTAAATATTAACTTTAAGACTCCTAAATGCAAGTCTTTTTCACAATCCAGAGCTTCTTGGAACTTTAAACGGGAAAACTAGAACCTTTCATAGTCATTGCTCGATTTCAAGTTACGGAAAGACAAGTTTGAGTCCCATCCGGATAAGACTTATTAGGTTATTAAAGACAAGTACTGGTACTGTGCTAAAAAGATAATCTCTAATGGTAAGATATTAAAATTTTGACCTTTTTGGAATCAAAATCTTGAGTGTAGGAAATTAAAGCGCAACAGACTGAGAAGAAAGGCTGAACTGACTGGCAGAGCATAGGATGTTATAGCCTGGAGAAGAAATTCTGCCATCTTCAAAAGAGAGATCATCACACAGAAGCGTAGATGTTTCAGGGACTTTATCTCCAATTTAGACATTCGAAAATACAGTAATAAGGCTTTTAAGTATGTTGCAAATTATTCTGAGATCATCTGTCATTTGGGCTCAATTGCGCGTCAGACTTTATTACGTTTTTTTTTTATTTTTTTTTACCTCTATGAGATTTAATTCCAATAGTTCATCAATCTGGTCATCTATTTGGGATTTAAGAGCCTCTGGAATTCGGTAAATATAAGGTCTTTTACATATTTTCCCTTATTCTAATATGATCTTATGTTCATCAATATTGGCTATTTTTAAATTTCCAGTAAAATAAGTCTTATAATTACGTAGTAAACCCAAAATGTTTTCCCTGTCATATCTAGATAAATGCTGCATGCGTACATTTTGCAGAGGATCTTCAGTATTTAATTTACTAATAAGTCTAGCAGAAGCGTGAATTTCACCAAATTCTTCGTCGTCTTCAAAGATAATTTCCACATCATTGATTCTTGGATAATATTTTCTTGTTTATATAGCATTGTTTAATATTTCCCTCAGGAAGTTTAACTTTATAGAAGTTAGGTGGGCAGAGTTTATTTTCTTCATCAAGGCCTTTCCATCAGGTATACAATTTGTTAGGAGAGTCCGGAATCAGTAAATAAACCTGATCACACTCCTTAAATTCCTCAGGAACAGTCTGGCGATTGAAGCAGTTGGTATAGGTTTGTTGTTTTCCAGAAGCTATCAATGAGGCTTGTTCGACTATTCTTTCAAATTTTACCTTCTGATCTTGTAAATAATCAACAACAAATTTACTCATTATTAATGGAACAGGGATTTTACCAGTCCAGCTTGATTTCAAAACACTTAAAGGTCCTCTTGCTTCTCTACCGTACAAAAGCTTGAATGGAGAAATACCAGTAGGGCAATTCAGCACTTCTCTGTAAACGAAGAGTAAATAAGGAATATATTTATCCCAATTGCTGGAGTCTGAACGTATGACGTGATGAAGAGAGTTTTTCAGAACTTTATTAGATCTTTCAATTAATACATTGCTGGCAGCATACGCTGACACTGAAAATCTGGGAGAATATCCTAAGCGATTAATAAATTCTTGTGTTAATTTAGAAATAAAATTAGTCTCTTGATCACTGACAATAACACTTGGAATACCACTCCTCATAAAAATTTCTAATAGCGCATCACACGTTGCTTTTGCAGTTAGAGAACGTAAAGGAATGGCCTCTGGCGACCTCGGATGCTGATCCATCACTACTAAAACATATTTGTATTTACGAGCTGACAGAGACTCAATCGGCTCGATAATATCCATGTTCACAGCTTCAAACGGTAGGTCTGATCTAAGCACTGGAGAAATAGGAATTTTATCGGAAGAATTCTCAGGAGACCGTAATTGGCATTCTTTACATGATTTGCAGAAATTTAAAATATCATTTGACATATTTGGCCAGTAAAAAGTATATCTTATTCTCTCTTTTGTTTTCTTTAATCCCATATGACTTCAAAAACCGATGAATGAGCTAAATCCATAACTTTCTGACAGCGAAATTTCGGTAAAATTAACTGATTTACAGTTTCACCACAAATTTTCTTCTTGTGGAATAAAATGCTATCTAATTCAAAATATTTACCCTTGCCACGTGATAAAGAATATCTCACTTCATCCAAAGAGGTGCATTCTTGTTGCTCTTTTTTAAATTGTAATGATTGGCTCAATTTACAATTTGTTTCAGCTTCCAGCAGTTGCACATCATCAGAAACACCTGGATTCGTGGCGTCATTTGAACAGAACACCTGACCCATATTTTCGGCGTGTGAGGATTCAGCAGTCTCATTATGATATTCAACGTCTTGCGATGCCAAAACAAAGCAGACGGCAGACTTCTTGTTTTCTTCTAACAATACATTTCCAATAAATAAAAAAACTTTCGTTGGTATTATACACTGCCCTTGGATTTTATCTGAAACAGCTGCAATTATTTCGATGGGTTTCATAAACATTTTGCAATTTTCCGTTTTTAACGCTACATGAAAGCTCATTAATTCGGCTTCTATCTTCTCTCCAAAAGCACTGATTAAAACGACTCTTCCTTTTTCTGTTTTTGATTTTGGAATAAAGTCATTATTTATGACTAGAAGTTGGCATCTAGAGTCTACGAGAGCCTTTACTGGGGTATTATTCACGTAAATATCCACATATTGACGAGGATTTATCTCATTTTTCCGATCTTCTTTCTTATAATAATTGGAAGCGAATTTCTGCGGTTAGAACATCGCTTTTCTTATTAATTTGATTTATATCTTTTTGGACATTCTCTCACACACAAAATGTGAATCTCCACAAATATAGTATTCTTTCACAGTTCTTTTTTCAAAATTTTCTTCTTTTCGAAATTTTTTAAATTTTTGTTGTTTTACATACCGAGGAATATGTTTTTACTCTGCCGAATATTTTTGTTCTTCTTGTTCGTTTTAATTATATCTCCTGAAATATTCTTTGCGAGGAAATTCTTTCGGTTTGACACTAGTATTCATTTTGACATTTTCATAATTGTCCAATTTACTTGTTATTTTTTCTGGAGTTTTAAAATTTGACCAAACATCAATAAAATGTTCTTTAATTTCTAAGGGAACTTTGCGTTTCCTTTGATCGGTTATTATTATATCACATAGTTCTTCAAATGTTCGTTTTCCAAGTCCACTGATCCATTCGAAGAAATAATTTTTAAGTTAATAAGCAAAATTTCACCAGTTTATTTCTGGTTTCTAATGGTGCTTCATAAAGAACTTTCTAAAATCTTCCAGAGGCATTTTATACCTTTTGAAAAGTAAACTTTTTTCTTTATCGTAATCCTCGGTGACTTCTTCCTCTTCTCTTGCTATAAATTGTACAACATAATGCGGCAATAATCCGATTAAATGCACAACCCAAAGTTCTTTTTTGATTTCAATTCTTTTAGCTTGTCTCTCGAATAGGACAAGATATAAACTTATATCTTTTGTTTTGGGATCCAATTTCTGTAAAATATTATTTAAATCTAATTTCACCTTAAAATGAAAATCATTACCAGTATTTCGTAACTTATCTTCTGCTGTTTGTTCCTCTCCTATTAAAATTAGTTTTTGAAGCTTGAACTCCATTTCTTGCATTCGTTTTTCCATTTCCATATTCCATTTTCGTTCTACCATTTCATGCAATCTTTTCGGATTTTCAATTTCATTTCTTTTTAGTTCTTCAATTTCTTCATTTATTTTTCGTTCTTTAATTTCTTCATTTCTTTTTCGTTCCTCAATCAATGAATTTAAGAATTCTTTCATGAAATCTTCGTCATAATTTTCGCTTTCTGTAATCAATTTTTCTAATTTGTAAAGTTTTAGATTCGCAGTATTCTCAATGCCTAATTCTATCGCAATAGTTCGTTAATCATCTTTATTTCGTTTTGCGAGAAAAATCATTTCAATTAATTATAAAACACAGTCAAATAAACAATTTCACAGTTCCGTTTCACATTATGTCAGAAACATCAGCTCGTAATCCTGCCTGTTGAGACAGTGTAGTGTCTGTTCTGTAGAAGAAAGCACAACTCGAACAAATACAAACATTTATTTAAAATTAGTAATTTATAGTAATGTATATTAAAATTATAATGAAAAGAAATATGATTATTGCCCTACACGGCCAACAGAACAAACAACCCAGGTGAGCCAGCTAAACCTCCTTGTTCGTTGGTCCAAGACTATCTCTCTCCGCCGGAGCGGACTCCCTCCTCTCCTCTCTCCTAATGACCACAGCGCCATCATATGAAAAGAATGAGGAGACATTACAAAGGTTTTACTTGATCTCGTCCCCACTCTCCACATACATATGAGAGAGGAAGGAATTGCAGAATATTGTTTCCGAAATACGTATTGCTCTTATATTTTAACCTATAACAGATAATAGTTTGCTACAAAAGTCCATATAATTTTAAAGCTGATTTACCAGGTTCTATGAAAAATGATATTTTTTTCCAGCTTAAACTCACTGCAAAATTATTCTTCACAGTTATTTCATACTTAATTTTGATTTGTAATGTTAAGAAATTAAGTTGTTCTGTTATTGTTATTTGAGATAATGTCATTCAATATTAACAAAAAAATAGAATGTTTTTTTAATGTTCATAAAAACACATTTCCCTTTAATTATAGAATATTTCAAAATTATTTCGGATTATTTCTGAAATTCGTTCAAAATTAGCTCAAAGAATAGAATTTATGTTAAGAATATTTTTCATGGTGACTTATTAAAAACATGATTTATCATTTAAGATTTTAATAAATTACCACGTATAAATTACCTCTTACAAGACACAAAAAAATATGATATCATTTTCTTGAATTTAACTGATAAAAAATATATGAACATTAAGAAGAATTAAAGTTTTGAAATTTTAAGTCACTTGTAAATGATCAATGTATTCAATAATTAAGTTATTATTAATAGAATCTTGAAATTGATTGCAAAACTACCAAATATCTAAAAATTTCTGCAATGAAAACTAAATGACAAAGACTTTTGAAATATTAAATAATATTACGACCTTTAAAATAACTTGTTAAATAATTTGCTAAACTATTTTGAAAGTCGAATAACTAGAGTCAAATCGATTTGTTTGTGAAATATTGGATATTACTTATGTCATAAATTAATTTTTCACAAACATTCCTCTATAGAAATTTCGTGAACTGTTTTCATTAGACCATTAAAACCCTTGAAGTAGATAGAGAAATTTTGGTATCATAATATTTGAAAAATATTTTAACGATGCTATCGGAATATGTGTTCCATCTATTTTGATATATCTGATAAATACATCTCTGAGACATATTCAATAAAATGAAGTCTTATGTAAATAAATGTGAATGTCTTGATAAGAAAGGGTCTAATGGAAATGCATTTAGTAATCTCCTAAATTTAAATTATGGCGTATATTAATCCCTAAATATAATTAAAAATCATTAAATATGCTTTACTACCGTGAGAAAAAAATGTATGTGCAATGTTTAGCATCTATTTAATGTATTAATAAAATGAGATAAGTACAAAAAACCTTTTTCACTATTGAATACTATAATACATTGAAATATCAGTACATAAAACTGATTTAAACTTATTTCAAATCAATGGTAGATTAAGAGTTAATTATATAATATTTCACTTAAAATTATGTATATTATTATCAATATATACAAAATTGGTGTTTCTGCAGGAATTTCATTTTACTATCTTCACTCTATTATTACTCAAAAACTGGTATAAAATAATTGATTAAAAAGTAATTTAAATTCCATTGTCAATGTTTCTCAATACTGTAGTTTTTGAATAAAATGTTAGTATTTTTAATGTTTTTAATTATGTAAAAATAATATAAAAGTTAAATATCTTTAAAAATAAATAATGTTTGAAGAAGATAGATTTTTCAAATGTTCTCGTTTAAGAACAAAAAATATATGTTAAATATCTTCAAAAATAAGTATTGTTTAAAGAAGGTATTTTTTTCGATTACTAATGAGTTTTAGCTGAAAAAGAAATTTAATTTAAACTGAATAGAATCAATGCTTACATTTTAAAACTGTTAGCATTTCAGAACTTTTTTTCCAATCAAAAATAAATTAATGAATGCCTGTATTTCAGTGAAAACTCTTTTTTCCTCTTCATTGCTCAGTAAATCTTTCATTTACAATTTTTTGTGATCATCAATTCGTTAAAAAAAAATTTGATTATTTATCTAAGACTTTAATTTATTCAAAACCATTTTTTAGTGAATCTCTCTGTAAGATATTTTTCAATTAAAGGTTGTTTCTTCAATATATTTTAAAATACACATGAAGCAGTTTCATATTGCTTTTTTTGTTAAATATGAAATATTTTTAATTAATTTTTAATTTAATAAATATAAATTAAAGAATATAATTTGTAGAAAATTAATTGAAAGAAGATAATAAACTTTGTGCCTCTTGGTATTTATAAAACCAAAATATTTTTAATTTCTTCTATATTTTCAAAACGTTTTACAATTAAAGAATAACACTTCCATGTTATCACAGCTTTTATAGTTCTTTTGAAATTGATGCAAATTCTTTCTCATTTAATACTTAGAATTACTTCTGGAAATAAATGCTGAATAACAAAAAACTTTGAAATAAATGCATAAAATATTAATATAACATTTATTAAATATAGTTAAAAATTCGTTTAGGTGGTAACTTGCACATAAAGTGCCTATTACTTTATCGTAAAATCTACGTGTATATTTCACCTATGCAATTCCCGGATTGATACACATTTTGAGTAAGAACATGAAATAATACTTTTTCATTTTATAAACAAATATTGTATGCAAAAGTTAGAAATGAATTTACTTGATGTAAGTGCAATTTTCATACAGTAGCTGCAGAACTTATAAGTTTATATTCTTGTTTAAAATAAAACACTACACGCTTTGTGAAAGACTAATAAGAAGAGTGTTCTCAACTTACCACTTTTTTAAGTAGAAACACTATTCATAATTTGTATTGATAACTATGAAAAGTATTTAAATAAAGATTGTCAAATTAGTATCTTAAAATAAATATTGCCACAAATTTATCACAAAAACATGCTATAAAATTTCCTAAGCATATTATAATCAAAAATATACAATATTTAAATTTGCAGTTAAAATTCTTAGAAATTACTAGAATCATAAAATAAATGAAAATTAATTTAAATCACAATTTTATTTAAAATAAAAATATAACTAAACGTATATAGCACTCTTGGTCATGATGAATTCATTTTCAAAATACCACACATTTAAAAATAACATATTTTCTTTTTGCTAAATGGTTTTTATTTATCATAACACGTAAATCACTCACTGAAAAAAATTGAGAATTTATTTTTTACTTATAAAAATTAATTATTGCATATTATTCAGAAAAGTAATCAAATTATGATTGTTTTAGACATTTTTCTCAAAATTAGCAAATAATAATGTACATAAAATTCTTCAAAAATTTTCCTTTATATTTTGCTGACAAATAATTTTTATCTGTCACAACAATGCCACACGTTGGAGAAATTATTTTTTAGTTATGTCATAAAATATTGTAAAACTTTATTGTAACTGTATTTTAAAACAAACTTGCATTGTTAAGCAGTTTTTTTTATATTTAAATTCAAATATTATCTTATAAGTGCTAATTATTTTACAGTTAAACTATTTTACTTTAAAATTTTTCACTGTGACATAATTTCAATTCAAAATCTTAAAAATGTAAATAAGTTAATTTTCCATTAGTTTGAACAATCTCGGTAAAAATATTTCCTTATATTAAGAAATTGTTTAAATCTTCGTAAATTGCAGTCAAGATGACATAGTCTTGTTTTTCTTTTTGTAAAATAACAGAATAAAATTTAGATTTCTGTATTCTTTTTTTTTCATATTCAGTATAATTAATAATAATAAGCAATGTAAAATGGTGATAAAATAAAATTTTAACTTAACATCTATAGTAAGGCTTTTGATTATAAATAAATTAACGCTTACATAATTTCAACTTTAAATGGATAATTATTTTTTTAGTTAATTGTCATCATGTAACTTATTTACTCTAGCTTACGTCACTCGTAAAGTTAAAAGGAAAAATCAGAGGAATTGTTTTATACATATCCTTAAACAAGAAAAACAATTGTTTTAAAAAGTTAAATTGTATATTTTAACAATAAGTATGCATTTCATTAACCTTTTTTATATAATTTTATAAATTATATTATTACTTTTTAAATTTCATTGGTGTTAAGAGGAAGAACATGCCTGAGAAAAATTACAACATTCATTTTCCTTGTAATATATGAAATAAGAAGCATGACAAGGGAAATATGATAAAAATATTCATTAAATTTGTTTTTAACAATAAATAGTATTTCGCTTTTTATAATAGTATGCTTTGTTTTTAATAATTGTATTATAGATATTTTAAGGGAAATAAATCCTAAAAATGTTGTTTATTTTGAATTTCATCTGATTAATTAATAAATATTTTTGTTTTATCAAATTATTATGGTTTATAATAATTTCAATTGCTTGATTTGCTTAGGTAAAGGATTTTTAGATGACTCTAGTAAGTAAATATGTTTAAAATATTTTCCACAATAAATTTATAGAAGCTAAAAGCAAATATGCAAAAAATAATTCAATTTAGTAATTAAATAAATATATAAATTTGTCAGGCAAATTGTTGAAAATAAACTAATTTGTTTGGATAATGTCTTCGCTACACTTTGCAGTTGATCATGGGCTAATATATGTCATAATGTTTCTGATAAAATGATGGTTTAAACAGAATAAAAAAGGTTTCTATATAAAAGTCTCTTTAAGCTTATGATTTAGTTTTTTTTAAGAATGTTCAATAACCACTCTTATTCCAAAATAAGTATCTTATCATGTAATTGAAGTAAATTGTGATTTAAATAAATAAATATTTTTTATTGAAAATCTTTTTAATAATTTTTGTTTTTAACATAACTAAATTTTCATTGATATCTTTTTTATTTTGTTAATATTCCATTTTCAACAATAACCATCTAATAATAATTTAAAATATATGTCACAGGTACGTAAAAATAAAAAAAGTTTTCCTTGTTATTTTTAGCATCATTACATAACAATCGTGATTCTTAATTGTTGCTATTTTCATTGCAAATTAATTGCTATTTGTATAATGAAACATGAATTTTTTTTCCAAATTTCAAGCTCTTATATTACAATAACAGTTGAATAACTTACTCATCTTAAATTGATGCAATTTATGAGTTTTTCTCAGTCTTAAGACCATTAAGCACATTTATCCTTAATTATTCCTTAATAATTTCTTAATAATTTCTTTTCACTCTCATGTATTTTATTAACATTTTTTAATTGTTTTTCGTGTTAAGCTTCTTTACTTTTAAATATAAAAAATTTTCGATGTTCAAAAATCTATTTGTATTCTACTTCATATCAATAATATTTCTAGCATATTCTTTGAGTTAATTTTCCAGCCAAATGTTAAAATTTCGTAAATTTCTTGTTATCAAATGAAATTTTGTGGGTATTTGAAAACTTTCTTATTTTATGAGTAACTAGGAAAATAATAAGAGTTTCTAATGCACTTTAATAAATGAATTATTAACAATTCAACAAACAATAATAGTTATTTCGGGAGAGAGCACTGCTATGTAGATTAATAACAGTAATTTTTTTTTATTTTCAAATAATATAACTGTTTTATCTAGTCGAGAATATTTGGCGTACTTTTGAGAGTTTCTTCAAAATAATTCCTGTAATTATTTTTTTTCCTTTGATAAATATTTGCAAGATCTCAAACTTATAATTATTACAAAAAAGTCATAATTTTTAATAACTTATTTATTTTTTGTTTTCTGTTTTTAGTTTAATTCACATTTCTGAGCTAAATTAATACCTGTGATTTACGATTAATGCGAGAATTTCAATGCATGATAAATATTTATTATTTATTTTTTTTTAAAATTATGCATATAAATGCAGCTAAAAGAACTTCAAATTTAAAGATTAAGTACATTTGAGTTTTTTTGAAAATGCCAGAGTATAATATTACGACATAGAAAATATTTATTGTTAAATATTTTTGTAATAACTTCTAAGCATTTCTTAACATTACAGAGACACATGTTTCTTTTGCAGTAAAAAAGAAAAGAAAATCAGTGATATTATTCGGTAGAATAACATATATTTCTAGTCCTGATACATATTTGGCTTTTCTATGTGTGTAGTAACATTTTTATTTACTTTTCCATATAATGAACATTATAGACTTATAAAAAAGAATTAGGAAGTTTCGTAACTATTTTCGTAGATTAATAAAAATGGTCTTTCTTTTCTTGAAAAAGCTGTATCGAATACAAATATTGTAACAATCATTTGCTAGGAGCCGGGTTATTAAATCAGTAGTTTTTTTTGCAACAGAAACCAGCTTTTCATCGTTTATACTTATAGAAACCTTATTTCATTTGGAGAAAAGGAATTCATATTTTCGGGGTATCCTTAAATAAACTGAAATGAAATACTTTCTGATTTCTATATTTATATATTTACTAAACAGTCATCTAATATCTTTGCAGAATAAAATAAAAAAGATCATTTCTATTGCTTTAAATAAATATATAAAATTGGTATTTAAAGATTTTGAAAAAAAATTGAAATAATTTCAGTAACAAACTTTGCATGAAAAGTTTTTCTTTATGTTAAATTCACATTTATGATTTTGAAACACAATTTAAATCTCGCCTTTTTCAAGCTTCTGTTTATAAATTATTTATGAAAAACATTTTTATAGATGTATGCAATAATATTCAGACACTAAAATTATATATAAAAATTGTTATAATTGAAAGAAATATTTGTCTAAGTAAAAACAAAACATTGATAATTTTAATAATTTTTTCGGACTTTTTATATGCTAAAGCCAAAACCAGTTGTTTATAATTTGACAAATATAACAAGAGTACATAATAATCTTATATATAAAGAAATATACATAATAGTCTTACATATACCGTAAAAAATTTGTAACTATGATGTATGGTAAACTTAATAGAATACTTTAAATAAACATAAAAATTAGAAGTTAAACTTTAAGACTATGTTCTGCACCCTATAAAGAAAGTAATAATGACATTATTTTAGTTCCTAAAATGTATAAATTTATGCTAACATTTTTGATTTTTTTAATGGTTATTAGTGTACCATAAAATATATTCGTAAAGAAATATATGAATGGAAAAAGAATTAATTCATAAAAAGATGAAATACATAGCGCGTACAGATTATTTTATTAGATTGAAATAAAATGAGAGTACAGAAAAGCTCTGCAAACATATGGAAAACATTCGAATTATGAACGTTCGAACTTTAATTTTCCAATTGTAAGTTAATTACTTAAGGTAAATTCTTTCTTACATCTTGGGAAAATTAAATAATTTTATTTTTATCTTAATTAAATAGTTTTTTATTTCTTATGACAGATTCTTATGATAGAAGAAAATCTTATTAATAGTAATTTATCTATTAATAATAAAATTCATTAAATATGAGCAGTTAATTTTTATATTTATTTCAATAAAAGAAATTTCAAGAAAAACTGGCAAGAGAAAATAGTTGAGTTTAGATAAAAGAAGTATTTTAGTAGCTTAATTTCAGGTTTTTTCTGTTTAAAGCCTCATTTTTGTATACTTTCTTTTATTTTCAATATCTTATCCAAAATTATTTATACAATGTTTTTACTTTGCTTGTATCAAATTTTGAGCTAATAATTTTCAAAATTAGGAAAAATATATTTATATTTGGGAATTAGGGGGCTAAATGTTATTTCAAAGCTAATTCAAACTTTTAATAGTTTAAAGTATTGATTCATATTTCAAAATGCTTTTTAATATTTATTCTTCAATCAAAGGCAATGTTTCTCAAGAAGTAAACTTTCATGAGTCTCATGATTTACTAGCATTATTTTTTAAAAATTACATTTATTTTATTTTAATATAGAGCAATGCATTATATGAATAGATACTCTTTATTATTTGAAATGGCAAATTTAAACAAATATGATGATAAAAGGAGTTTCTTGTGAAATAAATTTAAGAATCACTATTTGCAATTTTCAAATCAAAAATAAGATGTAAAACATAATTTACTGTCTCCTATTACTGTAAACTTAAATTCCATAAAACCGATATCTACTTATCGTTATACTTAAGTCTATACAAATTTAAAAAAAAGCACAACTAGGCAAGTACAATCCTATTATTATTAAAAGAATTAAATATATTTTTATATATATCCTAATGTAAATTATCATTAACTACATAAAATAGTTGAATATTTTGTATATTAGTAATTGAAATTTATAATGTGTTTTCAAGCACAATTGCAAATACATTGTCTTAAAATGTAATTGACTTCACAGATGGAGTCAAAAAATATTTTCACATTTAATTAAAAGCATTCAGAAATTAATATTTTTAAATTTAATTTTAAACACAGTTTTTCTGTCTTTTAAATAGCACAGTATCATATAAATTATTTTAAAGCACATTTACAATTTACACATTTTAACGTTATTTCAAATGATAATTTTAAAAGTTAAATAATAGTTTTACTAATGCTTTCAAAAAGAAAAGAATTTTTTTTTAACTGAGTACATTTAATAATAATATTCTTATTTCAAAATATATTCTCCCTAATGTGAAATAATAACAAGGATTAAAGTATATATTCATTATTTCTTAAATTGGTATCACCGATTTACCTGTTCTTTAAATTTTTATTAAACTGTAGAGTGGTAATTAAAACCTTAAAATTTGGAGAAAAAGTATACTGCAACTGGTATTTAAATGAGAATCATAAAAAATGTATTTGTCGGTTAATGCCCAACAAATATTTTTAATGTAAGAAAAATAGTATTTATGTAAAGTAAATTTGTAATTAATTTGATCCTTGCTAATTTTGTTTTTATAAAAATTTGGTTTATATTTTATATGGAGAATGTAAGGGAAGATTTTATTTCAGGAAAATTTTTATTAAACATGGAAAATATATACAGTTATTTGAATTAAGTGTATTTAAAAGTAATCCCTTACAACCAAACAAATTAATTTTCAATTTTGAAATTTTATTTATTTATGTGAAATACAATGTGCCTGCCTTTGTGATCCAATTTATTTCAGTTTTATTTGATATAATATGTACTTTTCAAAATAAGTAAAATGATTTATTAATTAAGCAGACATTTTCAA
Source organism: Latrodectus elegans (assembly GCA_030067965.1). Taxonomy (NCBI): domain Eukaryota; kingdom Metazoa; phylum Arthropoda; class Arachnida; order Araneae; family Theridiidae; genus Latrodectus; species Latrodectus elegans. The sequence continues at coordinate 91,276,511 of CM057813.1, forward strand.
TCAAATAATTAAAATAAACTGTTCAGAAAAGATAATTGAAATTAATTTAAATTTTTAGAAATTGAAATTGATGATTTTAACAAAATAAACAAAATAACAAAATATAATAAACAAAATAATATATTATTAAAAAACGTTTTTCAAATAATACATTCATTAAGCAAAAACTAATTTGTTTTTTGTTTTATAAACATGAGAAAAAGATTTACCTGAAAGTTTTTCAATAATATTTTCTGTGAATGTCTCTAAGATTACTTAATCTTGTAAGTATCTTTTAAAATATTAATAATTACGTTAATATTTATACATTTTTTGAAAATTCAAAATATTCTTTGAAATTTTAAGGTAATAGGAAAATATATCAAATCTTATTAATATTTATATATGCATGTATGTGTGTGCGCATGTATCTTGTAAGAAAATTTATAAATTAGAGGATTAATTTATATCAATATTTCTTCTTTATAAATTTTCTTAGCCAGAAATCATATGTTTTTATATTAACATGCCTTACAAGGAGTTGCATTTAAAAGATTGGTGAGTAAAAAAGAACATTCCGAAATTAAACCATGCTATTTGCAATCTGATTGTTGAAACATTTTGTGTAACAAATATATATCTATCTATCTATCTATCTATATATCTATATATATATATATATATATATATATATATATATAGGTATATATATATATATATATATATATATATATATATATATATATATATATATATATATATATATATATATATATATATATATATATATATATATATCTCTATATCTCTCTATCTATATATATATATATATATATATATATATATATATATATATATATATATATATATATATATATATATATATATATATATATATAGATCTATATAGATCTATATATATATATATATATATATATATATCTATCTATCTATATATATATATATATATATATATATATATATCTATCTATATCTATCTATATATATATATATATATATATATATATATATATATATATATATATATATATATATATATATATATATATATATATATATATATATATATATATATATATATATATAAATTATTATTAAATACTCCTCTACACGCCAAATGCAATTTTTTCGTGCACAAAATTGTTTTATTTCCAGCGTTATTTAAATTATAATATTTCATAAGCAGATATATTTAAAAAATCTCATTAACAATGTTTGCTGTATTGATTAGAAATTCTTAATCGAAAGATGACTCAGGATACTTAAAGTGGCAAAAAGTAGTTTTATTACAAAATACATGATTTTTAATCTCTGATAAGTAATATTGTTTTTGCTTAAGATTTAAGTCTTATAATTCTATTATATTCTTAAAACATTTATATTTTTTTATAATTTTACTCTTTATCGTAATTAATAAGATATTTCTTGAATCATGAATTTATAAAAATTTGTTGTGGTTTTTAACGTGTCTCTGCACATGGTAAAATCCAGTATATGAGGAAATTTTCTATTCTAAATTTTCTCTTTCTATTTCAGTGATTCAGAAAAATTTTCTTCATGTTTTAGTAACTTTTTACATGAAAAATCTCTGATTTCCTAAAGAAATTATTAAAGTTGAGAAAATTATACAATATTTGAACAGAGTAAAAATGAGAAATTAATATACATTTTAATTTCTGTAAGGAATATGGTTTAGAACATTTCCTTAAGACCAAATTTAAGTTTTGAATTCAAGTAACTGATTTATGAGGTTTTATTTTGCGAATTTAAACGTCTTGTGTATTTTTATACATTTTGATATTAATTCTTTACATATTTTTCCTTTAAAGGAATATATGATGTAAGTTTTCACTTTTGCATATTTTATATCTAAAATAAAATTATAGAAGTTTTGATAATAATAATTGACTAAACTTTTGAATGTTTACATAAATTGTTTTTTAAACGCATATCCAAAGATGAATGTCAAAAATGTGTAAAGAGAAACATCGATATACTTAACATATTTTATCTGAATGCAACTGCAATAAATATAACTAATAATATATATTAGAGATAATGGACATTGAAGATTCATTAATTTTAACAATTTGTAGAATGTCAGGCATTTCCAGAGAACATTTATGAGTAAACATAAATTTGTAACTATAACTGTAAGGGATCTGAATAATAGTGAGTTTATATAACTATAGTAATAAATATCTGTGAAGAGTTTGTTTACCATGCGGTAATATTTACTTTTACAATTACAAAACAATCTTTAGCGTGCAGTCAACAAAAATCTTTTAAACTCATTCATTCCTAATGCACCACGAAATTTCTCAAGACAAGTTTTGTTTCATCAAAAATTAAGTATTTACCATATAATATGTTAGAAAATGATATTAAATTGAATTTAATAAATCAGACCTTTAAAATAATACAAATGTCTTTATAATAAATGGAGTGTTACACAATTGTTTTTCTCTTTAATTTCCATCTTACTAGCTCATAAATTAAGTAATGCATAATTTAGCTATCTTTTCCCAACTGTAAGATAACTTATCAGATAACTTTCTTACTTTATTTAATTGGAAAATGATCAAGGAACTTTAATCTCAAAAGAATGCAAATGCTTGTTATTATTTTCGTATTATGTATATCTATATATAGTAATATCTTTTGAGGAATGTTTAAATTTAAAAATTGAGTATTTGTTTTAGAAATTGTACTCAAAACTAGAAGCTATTAAATTTTAGCATAAGATTTATCAAAAATAATAAAAATACAATTCAAGTATATAATACTTGATGAAAAATATCTCATAATAATCATTATCACAGTATTCGTATGTAAGGAGAGATTATTTTTGTGCAAGTTTATCTAATAATTTTATTTTTGTCTTCTAAAACTTTATATAAAAATAAAATGGATTTAGATATTTTAAGTATACGTGTTATTAAAATAATTAAAGTCAATAATTAAATTATTTTATAAACAGTTAACATTTCCATTAAGATAATTCTACTTCCTTTCTTTCAACACTTGCCATTGATCTTCGCCATAATATATCTCTTTTCGTAACCTTAACGAGACAGATATTTAATCTACTTCCGCTGGGGAATTTGGCATGGTATACATCACTTGCCAAGGTATGCAGGTAAAAAAAGAACGCTATCATTAGCCACCTGGCTAAGAAAAAGAACCACTAATAATGTGAGTTTATCAAGAGTGCATTAGTTTGATACGAGCATATTACATGTCATTATTGGTTGGTATTACCTTGCCAAAATTATTTTGTTAATAACCTAGGAAAAAAATTTTTACAAAGGAATATTTTTTATTACATAGTAGTAAGGTATTCCACACTTGCGATTTTTGGGATTTATGCATTTTCCATAGTCATAATTTTTCAAATGCGTGAAAATCATACTTTATTTAGCGGATGAATTTTTACTGAAAATACTGTTCCTAATTGAAAGGTGTAAAACAAGATTCCCGTACATTTTCTAAAATTATAAAAATGAAATACAACATTCAATTCAATTTCTAACATGTATGTGAAATTAAGCTTAATTTAAGAATTTTATTTATTCTTAAACGGTTAAATATAGTGCTGTAATATTTGATTCTAGGCACTTAGGATTGTTTTAAAATACAAAGCTAAAAATAAGTTATTTAAAGTTCTCACACATCAAGTGTTGAATTAAGCATAAAATTTAAAATTTGAATTTAATAACTTTGAATATCATTAAGTATGCTAAATATTTACCTATTATATAAAGCTTTAACGTAAACATTGTCAACGTCCTATAGCATGTACATGTATAGTCATTTAACTGACATAACTGACATGACTGACAAAAACATCCACAGCCATATATATTAAACGTCCTAATCAAATAATCCTGCAAAGATGTTATGAAACGTTATCAATTCGTTAATGTTTCTCATCTCATTTTAATTGATGGCTCAATATATATTAGAGATTGCATACATTTTACATAAAAAGTGGGTGAAATTAAGTAACACAAAAAACAAATTTTTTTCTAACAAATTGTGTCCAATGAAGTCTAATACTTTATTCAAACAAAATCAAGATTAGTGTTTAAAATTACCAATTTTTTAAAAAATAGTCCTTGTTTTTTTCATTTTTATCTTCGATAATTTCCGTAATTTAGCACATGACAATCAACATACCTGTTGATTTAAAAAAATTGAAAGGAAAGAACCCTTTTAATCCCGATAGGGGATGATTATTGGGTTTAAAATCTTGAAAAGTGCAAGCAGAATAAAACCTTCCCACTTTTCCAATGGAATATTATTCAACGTCTATTCTGAAGTAATTTTTCATTAAAAATAAACTAAAACTTAAACTAATTTTATTCTAGATTTTAAGGGTAGTTTGTGTTTTATAAAAAAGATAATATTCAAAATTCTATGTATATTGTGTTTGTGATACTTTTGCTGAAAATTTGACTTCGGCAAACTATAAAATAATTGGATCCTCCCGTTGATACACAAATTACTGATTTTCAGGAAAACAAAATTTAAGTTCTGTTGCTTAAAATTCTCGAAAGTGTGTTCTTTTGATTGGAAAGATAAAGTTTAACTTTAAATGTATACATTAAGAAATTTGTTAAATCTAATCATCTTCAAGTTCTGATATATTAAGTAACAAGTATTGGTTCTTTGCAAAAAAAAAAAAAAAAAAAAAAAAAAAAAAATGTTCTTTATGCGACAAATAAATCAAACCTAAGCCTAGACCTGCTTATTACAGTAAATGCTAATGTAGTAATTGTCTGAAATTATTGGTTATCGTACAGTATTTAAAAGTTAGTCAATGGCAGTGTCAATGTAGGTTAAGTATAGAAAGTTAATTTTACAAATTTTGACGCTTAAATAAATTCTTACTGATAACTTCATATAATCCAAATTCTTTTGTTGTGCAAGTAGACACGTTATATTATGCACAATCATAATATTTTAGATTTAGGTATGGAGATTTTCTGCACTGAAATATACCAAGGAATGTGAACATCTTCTAGTTTTATACAGAAGATTTCATAGAAGAGTATTAAAATGTTTTTCGTTTCAACCCCAAATACTCCTCTTAAAGCTTCAGCTTGTTTCTTCCTCCATTCATGAAACATTAGCTTTTAACAAATATTTGTTCATAATAAATATTTGTAATGGATGAAATATTTTGAAATAATTAAGGTAAAATATCGTGCAATTATCATAACAGATATCTGAAGTATGTATTTATATTTTAAAATTAGATTTTCAGAAATTCAATAATTTCTATCGGTGAAGTTTAAAATATCAATTAGTTTTAGTGTTTTACCTATAAACCATGAGGAATAATTGATATGTATTTTTACTAAAATTGAGGTTATCAGAAATAGTTTAGCACATATATGAATGTTCTGCTGGAAATTATTCACCGATCATATCTGAAGCTGGAATCAGCTGCAAATGGAAATACAATTCATAAAGTACTTCTTTATTTAATTCAAAAAATTAATTTAACTAAAATGCCAAACAATAAATTAAAATTATTTTATTTATGAAGCATGAAATCAAAAAAAGACTTGATGGTAATTTTCTTAATTACACAACCTAAGAAAATATAATTTTGCTTCATCAAGTTTACTGTTTACATATATAATTAAAATAGAAATTTTGTTTGTAAGTTAATGCATGTGCAAGCAGTGAAAGTAATTAATCGAAATATTATTCTCAGGTTGAAGTCTGTTCATCAACTTATTGTAATGTTGTTGTTCTCATTTGCCAGCTAGGCTGGCAAATTGGGGTGCGTTCCTCCACATTTCCAACTGAATCTTATTTGATGTGGAGTCCGACTTCTTCAGTACACACATATGCCATAGGTACCCGTTTATAGGGTAGGCAACCATTCACACCTCATTCACACACAAGGAAAGGACAAAGACAGGATAGAGAGAAAGAAAATACATCCATGTCTGAACCGGGATTCGAACCCAGGACCTCCCTATCCGTAGTTAGGCACGCTGACCTCTAGATAAGTTGGCCGGCAACATATTGTAATAAAATATGATTATTGTTAATAACATTGTAAATTAATTTGATAAAACAAATGGAAACATTTCCTAATATGCTTGCATAATGCTGAAGTTATTTATGAAAATGATTCTAATATCAGTATAAACAATCTCACAAATGTTTTAGTCTTAAGTACACTAAAATTTCCTAATTCCAGCTTTTGTAAATTTCCTAAAAATATTTTTAATAGTAGCTGATATTTCTAATTGGATTAAAGTAAGATATATTAGCATTTTAAATCATACTATTTAGAGTTTATATGGAATATTTATAGGAAGTTTAATTTTTTAAAAAGTAAGGGGGGCTCTGTTCATTAAAAAGTAATATTATAAAATTCGATGACCATAAATAATCTCATAACTTAGAAAATCTATCAAAACTACTTTTAATGAATGGATTAATAAAACTCAATGTCATTTGATAATGCTTGGCGTTTTGCATTAATTCAATCTTTAGTCACTGAATAATTCCTGGAATATTTTACAGATACGTTTTATAAGAGGAATGAACTATTGCCTAAAAATTATTTATTCTTTTTATACAGTAATTAAATTTTAAATATCATTATTTATTGGTACTTTGTAAGCAAAAATTTAAAATTTTATCTCCAGTTTTTTGATTACTTATTTTATATTTTGTAGCATGTTTATAAATTTACAAGAATCAAGTTTATTTTTCTTTGTTGTTTCTTTTACAAATATTTAACTTTTAATATTCATGAAACTTCTTTTTAATGTAGAGAAAATTAAAAAAAAATGTTTTCCTGATTATAAATTCATTTAATTTTTTTTAAATTATAATATTAAAATCTTCATTTTTAAGGGAAACATTAAACAGTGTTTATGCAATATTGGCATCTGAACTATTATGTAAAACATTCAGTCAGATAGAAATGAAAATTTTAATAGAACAAATGTACATAGCAAAACAAATTGTTTTGGATAACATGTATAAAATTTGTTAAAAAATATTAAAATATTCAAAAACATAGGTTATTTCCATGGAGGATATTAATATCAAAATGATATTAAAATATTTGTTTTAGTTTATTTAAATTTTAATTCTTAAGTAATTTTCACAAAAGAATTTATTTTTAATCCTAATTTTTACTCAGCAGGTTGTTAATAAATTCATTATTGAACCTAGTATATTTTTAATCTAACTTATTATAAAGTATATGAGTGATAAATTCATAAATATGAGATAGACTTTGATTATGAATAATTACTTATTGTAATCTTAATAACAACTGTATTAAAGGAATTATATTAACTGTAATAATACTGATTATGGAATAATTCAATTGATATCTATTTTAACTAAGAAAATATTATTAAAAAGGACAATATTGTGCAATTCGTTGAAACATAACCTAAAAATATAAAATCTAATAAAATCTAATAATAATCCGAATAGGCTTAAACATATTATAGTTTGTTTTAATTTATTTGGTTAAATTGGTTTGGATAATGGAATTATATTATACTAGTTATAAATATTACAAATTATAAAGTATGTATTAAACAAACAGCTATTTTACTACACAAACGGAATACATTCAGAATAATGCAGTTTATTTTAAAAAATGTTATGCATTAAAATAGTAAAAGATAATGTAAAGCGTTTCTTTGATAATGTTATCAAAATATTTTCAAAACCAAAGAAGTTTTTTTTTAAAAAATTGAAAGGAATAAAAACTGTAGTTTTGCCTTTGAAATAGATATTGCAGAGTCCAATGAGTCTTGTTTATGTAGGAAACATTTCCTCTTCGAAGGATACTTACGAAAAGAAAATTTTCAGTGAAGGTGAAAAAATATAGCGAAAATATCACATTAAATGAGGTTTTCGAATTGTTTGAAATTCATCGAAACCTTTTCCTCTTTTTGAAATCAAATCGATATCTGAAGAAACGTGAAATTCACCATTTCTTAAAAGGTTATCACCTGTATTTCATCATATAATGAATAAAATAGTTTACAAAAACAGTGAATATAACTCTATTTAGATTACTAAAGATAAAATAAATTTACTAATCTTGTTTCAGCATCAGTAGAAATATACTGATCATAACATTACTTTATTCAATGATATAAATTCTATTTATAATATTGCGCTTGGAAATCCATAAAATTAATATTTCTTTTAATGCTGATGTCATTTATTAATTAAGTATTTTACTATTTATTCCATTTTTATTAATGTTTCTATTGCAGATAAATGCCTTGCTTAAGTTTGATCATATTTCTAAATTAGATAGATTAGAGTTTATAATTTTGAAGATTTTATGATATAAATGTTTCGATTTGATACTAAATAAGTAATAATTATTTTATATTGCATATTAACATTGTGGGAAATAAAAGTTGGTCAGTAACATCAAATAAAATTGTTTTTGATATATTGTGTACCGAGCTTCGGGGTTCGTGAGGATTGAGAGTTGAATAAAACAGCCACTCAATGAACACAAGACTTTTATTCGTAAAAATTTCACTAGATATACCAGCTATAACAATCACATATATATAGCTACAATTCGTGAGATACAATAAGTAACTGCTTCTGATCACCGGTCTCAAATACCTCAGACAGAGAACAGCTTCTCTAGACCAGCAGTCTCGACTAATCGTCTTCACTCATTGTCTTTACAACAATTCCTTCCTATGTCGGGCTGCGGTATTTATACCTGACTTGACGGGGAAATTTACCAGTTTCGCCAAGGTCCTGGAAGCTTCTAGGCTATCTCGCTAAATATTGGTCCTAGAGTTTAGGTGATGGATGTTTCCAGAAGTTTCTCGCCAAATCGCTAAGTTTTTTCACCAAAACATCGCTAAGTTACCAAATTATTAGAAAACCCGCTTTTAACGCATAACACGTCTAAATACCAAAATTTTTGCCGAAAATGTGAGTATTACCGATCTGTCTGAGATATTTTAAGACAAATACAATAATTGTTTATAAATTTGTAACAATTGAATATTTCTTTCAAATAAATTTTTATTTATATGATAATTAATTTTCATACCTTAAAAATTAATATTACAATATAGAACTGAATCATTTGCACTTTTTTAGAATGCTTTTTTTAAAAGTTATATTTTACCTGTAATAAATGCAATAGTATACGTAATCGATGTATAGTGTATGCACTTCAGTTAAAGTATAAGCTGTCACAAAATATTTCAAGATGCTTTAATTTGTATATATGTTTTTTTCATGATTTTCCATTATTTCTAATGAGAAAGCATAATTTCTAGGTACATGATGCATTAAAATTTATACTGTTATTTAATCGAAATAATAAAATAGGTAGCTTACTTAAATATTTCCTTATTTCTTTATTTTCTGATTCATTTTTCGTTATAACTGGTGTTGTCTTATGCTATGCGTATTCAGAAAATGTAATTTTTCTCTTTATTTACTAGTTCCATAATCATATTTATCCATTTATTTTACTAGGTCCACAATCATATATTATTTAGCCAGTGAATCTCGAAAAATTTGCTTTCAGAAATGACTAACTACTTTAAAATATTATGCTAACATATAAATTAAGAGTGAGGAATTTTTATAGATTTGGTTGCAGTCTTAATAAATGAAATCATATTTTTATATAATTAATTGAATGTCATGTTATAGAAAAATATTAAAAAAACAAACATTGATAATGCGTTTTTGAAAATACTATACAGAATTATTTTTCTGCTAATGTATATTACAAAATTATCTGAGAGGATACATTTTATGTTTTCTGAATTGGAGTAAAGCGGAAATATAATTATGGATGATCAAACATTTATGATAAAATTTTAGGACTATAAAAATTATTATATTTTTAAATTCTCTTTCATGTGCCTGTTAATTTTTAAGACTTATTTTGCTTTTTTTGGTACATTAATCGTTATTAAAGTTACATTAATAATCTATTTATTAATAAAAATAAAGGTGAAAATGTGCTTTGGGTCCCCTGCTTGGCGTGTTTTTAAAAAGTTGCCAACTGGCGCGTTTTTGCGTGTTGTCTGGTGGAGTTGAATGCTCCCAGAGACACTACGCAAAAACGGCGTTTCTATGGTGACGAAACCGAAATCCGTGTTTTTAACGAATTTCTCCATTGGGATGGCAACGAAAACTAAAAAAAATAGTTTTTCCATGAATTGTATAAAAAAAATACACATATAATTGTGTAACATAAAATACACATATAATTGTATATCAAAAAATACACATATAATTTTATAACAAAAAAGACAATATTGCTACAAGGAGTGCATTTAGGATAAAATAGTCAGGATTACTATGCTTTGCGCGTCTATCGTCCTTTTGGCGAGAAAGGGTTACCCAAACCACAGATTAACCAAAATAAATAATATTATGAGTAAATAATTGTTATAAATGTATTAAAAAAATAGAGATATTTAAATTCAAAAGATAAATAATCATTTTTAAAAAAAGGAAGTTTGAATTAAAATATTTTGAACATGCCCATATCATATTTCGCTTCTTAATTGAAACATATATTGAGGAATAAATTGATGCACAGCGATATTAATTCTAATATTTTTCTTTATTCAACAATTCAAATTCCAAATTTCTAGAATGTCTTGATTTTTTTTATCATAATGTATTTTTTTTTGCTTAAAAAAGAAGCCAAAACTGTAAAAAAAATTTATAAATACAATTTTTGGTAGAAATATTGCGCTTCAGGAAATTGGCTTAGAGAAATTTTAAATTGTTCATAATCCCTCATCGGTGTAAGTACAATATTAACATAAAATGCAAATAACATTAACATGAATATGATACTCATATAACGTCCAATGGTATATCAGTTAAAAAATATATAAAATAAAAGTATAAATTAATAAGTTAAAAGAAAGAAAGCTTTTAATGTTGACGTAAGCAAGAAATTAGTCCAAAGTTCTAAAAGGTGTTAAAAATATTGCAATCATTAATTTAGAATTCTATTAATAAATGGATTTTTAAAAATTAAAATTGTACTTGCTGATTTAAACAAACCATAAAATGGATGTTTTGTTTTGTCTTTTTCATCATGCTTTTTTTCTATTTGATTGTCAAGGAATATGTGATTTAAATCAATGAAAAACGGCTTCTCAATTCAATGTTTCGGTCTTTACATAATAAATAATTTCATTAACTATATTTATAATACAATATTCTCATACATGCAAAGATTAAGTTAGCCTAGTTTGCTGCCTCTCGAAAAATGTAATTTTATAGGTAAACAGCAAATTCGCCGATGTGTGTTAATGAAGCATTTTATCTGACGTCATGGATATTTTAAACTAATGCTAATTATAATACAGTGATTCAGCCATGATCTTAGCTGGAACGAAAGAAACAATCACTTTAGTGTTAATAATTTAAATATTTTCAGATCAAGCTTTAAACGCAAAAGAAATAATCACAGAAAAAATTTAAAAATCAAATTAGTTTTTTAGAATAAATATTTTTTTTAATTTTGAGAATATTATAGAATTGTCAATTTTCTAATGTTTAAAATAATTGTTTCGTAATATGCATTAAAAATGAATAATTTAAATCAAAATAAACACTTGCACTATTTGTTTATGAATTCTACATTAAGTGATGCCATGCTTAACATTAGCAAATTTTTACTTTGCTAGAGTGAACTATATTATAGAAATGACATTAAATTCATGAATAGCTAAGCTAGTAATAATTTTTCAATGTACGTTTTTTTTAAATTCGCGATCTTATTAATAATTTTAGATAATCTTATTAATAATTTCGCTTTCTGTTAATAATGTTATGTCAATTTTTTCCATCAAATTTTCTGAATGTATATGCTTAAATAATCCTGCCATAATAGCTATATTTATGGAATTTTAGGAGTGTTTAAAGAAATAGCTTTCATCATTAATGTCGTGTTTAACCCCACAATATGGCATGCGCGTTTTCTCAGCATTTACATCTTCAAAAACAATACGCTGCTTACCAGTTTTAAGCAGATATTTTTTTTCCTTTTGAGAAGTTTCATTTTTAATTCTCAGGAAGTCCACGAATAAGCAACTAACATTTATTCATTTACAACTTTTTATGAAAAATACATTTCCGAATAATATCAGGTTGTAGATAGAAAAATCTTCTAATGAAGTTTTTATTATGAAAAACATTGCATCTTTTAAGAAATTTTGTGAGTTACACAAATACTGTTGTTTAAGTTAAAATTCCTTTTCAAAATAAAATAATTATGCTGTAAATGCATAGTTTTCTTCATTAATTCTTGTTTTAAAATCATAGTGCACTAATGTTCTAGTAGTAACTCCACTTTTTCTGTACAAAATTTATAAACTATTTGTAATTGATTTGTGGAAAATCATACCTAAAAGAACATATAATTTTTATCATATTTTAATATTAATTTCGTTTGCTACACTTTCTGGTTTAAGAGTATCGTAAAAATGTCAGAATTTCATTTGTATAAATAAAAAAATTCAACCAAATACGGAAAAATAGAAACATTTTACAGTGATTGTATTAATGATATATTATTAAACAAAACTTAAATATCTTTCTAACTATACAGTAAATTTATTTTACAATTTCTTTGAAAGTAAATATTTTATTTTAGGAGTAATCTTATTTTTAGAAAGATATTTCTTTTTTAAAGAAATGTTAATTACTTAGAGTTATAAAACAAAAAATATATGAATTTTGTTAAAAATTGAATGTTGTATAACAGAACCACAAATCTCTAGTTTCTAAATGGAACATTTTCCCAGTGGGTAATACTTAGAGCAATGACAAACGTTCTTTCTTTTAAAAGATGAGAATGAGCACCGAAAATATAACATTAACTAAGATTATTGAGTTGAACAAAACACATCTCAACATTTTCTTTACTTGAACAAAGTTGAAGGCAAAGAAAATATTTTAAGAGAAACAGAGTTTATAAACTTCTGCAACTCACAAGATATTACAAGTAATTCTTAATTTATAGCAAATTAAAACTAACATTGACAATGCTACGATTTTAATAATAAAATGTACGTACATAAATCTTCAGATGAATTAAAATAATAAAAATATTTTTGAATATATTATGCATAAAATAATTTTTACAGCATGAGATTAAATAAATTTCTGAATTAACAGCATCAAATGGATAAATTTTAGATATTCTAATATACAAATTTAGTTTAGTTAAATGTAGGAAATTTTAACATTATAAAACTTATTTCATATGATCACATTTTAACAAAATGCAAAAAATATATCATATTTAAAATTTATGATAGCATGAATTTTGAAATTTGAATTGCAACAATCGAACAATTTCATGAGCAATTACAAATTACAAAATCAGTTTTGTGGGAAAGAACATTGGTAGAAAATAAACACTATATTTTAAAGTAAATATGTATGAAATATTATTTTATAGATTGTAAAGATCAGGATTTATAAAGAGATTTATAAATATTCAAAAGTTTAAAATAATTGTTAGAAATTAATGTCCTTTTGTGAAAAATATTTTTAAAAATGCAAATAAATATTAATGTTAGGATGAAAATTCCTTGAGATACAAGGGAAAACATTTCGGTAAGTATCACTCTACAAACAATATTATTTTTGCATTTTCATTTGGAAAATGCTTGATTTAAAACTTATTGAAATTTATTTAATTCATGTATATTTAATGATTGCTTTTTATTTAAATTTAACATATTATGTTAATTTTGTACATTCTTGAATAATTTCTTGTAAATTTTCTGTTTAATTTTACTAATGTTTTTCTTAAAGTGTTTGTAATTACTAAAGTGATCAAACTATATTTATGATATTTAAATAAAATTAAAAATTTGAAAACATTAAGAATTCAGAATTCTAATTAACGTAAAAACCAAAAATAAATTAAGAAAAACACATGGGGTATCTACAGCTGACCATGAGTTAATAAAATGCGATGATTCAAATCAACATGCTTGTTCGAATTTATTAAATGTTTTGATTTTTTGTATAATGCAGAGAGAGTTTGTTTGTTGAAAAATTATAATTAAAAACACTGACCCTATTGCTCTAAAGGATGAGATACGTTTCTTTCTTATGTTCCACAAATTCCATATAAGCATTACACAAAACTGCCACAGTTCACTATACCAATTACTTTTTTTTTAAATTAATAGTTTATATTGCAAAAAAAAAATGTGTTTTTTTACTAAATAAGGTAATGTTTACAGATAAAACAATTTATTCCGAAAATTATCTTGCATTAAATCTTTAAAAATAGTTTACTAAAATTTAAGATACTAAAACTGCATAAAAAATGTATTAAACAAACGTAATTGTTACAAATAATACATTTCAGGCAGCAAATCTAAGTGAATCTAACTAAGGAATATTTATTTTGTTACCACAAATAACCTAATTTTTTAAATTCAAATTTTATGCTTGTTTATACACACACATTGGATTATAAAATACCTAAAAATAGAAATTAAATAAAGTGCTTGGAAGGGCAATTAAGTTAGTTTAACATTCTTAATATTTCTTAAATTTTTAAATATTAGAATAATTATTTAAGAGGAAAATTTCATTTTTAATTAAACTAAATTGTCTGAATTTAAAAATTAAGATGATTTATTTTGTATTAAGTTTATTTAAAAAAAATATGTTAAACAATCAATAGATAAAATATGTATTTCAATTGTATTTTTCAGAATTCAATTGTAAGCTTAATTTTACAGAATAAATTATGATTAAAGCTTTTATGGAGCTTTAGCTCCAATGATAAAGTATTAATAAAATATTATTGATAAATGTATAATTGATAGTTTGAAACAAATAACTAAAACATTTTATGTTATTGAAGTCAAATATTGTATTAATAAACTGTTCAAATAAAGTTAACTTATGGAAGGAATAATAACTTATTTTTTCCGAAGAAAAATAGCTCAGTTCTCAAACTTTAATGTATCACATGTCTTAAAACAAAACAGATTTTCGATTTCTTCTCTTAGAAACCTAAATTGAATTGGATTTTTGTGTACAGAAATATCAATATCAGTTTTCTACTTTTGTATTTGATCTTATAAAATAAATATTTCATATCTTTGAATTGTTTCCGTGACAAGATATACTTTTACAGCAGACTTCCGTTTTATTCTTCTGGTATATTTTATTTTTCAACTCAACTGTGGATTTAGCTTATCATTTTATCACGTATATTACGGGATTTGTTGTTATATTCATTATTTCTTTAAGAAATATTTTTTATTTTTATTGCATAGTCATAATGAAAAAGGAAAAAAAAAAATAAAACGGGACTAATTTGTATTTGCTCAAATATATCAGTTTCAATTTTACTATCTATGGATATCTGGATTTACGAAAAATTAGAATACAATATTTTAAGTCATAAAACTAGTTTTAGAAATATCACAGTTTACTTGAAAGAAGTTTTTGTCATTTGTGATACATGTACTTTAATAACTATTAATTTTGTTCAAACATGTGTTTAAAAGAATTGAATTTTCTCTCTCTTTCTTTATATATATATATATATCATTATATGGATGTTCGATGAACTTTTTATCATAATTAGATCAGAATTAAAATCAAATATTAATATTTTAAGAAAGTAAAACATGTATTAGAATTAATTAACATAACAATATAATTTTTATAATTAACAAGTAATTTACATAATGAATGGAATTAATAGTAATATATTTGAAGATTTTATGTCAATTTTTATGTGATTTCTTGTTCTCTAAAAATGTTTAATTCTAAAAATTTAAGTATCAATTTTTGTATAATTTTTAATCTAAAAATTTTCAATTGTAAGATATTCAACGACGCTTCGATTTTTAATAAATAATGTTCCCATTATTGGATAAATATCCCGTCTATTTACAATCAATTGAAATTTTATGAAACATTATTAAGCTAAATTATAAATAAAAATTATCAATTAAAATAAAAACGTCGAAAAATATTTTTTTTAAAATTAATTTTATTATTAACATAATGTACATTAATTTAAGATTGATTACTTTCGGAATATAAGGAGTTTTTCAATTATAAGTTTTACAGAAAAATAGAATTAGAAATTGCAATTCTCTGTAATTGACGAACTCATTGTTTGTGATCATATTTCCTTAGATAAAAAATAATTTTTTTTACGATTGCTCATAATATACAATTTTCCAAGATAAAGTTAATTTATTTTAGGGTTTGTTATAAAATTCTCTATTTTCTTCTCAGTTATAGACTTCAATGTATATAAATTCGGAAAATCATAAAGAAATTAGTTACAATAGAAACATGCATTCACCGATAAGTTTTGGATAAATTCTTAAATTGAAATTAAGGTGTTCTCAGTAATTTTATAAGAATAAAACTATTTATATTTATTTCACTTCTATAGTTATTTCGTTCAAATTAACTCTTGGGTACGCAAAATCAGTGTTAAGTGACAATTAATTCAAACTTGGTAATGCATTTTATAAGATGCCTACAAAAGTTTAACAGTATTCCCCAACGAATTGTATGGCAAAAACCTATGGCATCTGTAAATTTAAAATTATTAAAAAAGTCAATACATTATATCTCATAATGAAATTTTACATACTACGAAAGCAACTGATTTAAATGCAGTTTTTACACATTTTTCAATATTATTTCAAGTGCATAATAACGAATGCTTATTTAAAAAAAAATATTGTAAATTATAAAGTATATGCAAAACTGTCTATCAAACTGTTTCCTTAGCACTACAATTTTAACAAATATATTAAAATATTTTTCAAATCAGTTTGCTAAGTCTCAAGATATTCTTAGTAAATATATTGAAATTCATGAAGTAAAAAAAGTTCAAATTCATAATTGTAATAACAACGATGAATAATAAATAAGATAAAATATGTTGATATATGCAAACAATTCAGTAACAAGTGACAGATACATTCGCATGTACAAGTGAGGATAAAATTGAAAGTGTGGGGAGAGGTTTCAGAAGAATATCTCTTTCAAAACAGTGTTATTATTTCCATGTGAGTCTGGATATTAGCGAAACACCTTGATTTTGTGACAAGATCCATTTCTGATGTTACATGTTTTCTTTATGAATAGATCATTAATTTAGGCGATTTTGGGAGTGAGCAGATTACCATGGCCTGAAATCATGATATGAGTATCTCTGAAAGTGGATGCTTTATCGACTATTATAGGTTATGCATATGCCATGTAAAAGAATGATAGTGTAATCAGTTAAAAACACTTCAGTGTTGCATGTTCACACACTATTTATGATTCAAGATTTAGGAAGCTCTACATAAATTCAGATCATTTAGAGATAGTTGCACATACCGCTCGTGGTCTTTTGGAGTCAAAAAATCTCAGAGAAGCTCTAGTAATCTAAAACACATCTATTTCATACAATCTTAAAGAGTTGTTAAACAAGTCGCAATCTGCCATTAATTTTATTTTACAAAGTGAGACCAATTAGTACTTCTTGTTTCCTTAATTATGATGGATATCCAAAATAAATTCTGTCCTAATTAGCTCATCATGTCCTTTCTTTTTCTTAGATATTTACACATACATCTGACATGCAGACAACGAATAATGCAGCATGAGAGACTTTATTTTCTTGTTCTAGAGCCATTCCAATCGGCTCATTACTTTACTCGTTAAAATTTCTACAGAGATGAAACGCAATATAAAAAAATGTAAAAAAAAATGACGAAATGGAAACGTTTCTTAAGAAATTAGTAATTACATTTAATAAGTTCAAAATGAATCAATTAGCAAATAAAAGAAAACAATTAGTGAAATAAAAGTTGAAAAAGTAAGGAGAAAAATTTTGATAAAATTTAAAATGAAAGTATTGAGAAAAAGTCAAAAGCACTGCTTGTCGATATTCATCAGAGCAGAAAACAAAAGGAAGATGTTTTGAATTTCTTTATTTAAAGAATAAAGCATAAACGATACACAAAGGAGCTGTTCCTAGTCTTTTTGAATAAAAAATTAAAAAATGAATACCAGTTAAAGATAGAAAGAAAATCTAAAATAAATGCTGCTGAAAGATATCATTTCAGAATAAACATTTCATAGATATAACAATATCTATAGTTAAACGTGAAAAAAACTAGATATTCTTATTTTACTAATAGATTATAATAAGAAATGATAGAAAAAGAATTATATAATTATTAAAATCTAAAATATTCATAAAATGGACAGTATAAATATTTTATTGCTATATTTATAGAATTCTAGAACATAGCAACCAACAGTGTGAAAAATAAAATAGTTAAAAAGTACATAAAACTTACATAAAGAAAAAATCTGATAAATAATGTATAGTATTTGAGAAATCTCAATAATAATTTCAGTAAGTACTATCATTAATAAAAATGGAATTAATTAAAAATATCTTTTAAAAAGGACTTTAAAATCAAAACTTCATAGGAATTACTTGACACCAAAATGTTAAGTATAGTTCAGAAATTTGGATTTGAATCAAGAAATTTTATCCAAAAAAATGGAAAAATTAATTTATGTTTTAAGTTAGTAAAGAATTTTTAAATGAAAATGAAAAATTACTAACACAAAAGTGTTTAAGTTTCAGAGTAAACTCATTTTGAAATCAGAAGTCTACAATTTCTGATAATTTGACGAATAATAATGTTAGTAAAAATTAAATTAGAAGCATTAGAAATATCATTGATATGTTCAGCTGCTCTTGTTGTCGTGAACTCAGCAATTTTAGAAAACTCCGAGGAAAACCCAGAATCGTTATTTAAATAATTGAATGACAGAAATCAATTTAAAATAAAAATACAATAAAACTTAATAATTTATTTTAGTAAATTCATTACAAAAGATGTTTACATTTATAATTAAAACATTCTTGATTAAATAATTGAGTAGATTCTAACATTATTATTATTTTTATGATATTTTGACAGTAATCAAAGTGATCAGAGGGATTGTGAACGAGAGATCAGACTTACCACTTTTAGAAGTAGTATTGTACTGTCTGAGACTTCATCGCTCTCCGGTGTCGATGATTCTCTTTTTTCATCCACTTCACGTTCTTTACTCGGCATCTCCTCTTTGCGTTTCCATCCGCTGATATCTCCTCTTCTTACTTGGCTTATTGCTCAGCATATCTCTTTTCAGACTTCGTCAACTCTTCTTCATTTATTTGTCGGACATCTGCATTCCCATTCAGGACAGTCGAGGCAGGACTTCTCCAGGACAGTGCAATCATACTCCGTTTGCTTCTTTGACATCTCTGGGGCTTCAGTGTGTGAGGGCTTTCTCTGCCTTGTGTGTCAGAGGGACTTCTGTGTGTGAGGAATTTCTCTGCCTCTGCCTTTCTTCCATTCTTAGATGCAGTTTTTAAATTCTCATCTTAGCTCCTGCTCTTTACACCATTGGTTTTCCCAAAGTTCCATATAACGTCTTACACTCCTATGGGATTGGTCAGAAATCTCACCCCCTTAATCCTGACTAATCAGATTAAAAAAAATAAATAAATAAATAAAAATAAAAAAAAACATAAATTTCCCTTGCAATTCTCTCACGATCATCCATCCCTTCCGAAAGGAAGAATTTATTCCTTTATTGCACTTGGTTCCTTGTACCTATTTTTATTCCATCCTTACCTTTGTATTATTACAGCTTAGTTTGAAAGGAACTCTTAAATTTAAAGTGCAAAAAAATATACATATATATTTTCTCAGAGTTTGGTTATGTCTTTTTACACTACGACAGCCCTGACATTGATATTTCCCCTTCTTGTCTCATTTTTTAAATTTAAATTATTCATAATACAAATTAGTAATTAATTTGTTGATTTTTTAAGTATTTTTAAAAAATTCCAATGGCTTAGATTTGTTTATCAAAATTAATAATTATGTAAGATTCCAGATATATCTAATTAATTTTCCGTTATAGCATATATTATTTAATTGGTATTTAATGAAATTATTTCTCCATATGTAAATGCATATACTATATGTTTATGAAAATAGTAAAAATCCATGTGAATAAAAGTGGTATTCGTAAAAGGACTTCATTATCAAAAATATATATTCCGATAATTTTTTGACCTGAAAATTATATGTATAGGTGGCATTATTTTTTAATAATATTGTACAGTTCTAGTATGTGTATATGATTCAAAAGCATGAATTGCTCTAATTTTATTTTCAATCATTTGAATTTGAATTATTACAGACTTTCAAATAATTCTTATTCTGGCAGTTGGGCTAGCAAGACAAAATATAATCGAAATAACACAGCTTTTAGGAGTTTCCATTGTTGTAACTATTACGTCGTAAGACAAGCTTGTTAAAACAAAATTGCGGACAGAATGAGAGCTAAGTGAAAGAGATCTGCATTCGATAAATCGTATTCTGTAAGGAACTTGATCATAATCACATTATTATTCTTCAATCAGCGCCTGGATTCCCCTCGGTAGATCATAACAATAGAAGTGGATTTGAAATCAAGCTTTTAAAATGAGTTATTGTTTACTGGTTACACAATTTATATAAAATTTTAAACTTAAACTTTTGTCAAAACTACCATGCAAAATATCATGATGGGGAAAAAATCTGGTAATCATTACAATTATCGTCCATTGACATAATAGTAACGAAAAAATATTGAGAAAAATAATCTTTTAACAAAATTCTAAATTTGAACAATAATTTTTGTTTCATTTTGTGTATGGTAAAATTGAATGAATATTTATCCTTAGTCTGCAAGGCATTATAAATTAATATATTTATTAAAATTATTTAAAATATAAAATAATTTAATTTGTATAGCTATCATTTATACATTAATAAAGTAGTGATGAAATATGTAATCTGAAATCAAGAAAACTGTTTTTGTAGCTATTTAAGATTGAAAGTTCTTAGAACACACTTCAATTAGCATCAAATAAGAGATTTATTAATGCAAAATCTGTTAAATATAAGTACAACGTATTTTATATAACAAGTCGTCTTATCTATTAATAATTATTAAAATATGCACAATAATCAAATTTATTACAAAATTAAAATACAAATGTAATTTAATTTATTTTAAATAAAGTTTTGAGATTTCTGAACAATACAAATGTTAAGGATTTATAACTACGAATATAGCTTTCTGAGAAACGTAAAAAAGAAACTTTCTCTCGATGAAATAAATGAGTGTAATATATTTCAATTACTGGGACGTGAGGTTTTTTAGTGTGTGTGCACAAATAAAAGTCTCTAAAATTAATGTTTTCTTTCACTGTAATTCATTCATTTTGAAGATAAAAACCAAGCCGAATGTCACTTAACAAAACTTTGGAACCTATTTTTAGTGCATAAGTAATAAATGAAAATAGCAACTAAATAAGAAAACATTTCTGTTGTTTATTTTACAACTACAATTTAAGAAAAAGAAACATCCATGTAATTTAATGTTCTGACACAATAACATAGCTTAAATTGAGAATAAGAAACTTGAAGCAATTTGTTTTAGTCATAACAAAATATTTTAAATAATAATTGTAAATCAACAAACATATAATGAAGAATGTAGTAAAATATTATTTCAATTAAAATTCTTGTATTTATTTAAAGATATGAATAACAAAACTATTTTATTCAGCTTTAAAATTGCATCAAAATTTATTAAATGTATTTTAGACATTAAATTCTTTAGCAGAAATGAGAATTGGAATACCATTTTATTAAATTTTATGAGGACTGCAAAATAAAATTAGCAAATTTAGATCCCAATAATATTGCCATTAAAATATTAATTAGTTTACAATTACTATTAATCATTGGATTGATGGAAAACTATGACATGAAAGATTTCTAATTCAGAAATAAATATATCTCGTACAAGATAAAAAATAATTTTATACAAGGTCAAATATATTTTTAGTGATATAAAGTACTCCTCCAAATGCAAATTTTATTGATGAATGAAAGAAAATAATGATTACTTCGATGTAATCTATGTATCATTTGAAATGAATATATATTTTTTATAAAAGACAATATATCGAAAATGACATAACTACCTGAGTTCCGGTTAAAATTATCAATAATACATTTTAGATTTACAGTACAATTCAAAAATTAATATATTTATAGGGATCATTGCTTAAAATGAAAATTATTTTCTAGTAGTAGATATAAAATACACAAAAAAGAAATTTCATTCCGTAATAGAGAATACGAGCTCCATGTATTGATTTAAAAAACACATTTCATTTAAATGATGCTTTGAACAAGTACGTTTTAATGAATATCAAACATACGTTCTTTGTTTGGTAACATTTTTAAAAAAATCTATAACGAAATATTAATATCTGTTTTAAAATATAAGTTTTAAAAAAATTAAATGTGATAAAAGATAATTACAGTGTTAAAACCAGCATTAAATATTTTTCTGAAGTAATAAAACTATTGATATAGTGAGAAAAGGAAATCCGATAAAAACTACTTTTAAATTCATCAAAGTTTTATATCATTGATTTTGGATCAAAGGAACTAAATAGAATATTTCTCTTTTGTTTTTAAATTGTAGTAAAATATTATCGATTTAATTTTTAATTCATATACTTTCTACTATTTGGTTAAATATTTTCCTATATATTTTTCTGTTAGTTATATAAATTAAAAATGTTTGTCTACTAGTAGAATTGATGCGAATGATATTTTAGACTAAAAACTTAACTGTAGGTAAAGTTCATTAGTTAACATTTTAGTTATCCACTTATTTGGAAGGCTTTTATTCTTTTAAGTTATAAAAGGAGGCCTTTATTGAATTACTATAAATAACGTATTATATATACTCTTTGACTAAAAATACATGACATGCTTAGTAATTTAGGCAACGTAAAGTTTTATATATATTCTGCTTCATAATTTTCCTTTATTAGTTTAAATATATAAAATTTGTTTTGTAAAATGGAAAATATTTTTCCATGTTTATATATATATATATATATATATATATATATATATATATATATATATATATATATATATATATATATATATATATATATATATAATACATGATTTAAATTGACGTATTTAGTTTAAAATATTTCCAAAAATAGATAATCAAAACTCAAAATTTTCTACTTTGAACTAAGAAAATACTTAGATGTAATAATAATTTGAAAAATCCTACATGCAAAGGAAATAATCTATTAGAAAAACAACTTTTATTCTCACTATAAATGTCAATAAAATTATCATTTTTAAGAATCTGCACAATATTGAGAAACTAATTCTTCAATTTAAAATAATACCATTAAAAATACACAAAACATATAAAAAGTACCTTTAATAAACATTTCTCTTAAAAATTATATTTAAAACAGAACTATAAGTAAAGTTAAAATTAGTGTGTTTAATTACATATTCATTTCGGATTTTGCATTATATAATCTACGCAAAAGGTTTTTACGAAATTATAAGCCATTATAAAAATATCTTTACGTGTTATTCTTGTGAAATATTCTAGATTTTAATTTTTAAAGTTCTTTTTAAGTAAGAATTAAAATAATTAGTATATGTCTCTCAAAGCAATTTTTATTTCCTGTTATTAGATAACTCTTGAACTCTGACAAGCAATCTTGTCAAATTGGATCCAAAATTAAATGATTTCGTCAAATATTATGCTTTTCAGAGAGTAGGAAAATGATCTCCGTTTTATATATGTCTATATTGGCCTAATATTTATTCAGCAGCATTATATTATAATTTTAACTTTATAAGTTACAAAACCTTCACCGTATTTACGAAGTAAAAGGGTATTTGTATAATAAGATATTTGAAAAATAATACTTAGGCAACAGATTTACTTTAGGCCAATTTTAATCACAAAAGTCAGTTCAACGTCCAATGCGCATTTAATCCGCTGACCATAGGTCGAACCATACCAGGCCAGAGGTCGAACCAATATCAGTTGAATGTAGAGCTGACAAAAATTGCTAAAGTGTATTAATGTTTAAAATGATCATTAATCCGGCTTCAGAATTTGATGCCAACACACAGATATTACATATATCAGAGCAGCATTAAGTTATTGTTTTATTATTCATCGGTCAGGGGAAGACATGTCAGCTGCTCAGCAGCAGTACTTTGGGTATATTTTTTGACTCATTAAAAATGAGGTTTCTTGATTGGCTACTCAAAGAGCACGAACAAACAATTTGGTAGGATCTCAATCTATGCTATTTGATGTTCAATATACTGATAATAATGCTACAATAAATGAATTTCTCTGAGTAATAAAGTGTCAAAGAAATTATTCTATTTCGTGCATTAATGCAACTAAAATATTTCTAAAAAATGTTCATATTCAAACAACTAACTGACCAATGCCACTTGCTGCAGCTTATATTTCTGAAAAGATATATTATTTGAATGTTTTGTTGGGAAAAACTAATAACATGAAAGCTATTAATTGTTGTTTTTTTCTGATTAATGTTTGATGCATAAATCTTTTACATATGAACATGCATATTTTAGATAATCATAATGATAAATCCAACTGGCAATTTCACTTTTAAATATCTGTCATGTTTCATTTAAAATTAATAATAGTGTCTCATTTCTCTCCTAACATTTAATCTTATAATTCATATGTCGAAACACTAAATTTTATGATAATTTAGAGTCATTTAAAGCTCTCAAAAGAAAAAACAAACGATCGACGAAATTTGGTATATTTAATAATTGTAATAACTTTAATGTCATTAAATTTGTAAAATCTGAATGAATATTAGTAAAATCTAAATACTTCTTTTACGTGGATCTAATTTATATAGTTTGAATGTGATAAAAATACTATTTTATTGCATTTAACTTTTTTATGAAATAATTTGCATTTTGTATGCGAAACAAATTTGACCTTGAAAGCAAAGATTAAACATTATGTGAAATTTCTAATTAATTTCAGTTGGATAGTTCTATGTAATTTTTATCCTCTAACAATCTTTCCACTACATTTATGTATGAAAATACTTTTTATTAATAGTTTAAATACTTGGAATTCATAATAAATCATATTATTCACTAATCTGTATTGAGCTCTGAAGAACTTAAGATATCAAATTATTTGGAAAGGTATGTTAAATTCAAAATATTGAATTTAACACATTGAATGAATAATCGTATCTGATTATTATCAAATTTACAAGAAATAACTGAATTTTTAGGATAGAAAGACATCGTTCATTTTTATTTATATCTACTGTACTTTAATTTTCTTTAAAAATTAAGTTTGGATAATTTTCTTAAAAGAAATGGACTATAAATTTCTTAAAGATACATTAGATTACATTATTGATAGTTTTTACTCAGTTTTACTTACTAAGCTCATAAGTAAATCACCTCATCAGTTTTACTTAATAAATAATTTGTTATGCGTATTTTCTTTGCCTTTTCATGTTAATTTCTTTGACTAAAATTACTTATGAACTTATCAAAGACAATTTAGTTTATTTGGTTCATTTGTCACTCAATGGTCATTTTCTGCTCACGAGAACAGTAAGTTAGTAAAGACAGATACCTGCGCTGAATAACATGTCGGTAAATGCTAATAGAAAATTATCTTTGAATTATATTTGATAAGTTCATAAAATTACTTATGAACTTATCAAAGATAATTTAGTTTATTTGGTTCATTTGTCACGCAATGGTCATTTTCTGCTCACGAGGACTGTAAGTTAGTAAAGACAGATACCTGCGCTGAATAACATGTCGGTAAATGATAATAGAAAATTATCTTTGAATTATCTTTGGAAAGCTCATAAAATTACTTATGAGCTTATCAAAGATAATTTAGTTTATTTGATTCATTTGTCAATCAATGGTCATTTTCTGCTCACGAGGACTGTAAGTTAGTAAAGGCAGATACCTGCGCTGAATAGCATGTCGGTAAATGATAATAGAATAGTTCTAATCTACAAATGTTGCAACACAGCAAAGACATTGATATCATTGATCTTAAAAAAGTTTACATCTATCACTAATTTTTTTCTTTTATCCATGCAAGTAATTACAAAAATAAAATGTATACAATTTATTTTGATACAATAGAAAAAGCAATTTGACAAAGCTAAAAATGTAACAATTTGAATGTCCCCAGCAGTAAATCAAAACTTTTTTTTATTATAAATGTACTATTTCTATAAAGCCAAGTTAAAGAAAATAATAAATAATGCTTGTTAATATTAAATGAGAATTTTCGGGAAGAAATCCAGGAAAATAAATTATAATGTTAGATCCAGATGTAATGACTTATAATTGAAAATTAAAATTAACTTATATAAATATACAAGAAAAAAGCAATTCATATATAACAGATTGATAAGCTTTCTACAGTCATAATTTTGTTGATGAATATTTTATTGCGTATAATATGAGTAACGTATTAAAAATATTGTATGTAATCACCACATTTTCTTTTAAAAATTTAATTCTGAATAAATATTCTGACTCAATAGAAAAAGATAAAAAAATTACCATTAAAATTACGTTTAATATTAGATAAAATGTAATCTTTAAAAAATTCTGACTTTTTCACATTATTAGCATTTTTAATCAAAATAACCAAAGATAATATTTTAACCCTCTTTGTCGGATATCCAAGAAATACAAATCAGTCTATCATTGAAATAAATAACCAGCAAATTTCATGAAGAGGAAAATACAAATGTGTGTTGACTATATATAAAAATTTATATTAAATCTTATATTAATAATTATATTTAATCAGAACGACTCAGGGAAATTCAAACTAGTTGAATCTCATTATTTATTCCTAGCATTTCCTATGGCAATTATTAAAATTTAAATAAAAATTCATGAAATATGGTACTCAATATGTTATATTTCCAGTATTATTAAGCTTAATAATATTATATAAGATATGTTAAATATGTGTTTATGCATATTTATAGTCAGACATGATTGATTCTAATAGTAATGATGGTAAGAAATCTAAAAATGGAAATAACGTTTGTCAATTGATAATGTAGAAAGGGTAAATTTTAAAATTGTAAACTTCTTTTACAGAATAAATATTTGAAAAAATCTTTGAAAAATCACATTATAACAAAAATGTATAGTCCCAAAAACATGAAGTGTGGTGTTTAGAAAAAGTGTATTTCCATTGAATCTTTCATGAATAAGTATCTCTTCAAATCAAAAGTTTCAAAAATGTTTTCAAAAAGAAATTTTATTTTTGCTGGGGTACACTTTGCATTGAGTTTTTGAGAATAAAACTGTTTATTGGCTCGTGATAAAGTTATGGAGTTTTCTAAAGTAACTGCAATAGAAATTGTTACTGTTTTGTAGAAATTGAATTCTTTTCAGTTTTTCCCACGATAATTCGTTTCAGTTTTCTTCAATGAATCATCACATTCATGCGAAAATTGTTGAAATTCCCTATTTTAAATTTCTGGAGAGTAAAATTGTATACGTTTTTTTTTCTGATGTGTGATGTATATATCTGTCTTAATATATCTCGTTTGAAATAAAGTAATGAAAGTTTTGATAATTTCTGCATGTACGCTCATAGTGAATTTTTTTTTTATTGTGAATCATCATTAAGTTCGAAATTAAAACATTGATACCACTTTTTCTTAAGGAGAATCTGTTACTGTTAAAATATTTTTAACTAAAATTTCTTTAATATGCGTTTATTTTTAGATTTGGTAAAAAACAACTGCAAACGTTCACTGAAGTATTAAAAATTTTAAAATTTTAAATGCACTCCATGAGTGCATTTATTAAAACATTCGCCACTCTTAAGAAACAAACATGAAAAACAAATCTCATTTCAAAAGTATTAAGCGTAATCATTTTTTGATTTATATCATTGCATTATTTTTTTAAATCTTGAAGGAACATTTTAGGTTGTACAAATAGTAAGCTGTCTTCATGAAATTAAATTATTTATTAGTATTAATATGCTTTCATAAATATTTTATTGAATTAAATTAATGTTTTCATATTTCTCTGCATTTACTATTTTCTTAGTGAGACTATTTTTTTTATGTATTTTATGAATTTGCAGTAAATTTAAAGTCCTTAATAAAAAATCTACTTTAAATAAAATTTCACATATGAAAATATTTTATTTTCTATATACATGTATATATATATATGTGTGTGTGTGTATATATATATATAATGGAAAGCGGTTGTAAATGCTTTACAAATCATAAGTTGTGTAATAGTGATAAAAAGTATGAAAATTAATAGGAAGTTTTTCATAAACCAATATCATTTAATTCAAACATTTGAACTCTTGATCTCTAATTTAATATTATGCGTAAAACATTGAAAGAATAGATAAAATTATTTTGTACGATGAAATGAATTAAAAATATGATTTAAGGATAAACATTTTTGGTAATCGAATTTAACTATAAAAGAAAGAAGATAGAGTAAGAAAAAGTAATTGTAATGACTTTCAGTTTTATATATATGTTGTTACAGTATTAAAATAATAATAAAATATAACACATTTTAGTCTTATAATTAATTAAAGACTATAAATATGCATATGTATTTCTTATGAATGTTTTTATTTCTTGTACATATTGTACCACCTTATAGCTTAGTGCGCTTCGAGAAAAGAAAAGGAATTGCCACTGAAAAATTATATGTTAATTAGATTACTTTCAGAGCAGACATCTTAATTTACAATTTAGTTTCTGATTCATACGTTGATTATTTTTTACAAAGGCCAAATTAATCAAGGAAAATCATCCTATCTTAATGATGACTGAGGTATAAATGTAATTTTAATTTTTGGATTCTCGGTTAATTTAATTTTCATCAAAGATAAAGCTTCAAAGGACTGTTAATTAACAAGAACAGGGAATTGAGCTATAATCTAAATCTATTGTCTACTTTGTTAAGTAAATAAATACTAAGTTTTTCTATTTTAGGTATTCTTTATGTACTTAACTTCATTAAAAATATAATGAATCCAAATTACACGTTACATGCTAGTGGTGTTTTTTAATCATTGCTTTTTAAGTCGATATAAGTATTGCTATTATGTTCTTTATATGTGTTCTTGTACAATTTGGAATATTTTATTTTATTTACATTTACTAACTTTTAAACTGACAATGTTATTTTAACTTTGCTAAAGGAATAAGTACAGTTTGAATATGGGAACATGTTTTTATACTACCTATCTAATCATACTTTAGTCTTAAACATGCATGACTGTTTTACACTTTCCAATCAAATTTATGTAGATTACGATAAAAATATTTTTCAAAATATTTAAATATAGTTTTATTTAAAACATTGTGATAATAATTTAAATTTTGTAATAATGATTTACATTTAAAATAATTTAATGACTGGAAAAATGCTTGATATTACAAAACTCGTTTTTTCATAGCAAATAATAATAATAATGGTAAAATTGCTTATAATTAGTTTTATTTAAGAGATATATTGGGATAATAACTTAAATTTTGTAATAAATTTTGAATTAAAAATACTTTAATTACTTACAAAATGTTTTATAATGCAAAACCTATTTTCCCATAACAAGTGAAAATAATGATAAAAACCTATATAATTAGCATTTTTTATAAACTATATTGAATAATATTGGGAAGAAGTCAGTGTTTAATCAGATTTCATGCTTATCATGTAATATGAGAAAACTGAAAGCAAATGTACTGCAAAGAGCGTACTTGTAATCAGGAACAAAAATTAATTTTAATTCTGATATAACAAATAAGTTGCGAATGAATTAAAAAATACTGACATTCTTTTTGAGATCTGTATCTTTCTACAGTATGTATTAGCTATTGCCTTTTTTTTTATAACTGGATATCTTTCATTGCAATCAATGTAAGGAATATTGTGGTTTCTTGTTAGATTTATGTTGAGAAGATTATTTTGCTTTATCAAATGAAAAAAAAAAACATGTAAGATACTTTTGATCAACATTTCTTATATTCATTTTCATTTTGTTTGAAATAAATATTTGAACATATTCACAGTATTTTTTTTAATTGAGTCATGTACAAGTACAATTCACTGCTTCTTTTTTTTAATCTTAGACATGCTTTATCCATCAGCTTTTATTCTGCGTCTAAAATTTAATACTATGTTTCCTTAAGATATTAAATTTTGATCGAAATCTTAAAATTCATATTCATTTGCTTAAAAATGCATTTTGTAAAATGCAATATAAGCAAGTTTATTATTTTATTTGACATTTTATAATTAATTACACATTAGAGGTACCAAAATATAAAAACTCTATACTGGGATATTTAATAAATATATACCGTATAATTTAATATCTCGTATAGTAGACACTTATATTTTTGATAACATAATGAAGCGATCAAAGTTATACATAAATATCCATAAAGTATAATCAATATATAAATAATAATCGAAAGTATATATCAATATGAAAATAAATACATAAATATAAAAATGTCTCTGATATGTTTAATTAAATTAGAAAAATAAACTATCCAAATGAAAACTAAAAAAAGTTATTGACTTTCCTACAAAAAATATCCCTTATCAACATATGTGTATTAAGAAGAAATACCACAGAATATATTGAAAATCTTTTACTATAGAGAATTATATTTTTGAAAATAAATTCAGTGAATTTCAATTTTCATATAGAAATCTTTAATTCCAAATACGAAAACAAAATTTTCATAACATATGAGATCATTACAAATAAAATTAATTAATTTTTGTTCACTGTTACCAACATGTTTCATGGTTTACTTACATTTAAAAATGTAATGACATGTTTCGGCAAAATATGGTGAAACTGCTTCAGAAATTTTCTTATTTTTTTCTAATTGCTATTAAAAATTCAGTTAAATAAAATTATATAATTTTAAAATATTGAATTCCGATATTTATGCATATTATAAAATAATACAATGATAATCTAGATTATATAGCTTAGATTTAAATTTATACAGTTACCTTTACACTAAAATAAGTAGAAAAATAAGCAATATTAATATGTCATTAAAGTAAGTTGCTGATTTTTTTTTCTAAATTCATTTCTGAATAGTTAAAGGATACTCGAGGTTCTAAAAACGTATTGTTACAGTATAGCATAATATAAGCATCCTTCTGTCCTAAGATGAATTAGATTTCGCTCACGTTTACTTTTAAAGTTTCTGTTTTAGCATAATTAATTAAAAAAACGCTACAAAAAAGTTTAATAAATATTATTATGCATATACGAGGAAAATTAGATTAAAGAAGTTTATCTAAGATGTTTTGAAATAGAACATATTTTAATTATGTAAGTAGTATTCTCGCTTCTTAGTGTAAAATTTATTATAATTAATGTCTTCCTTTAACCAATAAAATTTTCTTGTTTCTTATACTATACGATAAATTCCTTTCTTTTATCAAAAACACATTTTATAATCTTTCAGATTTTGTGCATTTTACTTCGCACTATTAAATATAATCTTCAGATAATAAACTGATATATTACTAACTTAATGCAATAAAGGGAGTAATAATAAATATGTAAATAAAGTTATAATTAGCTCTAATACAATAAGATAGAAAAAATATTAAATTTTATTTTCGGATTATTTTTGTCATTTGGATTTTTATAGTTTTTATAAACAGTTTATAAATTTTCCAGAATTCATAAAATGTATCTCATAGTTTCTTAGTATTTTTACATACATTACTTGTAGAATATTAAATATTTATTGATAAAATACAGTACTCGTGACTTGCTACAATTCCATAACTTTATTATCTGTGTTCTTCATACAACTAACATTTTACTATTAAAACAAATTTACTGTCATTCTGATGACTACTGTTATTTAGGTGATACTGTTAACTTTACTCTAACTTATATGTACTTACATTCAACAATTCTAACTTTTATATTGACCTCAATTGAACTAATATATAAAATAAAAAAGGTATAAATAAAAAAGGTAAATATAAAATAAAAAAGGAAAATAATATGAAATAACGATAAAGTTCAACCAATTTACGGAATCGCTATAATGGAGAAGCAATATTGAAAAATATACCTAAAATACTTGCAGATGTAACATTTTGATTCTGGTTTTCATTATGTGTGAAGTGCCACAGTATTTAGTGTATTTTTACATAGATCATAGTAATTGAAGCATCTTGAAGGAGTTCCAATTCCCAGAAATTCTTTTTTTATTCGATTGCTTCTTATTGAAGATACTTGTTATTTACAAAATCATCTGAATTAATCAACTTTTTTTTTTATCAGTCAAGTAATCAATGAAATGGACTTTAATTTATTGAGACACTATATATTTTACTAGAACTGCCATAGGTTTGCTAAATTTTTTAGAACTATCTATTCTTAGAATGATTATGCATTCATTACAAACAATTTGATTTTTCATGTACTTCATATATTTTGTTATTTGTAAAACATTTCTGAAGAATTTTTTCGGGAATCAAT
The DNA here is from genome assembly GCA_030067965.1 of Latrodectus elegans. Classification (NCBI taxonomy): domain Eukaryota; kingdom Metazoa; phylum Arthropoda; class Arachnida; order Araneae; family Theridiidae; genus Latrodectus; species Latrodectus elegans. The sequence continues at coordinate 91,309,076 of CM057813.1, forward strand.
TTTTTTTATTTAAAAAAAATACAAGGGTTACACTGAAATTTTTGAGATACGCGCAGACGAGAATTTACAAAATAAAAATAACGATTTAATTTTAAAATACAAAGTATTTTAACGCAGAGGATGATTTTACTGACTTATTTCAACTTGTTTAGCATAGAATACACTTTAAACAGAAGAGAAAATGGAGTTGACGTGAGAACATTTTCGTGCTATAATTTTCTGCTATTTTAAAGCAGGATTAAATCAAGAATAATGCATTCAACGGCTGCAATAAGCATTTGCTGATGAATCTCCAGCTCGAGCTACTGTATTCAGATGGTTTAGAGAATTTAGAAGAGGTCGCAATTTTCTTCAGGATAAAGAACACTCAGAAAGCAGCCGTCGGATATAATCCCATATAATATATCTGCCGTACGAAAAATTCTAATGGATGATAATCGCTGTACCTATCAAATGATACAGAAGGAACTTAACATTCGATTCGCAGCCATACACAAAATCATTCATGAAGAATTACATATGAGAAAAGTAGTTTGCCGTTGGGTTCCCCATAATCTAACTGAGCACCAAAAAGAGGAGCGTGTCAGAATCAGCAATGAAACTCTTAAATTGCTAAATGATGGTGGCCACCACATCATTTTTTAAAATTGTAACAGGTGATGAAACGTATATACCGTTTTTTCACGTTACAACAAATCAAGAAAGAAAAGTATGGCTCTTTGAAGATGAACTTACGCCGACAATAGTGAAAAAACAACGCGCGCTGAAAAAAAATGTGTGCCGTTTTCTGCAGAAGTACGGGATTGGTCAAAGCCATCAAGTTGGAAGGACAGTAGTCAGTAAAAGCAAACTGGTAAACCACTAAATTTTTTCCAAAAATTCTACAAGACCAGAATATTAGAAGACTAATGCTTCACAATTGAAATGCATCTTCATATACAGCCAGATTAACAGTTGAGTTTCTTAAACTAAAACAAATTAAAGTGATCGAACATCTTCTGTATTCACCTCATATAGCTATGTGTGACTTTTGGTTTTTCTTTAATCTAAAAAAGAACTTACGTGGACCTCGTTTTCATTCAGAAGAAGAGATTGATGTGGCTATAAATGCATTTTTTCATCTATTCCAAGAAATGAATAGCTTGAGGCATTTAATCTGTGGAAAATTTGTCTACAAAAAGTGCATTGATGCTGGAGGAGACTACTTTGAACACACCTAAAATTTTGTAAATATAACTTTAAAAAAATAGTTGTACCGAGAATATAGAGTGACCCCCGTGGGTACATCCCCTATATAATCATTTGCATTTTCTCTGCTTAAATAGCGATTAATTAATTTGTACTGTAAAGAAGTAAACGAAGTAAATGAGTAATCTAGAAGTTTTCGATTACATCCTCTTGTTTAGATAAATATTTAACATAGGTAAACTAATATCACATTCACCTGGATAGAAGTTTTGAATCAAATGATGAAGCCATGATATTCATTTCTTTTGCATACTTTTAACACTTTGATTGGTTACCGAATTAGTTGCACTTGACTTCTAAATTAAAGCATAAATTCAATCATCTATGTGTAAATTTTGTATTTCATCTGTTTTTTTATATTTCTTATATATATATATATATATATATATATATATATATATATATATATATATATATATATATATATATATTTTAATTACTTTTCTTGGTATCTATATTCGTCAATTTCTCCACATCGTCCAAGCTCTCAATTTCTTTTTGGAATATACGTTCTACAATTTCTTCACATAGTCCAAGTTCCGTAATTTCTTCATGGCTTTTACGCTTTGCTATTTTTTGCAGATGATACGTTTCTTTTTTTAATTTCCTCTTGGTGTCTGTGTACGTTGATTGTGTTTTGGTGTCAGCATTCTGTAATCACTTCTTTGAATCTACATTCTTCCTTTTCTTCTTATTTAATTATTTTTTTTATAGTTATTAATTAGTCTCTGACAATCTTCATCATATAATTTGCCCTCTAAAATTATCATCTTTAAATTTTTGTGTTATGTTTATCTAACATCTTCATATGTCTTGTATAAGTAAAAAGAAATAGTTTGCGTGTATAATGGAATTTTTCCTGGTGCAAGATTTTTCAAAGAAGTTCCATTTCTGATTTTGGTATATGTAGTTAGCTAAGTGTAAATGTAATATGCTACAGTTTCGTAACATTATTATCGTCAATCTTTTTCACAACTAACTTTTATGACACCATCATATACAAGACACACTGTTACAATCGTATAAACTGTTGTCATTTTTAACTTATATGTGCTTAACTATACAATAAACAACATTTTAAAGTTAGTTTGTGCTTCTAACTTATAATATATATATATATATATATATATATATATATATATATATACATATGTATGTAGGTATGTATGTATATATATATATATGTGGGTGTGTAATTAATAGTAATTTTTTATAAAATTCATCAAAACTGAAATGGAGAATCATACATTGAAAATACGAAATATAGGAATAATGTTTAATATAAAGTTTAGAATTACAAAGATAAAAGAATAAAGGAAAATGTATGAAACACCAACAGTGCCAGCTTCGTAAGATGATGTTGACCATATTGGTACAAAGTATGGTTTTTCTGCATTGCCCAAGACATTATTTTAAAGAAGCTAATACATCCCAAAGCCACACTAAAAATGTCAAACCAAAATATCGAACCAAAATATAAGAAATAAAAGCCAAAATATAACATTAAATCCAATGTTGCCAAACTTCATTTAATTTATGGTAATCAAAATTAAATCCAAATCCAAGCCAGCAAGAACTGCAAATAAAACCAACTTTGTATAAACCAAATAAATACATAAATCTAAAGAGTAACTGTAAACATAAACGGCATTTCAAGTTTCTTATAAGACCTTCAAATCTTGGGGGACATTTCTGTAGTTTATAACTACGTCTTACTACTTCACTCTTATAAGCAATACTCTACTTCTCAGATAGTGTTTAATAATGATTTCACCTATGATACCTCTATTTTTACTTTATATTTATATATATATATATATATATATATATATATATATATATATATATATATATATATATATATATATATATATATATATATATAATATTAACATTAAAAGATTATTTAAAGGGAAATTAAAGCAAATAGCTTACAGCTTGAATTCTAAAATGGCTGTTTACATCGTTTAAAATGAAGTATACATTTTTTGTTTTACTTAACAAATACCTGTATTTCCACATGAATCCTATTATGAATATAAAAATTATTAAGACCAGTTCAAATATTATTTATTTGTTTATTTGAATAGTTCATACAAAGAATAAATAATTAAAGCTATTGGTAAGAACTATATTTTCTAAAATAATAAATACATGACTCTATAATTTTGTATTTAAAGCTACTTGTAATTTTAAAATTATTATAATTTTTTCATCTAAATCACACCAGTAAAATATTTTTTTTTATGTAACAAAACAAGATTAAGCAGTAATATCACACAGAAAATATTGATTTATTTTGTTCTTATTAGAGATTTTTTAATGGAAAATGGAAGACAATTAATTAACCTGAACTAAACTCTACCGTCCGACAGGCCATGTGGGCCTCAAAGCCTTCAGAGTACCCATCTCTGTTTTCTAGACGAAGAGGTCCTGGAATGAAAAGCATTTGCCCCGATTAGGTGGTCAGCCAAGTGCAAAATTCCTAGTAATTAGTTCCCAAGCATGTTTCTTATTCAGATTATCGATCCACTGAAGGGATGAAAGGCTGAGTCTACCAAGCCAAGCCCAGGGATCGAACCTTGGACCTGTATCTTGCGATCGTGAAACGCTACTACTAACCACCTGGGTTTTAAATAACTAACCTACTAGTCTGAATTTCATAGATACTATTGAAACATTATGGGAATTCATAAGTATTATGGAAAATTTTAAAATGCCAACCAGCAAGAATTTTAAGAGTTTTAATGCTTTCTTCTACTCTAATAGAAAAGATTTTTATGGAAAATTTAATAGAATTTAGCTTTAGATAGAATTACAAGTTCGAAATATAGAAAAACTTCCATGGTTGTGATTAAATAGAACTTCTCGTGCAACAATATTACAAATAATTGACATAACCATTCATGCAAAAATCTATCTTATTTGAATATCAAATTCAAATATTGCACCGTTGAAGTAAAAAGAAAACAGAAGTCTCAAATTCCATCAACAAAATTCAGTGCCATTGGCAAAACAATAAGAAATTCCAATATGATTAGAAAAAGAGATATAACAGAAATATTTTTCGAACGAAAATAAACTCCATTTAGGTAGCTTGGTCAATGAAACTTGCTGCTTGAAAGATTTATGGACAGAAGTTTGAGATTACTTCAGAAGATTTTACAAAGCACAGCAGCTGTCATTCATTGTAATATGTTAACAAGTTACGGGGTGTATTATGAGATAACGAGTTACCGTATTAATGATAAACATTCCGGTTAACGGGTTAGTGGTTTTCATGGGTTTGTGTTGGTTTGAAAAATCTGTAGTCCATAGGAAAGAGTATTTGTGATGACTTCCGGGAAAAATACAGTTATTATTATCGCAGCTTCATATATATATTTTATGCTATTTTACGTACATTTTAGATAAACAAACTATGAATTTCCTCAACATAGTTCTTTATTCCATGAGTTAAATGAAAAAATTGGTTTCTAAAGGAAAAAATCAAAGACGTAAGCAGGTATTCCGTTGAACAAACATGAAATTTTATTACGTAAAAAAACCTTGGTTGGTTTATGTGGCTCGTCAGTTTTATTCGAATAATTGTCAATATGACTATCTGCAAGAAATGAAAGTAATTGATTTTACTGGTCACTGCAATGAGTAAACAAGAGTAACTTATTGCATGTTCTAACTCAAAACAACTAGAGAAGCTCCGGAATATTTTGGCAAACGTAAGAGAAGTAAGCAAATACAGAGAAATTATTAACACTCTATCTATGAAATAAAAACAGAAAAATTCACGTTACCTTTAATGTTCAATACTATGTCCTGTGATAGAGGCAAAATGATCTCTAAATATATCTTTACCAATTTTCTAAAGTGTTGTAAATAATCTAGAGTACTGTACTGGAATTGTTTCCCTTCTTGTCTTCCTATGTAGACAATTTTTCACGAAATCGACAGATTTATTACAAATGCATCAACGCGCGCATTTCTGGTTACTGTTAGAGTTCCCATAAATTAAACTATGCTAATTGAATATCGTTCGTTTAATCAAAATTTGCAAGTAAGTAAACCTCCTAGGAAAAATTTATTCTGGTCATAGGATAAAATGTCCTATAATGTGTATGAGAGGTTTTAAGTTCATTCAAAATTGAAGTTGAACTATTGGAAATTCTGTGGTGTTTTCGCATTCTACATCCATTTTTTGTGGCTAAGCGCTTGAGAATTTTCTGAGTTCCTTATTTTTTAACACGCAATATGTTTCTTGAATATGAAATTCTGTTTGGAAGTCAGTGCCACTTGGAGAATTGTAAAAACTTATAAGGTTTTTGACCTACAGGCTGTCCAGAACACTGAGCTAAAAAACAAGGCAGCTGCATGTATTTCACAACATATTTAAAAATATATTTGGTATATCCTGAATTTTAGGATATTTTATCATATTTTGATATAATTAATTGCATTGTATACATTTTTGCTTTTTATTTATTTAATTGTAAGTGAATGCTTTTTAAAAATATATCAAATATATATAAACGTAAAATCTTTCAAATTTGTTGAGTGAATAATGTCCTTTAAAAAAAAACTATAATTGTTCACATTAATTCCTGTTGATAATGACTATTATACTCCATTGAAAAATTAATTAACATTCAAATGACTAAAGTTAACTAGTTTTCCTCTTTCTTTGATGTATGAACAATTCATAATCAGTTTTAAAGAGCTTTTGAAAATTATCGAACAAAACACAAGTACCTCTCTGAGTATCATAATATAAAATGATACTCTTTTGAACACCGAGTCAAGCAGTGACTAATTACATTATCATACCAAAAGAATTGTTATTTGTTTGAAATTCTGGAAAACATTCAAAATAATTTTATTTGATTAAAAACTTTTACTATAGATAATTGGAAACAATTCTCTTAGTAAATAACTCTCAAATCTTTTGCTTTCTATGAATAAGTTTATTTTGAAAGCCCTTTTACGGATGTATATCATTTAACACACTGGTATATTTTTTTCTCTCACATGATAAGTATTTAAAGAAGTAAATGAATAAATGTGCTGTGTTCAAAAATTTTCAATGGAAGTAATTTAATTTTATGAAAAGACTAATTTTCCGATTTGCTTAGTTTATAAGAGCATATATTTTGTTTTTTATTTTATTTTATAACTATTGTTTACAAATGCCTTTGAATTTTATTAACGTAATTGGGGAATATTTATTCGATTTATTTATGTTAATATGTCATTTCACTTACATAATAAATTAAATAATTTATGTTTTAATACATGAAACTAATTTTTAAAAAACTGTCACTACTTTCGTTAAACTAAACGATTTTTTTAATAAACTTTTCTTACTAAAGTTACCATGAATATTTGATAGAATTGTTCTACAGAGAAAATGGGACAAACTAAGCAATCATATTTCCCTCAGTTCATACATAAATATTTTTGTAAAATTTAGTGATTTAATCGTAAGGTTAACTCAAAACATTTTAAAACGTTCAACGCGTGTATTTTGAATAATCCAACTATTCAAATAAATCTCTATTTTTGCATTTGTTTTATATGAAGTTTTAGTTTAATATGAAGATGTTATTATGTTCAACCCAATTTCTGATTTAAATTCATGTCATTTACAGCCTTTATTATAATTCTCTAAGATATTTTAAGAAAATTAATAAAGTTCAAGCCTCTAGAGCTGATATTTAAATAAAAATAAACAAAAATTATCATAAGTGTATTTCTAAATTGAAGGAACTGCTTAAGATTTAATTTTTGAAATATTATATGCATAATATATTACGAAATCATTTTAATGTCTTTGGATCATAGTTATTGTTTTTGTTTACTTTAACTGAAATATTCAAGAAAATATTTTATTATTAAAATAATAAAAAATATATATATATAAGAAAGGTGTAGTTTTAAAAACAATGCCTTTCTTTTAATTTAGTAATTTTTCTGTCATGACTAGGCAAAAGATGTATTTAATTCTTGTTCATTTTAAAATTTTAATAAAAATTAAATGCATATTTAATAAATTGGACTCATATTCTCATTAATTTGGTAGCATAGGTTGGTATATAATTGATTGTTATAATTCATTTAGAAAAATGTTTTATTTGTGATAACATAAAAACAGCATTCTCAATAAAAAAATGACTTCAACATTTACAAATAATTACATCAAAAACCAGTTTTAACTTTCAAGATTATAAATGATTTTTAGGTATATACATTTCCATTGAAACCATTTATATTCAAATTACTGATTCTTTCATTTAATTATTTATAATCTGCTCCCAAAAACCTATGGATTGACAGTTTTTGGAGTAAAATATAACATGCATGATCATTTCCACTGTTGAAAAAGGATAAGATTTTGCATTTTATGCGTCTCTACGTATATTTACTAGAATATGAGCTCAAGAGTTTTTTTTCTCCTTTAAATCACTCATGTGCGAAAAATGACCGTTGAGCGATAGAGAAACCAAACCAACCAACCAAACTTCTTTAAATCACTTCATTAAGATTCACTGAATACATTTTAACTTTCTTAATATGAAACTTTTATTTACAATTTTGGTTCAAGTTAATTGTCTGATATAAATGAAAGTTCTTACAAAATATTCCAACTGGAATTTATACAATCCCAGGATAATAAAAATCAAATTCAACACTTATAGACTTATTAATAACGATAATTTATCGAATTATTATAAGTATAAATCGGAAGACGTGAAATAATTTTTGGAAATGGTTTTTATATTTTTGATTATGAAATAAGTTGAAAATAATAACATTTATACTTTCTCAATCCAGTGAGGATATATAAATAATATTACTAGTAAGAATCGACAATCATAAAAATGCTTACAGATATGACATTTTATTGATCACTCTTGCAGTGAAAGGTAAGTAGTAAATGAGTTTAAATTAAATTATAACTACTTTTATTTTTAGAAAAAAAATGAACTCTTTACGACTATTTACTATTTTTATGCTTCTTGATAAAGAATGTTTCAAAAAGATCTCATAAATGGAAAAGCATGAAATTTCCTGCATAATTAGATATATTTATTCCCAACGTATTTGATTATTATTTTCCAGGCAATAAGTTTATTAATAAATATGCGACTATACGTTATATACTAGAAACACCAGTATTAACGTTTTACCTTATGAGCATACGCTTTTCTATTCTGTAACGTAATGTGGATTAAACTAGATCCTGTAGAATTTTGTACACATAAATAATTGAAAAAATATGAGGGAATAACAGTTAATTTCTCTTTCATTTTTATACTTAACCAATGTATTTTAAAGTCAATTGCTTAAATTTTTTACAATTTCTCAAAAAACGTTTGAGGGTAAAGAATGTTTTTTTACACCAACGAAAGGAATTGTTAGTCTTCATTTTATTTTATGGTACTACACCAAGCACTGCATAGTTTTTTAAATACATAAACTTTTAATGAAATCACTTTATCAAATATTTAGCATCCCATAAACCAGGTTTGATAATTTTTCACACTTGCATACATTTTACGTTATAAAGATTTTTTGCAAATTTCTTGAGCGGGATGATATTTACTTAATATGAGGTGATTACATTCATTTTTTGGCAATCAAATATTTTAATACATAGTTTGAACTTTATATTTCATAATATATTAATATTTAATTTACTGTAATTAATAATTACAAAATTGCCATTTTTTATATTAAAAAAATAATAATATAATTCAAGTTAAGTGGTTATTATTTGTCATGTTGTATTTTTTCGTTTTGTGAATAAAATTGTTTACACTTTTGTAAAACAACCGCATTAGATTTCATATCCTGCAGATACTTAATAAATTATTTATTTTATTTTTAAAAAGTTGCGATTTGTATAAATTAATTATATTATTCTATTTATTTAGCTTTTTTATGAAATAGAATAATATAATAACTTTTATTATTCTATTCTATTTCATAACTTTATTCTTTTTCATTAGCTTTGTTCAATATAATCTTTAACTCTGAAGTCTTACTTATAGAACATGCAGTGACAAATTGAATGAGAGGCAAAATTGTTAATTAAAAAAAGAAAGTTTTTTTCATAAGTAAGCCCCTGTGTTTTTTCTTCATACAACCTCAATATCGATGACCAAACATAATGTTTTGGAAAGTAAAAAAAAATTATAAATATTGTTGTTTTTAAATTATATATTCTACGACTGTAGAAAAAATGGAATTATTCTACGTTATGAATTTTTCTTTAAGTCTTGAATTTATGCAAATACGACAATTCTGACACAACGTTAATGATCATATGCTTTGTTACAGAAGCAAGAAATGCCCAGGAGCAGAATATTGTACTTTGTCAATTAATTTCATCATTAATTAAAGAAGCAAAATTATAAAAAGTTCAATTCAGTATCAATTATATTTTACATTATATGAAAATATTGCTTTCCAAATTCTTCATAATAATATATTTTATTTTAATTTAGCTGAATGGTGAAACCTTGATATGAATTTACACACACACACACACACACACACACACACACACACACGCACCCGCACACACACACACACACACACACACACACACACACACACACACACACACACACACACACACACACACACGCACGCACACACGCACGCACACACGCACGCACGCACACACGCACGCACACACGCACGCACCCGCACACACGCACCCGCACACACGCACCCGCACACACGCACGCACCCGCACACACGCACGCACCCGCACACACGCACGCACCCGCACACACGCACACACACACACGCACGCACGCACACACACACGCACGCACCCGCACACACATACACACACATTATTTTAATTTGATAGCATGCATTCTTCATTTTTTTTCCTTTTCCTTTCACTTTAAACTCAGTATGATAAGTTTATTTTACACGTACTGCATATCTCCAAAACACTGCCTGCACTGTAGAGTGATCCAAGCAATTCCGAAGTAAACAATCTAAATGAAAGAAATTCAATTTAAATCTTGAAAAAAAAATGCATTGTCTGTTTTATTTGTTAATTAAATTAAATTTAGCTAATATTTTTCTCCATATGTTAATATTAAACAGTTATTAAGATATAAAATATATTACACCCGCAAATGTAATATCATGCATTATTATGAGAAATAAACATTTAAATGAATAAATATTTATACCGAATAAAAAATTATTGTGTACTTCATTTGATAACATGGTTTTAGTAATTAATTTTTACTATCATCAATACAGAGAAAACAGTGTTACATTAAGAATAAGAACAAAATACAAGTTATGTATTCTTTCATACATAATCATTTTATCCGAAATAATATAAAATACTTGATATGAAACCTTCAATAATATTAAATTTAAAATCATAATATTTCATAGAAAAAGATAAAATATCTCAAATAATAAACCTTTATCATGTAAAATAAACTACTTAAACTGGATTAAATGTAGATATATCTGTCAGTAAAATATATTTTTTTGTAAATTGCAAGATAGGAAGTGGCAGTTTTCTGTACTATGAAAACAAATAATAGGAAATATCAATTTCCTTTTGACATATAAATGACACTGAAAAAGGTTTTATCAGCCAGTTTGTTTTAAAACCGTAAGAGTTATGCGAAAATATGGGCTTTTCTTTCATAATGATGGCATAAAAATTCGAGAGCTGTCTGAAACTAAATTGTTTCTCTCGATGAATATTGATGTTGTAATAATTTTATTTTAAACTCTAAAGCTTATCTAATAATTTATTTATAAATTTTCCTATCAAGCTCAGATTCATATTTATTTTAAAGATATATTAAATTTGAAACAATCTGATTTCAGGAATTATTAAAAACTTATGACATTCGGATGAATAGAATCATGTAAATTTTCTTACAAAATTATAAAAGGAAGAGTTCAATTATATAATTTTGTTCAAGTGTTTTTATATGCAATTATTCATTGATAGTAATTTCTTAATAATTGAATAAGCATAAAATGATCCTTGTAGTTTCGCTTACAAAACAAGCATATACACATTAACTCGCTCACTTAAAATTCCTCCTCTGAATCTAAATTTCTTGCAAATAATTATAGAAATTAGGACTACTTATAGTTTTATCTCTTAAACGCACTCTTTATTCACAGCAAAAATATAATTTTAACAGTAAATAGTATTATTTTAATGTGACAAAGTAAAATTCTTCCCCGTTAATGTTAAATAATTTATAATGTGTAAATATATTTTTCATTATAGAAAAAAATATTTTTCATAAAATATATTTGATGTTCCTTTATATTTTAACCAGCGTAACGTGTATTCTATTCTAAAGTACACTATTAATTTCAATTCAAATACTTTCACAGCTAAATTAAATTTAATCATTTAGGAAGAGAAGTGAAAAAGAATATTGAAGCATAGAAGGCCCTATTTATCGTAAAAAAATGTAAGCTACTGCTTAAGTAATATTTGTTACCTTAACTTATTTTATTGCTTATAAATTTTCCAAGAGTTTTGAATAAATGATTTTATTAATGATTTCAATTTTTGCGTAAAAACAATAATCAAGCTGAATAAATTTATAAATTTAATTTGCAAATTATTAAATAATTTATGCAGTAATTTCCAATGATATTTGTAAATTATTTAAAATGTTATTTCAATTGTAATCTTCTTTATTATGAAGTGGTAATTATAGAATAACATAACTTGCTACATAAAAAATGCAAGTTTTAAATTTAAATCCTATTTTTAAAAGAATCTTAAAATTTATTTACTTACTCATTTAAAAATCTTATTATTTTTATTTAAAGTAGAGAAAATTTGCCGCTATGAAGAAATGTGTCATTTAGTGTTAGATCATTTGTAAAATAAACATTATTTGAGCTTATTTCAATGAACATTTTCAACAAAAATATTATATTTTGCCTAATGCCACCCGCATAGCTCCCACACTTTTCTACTCCTTTCTGAATTATTTATTTATAATCTGGATCATTTTCTTTCACCAAATTATCACTTTAGCTGGGTTTCTATAATTTTTAATTTTATATGGAAACTATATTACTTTTATAAGCAATTATAATTTGACAAATGCTTTAAACGTTTATTTTTCATCCTAGAAATTTGATGCAAATTACATACTATAAATAAGCAATTGTATTATTACCTTTAAGGAAACCAAATTAATTCAAATTCCAGTATTACATCATTATGTAATATTGTTCAAAATATTTGGTTTGCATGAAATGTTTATAAAATTTATAAACACACTGATTATCAAGACTCAGTTTCGCTTCTGCAAACACAGCTTGGTGTTTAAATTTGTTATTCAACACATCTTAAGCTCATTGGAGTTCAAAGAAAACTAGCTTTAAAGCATTCAAAAATACTCCGTGATTTAATTTTTTTAACACGAATTCAATAACTATGAGTTCACAGACTTTTGAAACAAATGTCCAGATATCATAATTTCAAAGTTTTTTGACAGTCATTAAAATTACATCAAATGTTTGAGAAAAGAAATAATATAAATTAATACTCATCCTCATTTTTTACTCTTATATATAAAAATATTAAATGAAAATATAGAGGTACTTTTGAGTGAATTCTAATAAATGCATGTATTAAATTCCAAATAAATTTCCCAAGTACTTATATATAATGAAAAACATTCCTATTACTAATTCTTCTCTAATAAAATATTGTATATAATATCATTTTATTAATTTTTGCATCAGATACTAGTAAAATGCTTTGATATTTTCCTGTTTGATGCATTTGCTTCAGGATATTCAGGATATATTAATATATATGTAAACGTATTTAGAAAAGAAACATTTGAGCAATATCACCTTTTCTTCTTTGACGAAAAGGAAAGATGTGTTAGATATTATATCCAAAGGAACATGAATTAGATTAATGAAACTGTGTCTTCCAGGGACTCTCAACGGAAATATTTTCTTCAGGATGTTTTGATGACAATATGTAAGCGATTTAATAAAATTCAGCGTAATAAGATCATTAAAATATTTTACTAGTTACAGGAATATTATGATACATTTTAGCAAAAAAATATTACAACAATCAATAAAATATAAATAATTTTGATATTTATTGAATCATATTTCCATACACTTTTTTTAAAAACCCTAAAGTCTATCCTAATAATTAATAATTTATTTTTTCACTTAAATATACAATTTTGAGCTAGACTTAATTATTTTAATTCATTTATTTCCCTTTGTTTAATAAATATTTCTGTTCATATAGTTAGAGAAAATTAGCATAGAGAAATATGTTCAGATATAAAAATATGTATAGATCATTTTAATTTTCTACAATCAAGTTCGCCAACAATTATCAGAATGTTTACAGCAGCAGTGTAACCTTCAGTTTAACAACAATGTGAGTACTAATTGAACACATCTATTGCTGGTACACCACCCATAAAATTTACTATAAGGCATAAATTTAATAAAAAATTTACTATATGAAGTGTATAAAATTTATGATTTTTTCATGCTCTAAATTCTATAACTTTGCTTGTCGCTATCATCGGGGCCCTAAATTCGATGTCTAAAGTTCGCTCCATCCTACCAATTGGAAAAGTGGTATTAACCAGACTACAGCTCAATACAAGGTGTTTCAATTCCTTGTTTCTTGATTTTGTGAAGATTGAGGATCTTGTGGCTTTGTTGTAGCAATGATAAGATTAGAAATAACAATTTTCATTTTATGCAAAAAAGTATCCAAAATACTTCGCTAGTAATGTACACTTTTTAAAGTTTTCTTTGTTAAGTATGCCATGCAGGACATTTGAAAATTTCATTAAAAAAATTGGAGAATAGCTAAATTAAGTGAGCGTATGGATATATTCTTCAGAGTATTTAAAAAGTTTCTTTCAAAAATATTTGAACCAATTTGCGAAGTAAAATCAGAATTATTTTTAGGAAATAAAAAATATTAAAAATAAATCCTTTATTTCTTTTTATGAATGAAAATATTACATCGCTATAAAAGTTATGTAATTAATACCTTTTATTTACTATTATGGTTCTATGATATTGCTATAAATATTCTATAAATGTATATTCAGGAAATATGTAATTTGTAAAAAATATTGTAACTCATTTTATGTTCATCAAAAAAATCTAATTCGCATTCTTAAATGCCAATATAAATGCTTTTCCTGATTTTTATTCTCTCAAAGAAAGATTTATTTCAATTATTAATAAAATTACGATTATAAAACATTAGCTCAAATAATTAAAATATAATTACCTCAGGTATTAAATTAAGTATATAAGAGACAAAATAAAAATGCAATGCTCTTTCTGAGTATTTTTTCTAGCAGTCTGCGTAATAAACGCATTTATGATAATATACAAAAAAGGTATTCTAATTTATTTTTTCAAAACATCCTCTTAAAAGCTATTCTATAATTAATCAGAATATCAATTTTCAATATTTAAAATATATTCTTATTTCCTGCTCATTTTACATGCAATAAAATGCAATGTTAAGTTCGCCATAGTGGAATACATCAATATAATGAAAATGTCTCTAAGTAAATTATTAAATCAGATACTCATAGTTTAAATTTTACGAAGTATTTTAATGCAGTTTTAAAGCAGAATCTGAATGATAATTACTCTTCTCTTTGTTTAAATGCAGGATATGACAATTATCATCGGAGAAAAGACAGTCATAAAAATTAATTATCTTCATTAGCAGCAGTACTTAGAATAAACGACTTAGATTAGCTGTTCAAAAGGCAGTTGATGGTACATATTTCAAATTCTAATAGTACTTTATAAAACCATTTTCAAAATGCATTATAAGAATCATATCATACAATAGTAGAGTAAATTATTCTGCAGATATCAAATTCATAGATTACTTTTAATTAAATAACGAATTATGAAAATTTCAATAACTATTATATATTCCTTTTACTCTGAAAGACAATGATATTTGCCAGCAGGGTCTATTTGGTCATACTGAGGAGAAACAGACAATTATTTTGTGTTTTATAATAATGGATTAATATTTTTCTTAGCGTCTTATTTAAAGATAAATATTAGAGTTTCTCTTCCTTATCCAGAAGTAAAACCTTTTGTTGAAACTATACAGCTAAAACAACTTTTGCTTGGGGATCCTTAGTGTTAATGCATGTTAATTAAATGTTAATTATGACAAATTTACCAAGGAATTAATGAAAGGGAAAATAGTTTAAAAATAAATAAACAATTTAATTAAAATAATAAAAAATGTGGTGGTCTTATTCCTATTAATTATTTTAAATTACTTACTTTTGTTACAAGATATAAAAGTTACATTTTGATACTAAACTTACATTCACATAGATTGAAATAATTTATAACTCTCGAAGGAAAAGATATTTTAAATTAATATTTTCTTATAAAATGGTATTCGTCAAAGTTCATTTCAAATTTCATAAAAATATAAATTAAACAAATATAAATTCCATCGTTTAAGATTAAGAATTATTTCACGTAGAAAACTTAGCGTAATTGAATCTTAAATATAAGAATATGAAACAAGATGAAAATAAATTAATATTTTTATGATCATTAGGTATTATTAGTTTATTCTTAAATTGACACAAAAAGTATAGATTTAAATAATTTATTTTAAAAAATCAAATATTATAAATTTTATTAAAATATAAACTATAATAACATTTTATTGAAACACCAATAACTCTTAAAAATTTAAGTATTAAAAAAATTTCAAGTAAAACTTAAGTATTTTTAGGAAAACTATTATTTAAGCACAATGTAAAACGTAAATAAATGTAAATAATTCACAAATTTTTAAATGATATAGATATTTAGCCAGACATTATTTTCTTGTTTTCAAACAATTTTGATAATCAGATGGCTTAAATTAATATTTTGTAAACTTTGAGCTCTTCTTTATCATACTGAAAAAGATAATTTTTACATGGGAAAATGTGCTCAAAAACGTAACCAGTCATCCATAGAAAGACGTGCTTGCTGGTATATTCATGAGAAATATGTTAATTGAATTTTACCAAACCTAAGCAACTGCAGTTATATATGTATATGCATATATTTTATATTTTAATAAATAATGTACACTACTGGCCATTAAAATTGCTGTACCAAGAAGGCGACATGCTACAGACGTGAAATTTATATGAAAGGAAGAAGGTGGTGTGATATGCAAATGATTTGCTTTTCAGCGCATTCAGACAAAGCAGGTGCCAGTAGCGACACCTACATTGTGTTTAAATGAGGAAATTGTTCAGTCGGTTCCGTCGTACACAACTTGCATTTGAACGTTGTGGCCTGGTGAAAAGTTGTGATGCCTCGTTTAAGAAGGAGAAATGCGTACAAGCAGGTTTCTGACTTTGATAAAGGTCGAATTGTAGCGTACCGGGATTGCGGTTTATCTTATCGCAGTATTGCTGCTCGCATCGGTCGAGATCCAATGACTGTTAGCAGAATAGGGAATCGATGGGTTCAGGACGGTAATACGGAACGCCATGCGGGATCTCAATGGCCACCTATCACTAGTAGCCGAAAAGACAGGCATATTATCCGTATGGCCGCAATGGATCGTGCAACCGCGTCACGAGCCGTGAGTCAGGAGACGGGGTCGTTTGGAAGTCAACAAGTATCTGCACGAACAGTTCGACGACGTTTGCAGCAGCATGGACTCTCAGCTTGGAGATCATGGCCGCGGCTTCCCTTGACGCTGCGTCATAGACAAGAGCACCTTCAATGTGTGATTAACGACGAACCTCGGCGCCCGAATGGCGAGACGTATTCTTTTCAGATGAATCCAGGTTCTGTATACAGCATCATGATGGTCGCATCTGTGTTTGGCGGCATCGTGGTGAACGCACACTGGCAGCGTGCATTCGTCATTGTCAAACTGGCCCATCACCTGGCGTGGTGGTATGGGGTGCCATTGGATACACATCTCGGTCACTTCTTGTTCGCGTTGATGGTGCTTTGAACAGTGCACGTTACATTTCTGGTGTGTTACGACCCGGGGCTCTACCCTTTATTCGAGCCCTGCGAAACCCTACGTTTCAGCAGGATAATGCCCGACCGCATGTTGCCAGTATTGCACGGACCTTCCTTGATACGGAATATGTTCAGCTGTTGTCCTGGCCTGCACGTTCTCCAGATCTTTCACCAATAGAAAACGTCTGGTCAATGGTTGCCGAGCGACTGGCTCGTAACCAAACGCCAGTCACTACGGTTTATGAACTGTGGCATCGTGTTGAAACTGCATGGGCATCTGTACCTGTACATGCAATCCAGTCTCTGTTTGACTCAATGCCCAGGCGTATAACTGCTGTTATTACTGCCAGAGGTGGTTGTTCTGGATATTGATTTCTCATAACCTATCCAATCAAATTTTTTCAAAATTTAATCACTTTTTATATTTCTAGTACAATATATTTGTCCAATAAATATCATTCTGTTATCTGTATTTCTTCCTCTTGTAGCAATTTTAATGGCCAGTAGTGTAATTATAAAGTACTTTTTTAATTAATAAGCAAATAAGTTAAGCATTTTTTTACTCCATTGAAAATAATAAATTTGTCAAAACTGTTTTTTTGTTAATTTCTTTAATTTAAAAGTATAATGTGGCGCCACAAACATATGAACGCAGACATTGTTTAAATTTTTGAACTTGAAGATATATGTTATGAAACGCTTATTGTCTGAGCAAAAGAAAAACATGCCGACCGCTCTGTCTAGTCGTCAAAGTGCCTAACTGCGGATAGGTTGGTCCTGATTTCAAATCCCGGTTTGGGCATTAATGTACTTTCACTCTCTATCTATCCTGTCGTTGCTCTTTCTGTGTATGAAAGATATATGAATGGTTGCCTACCCTATAAACGTGTCTCTATGCCATGTGTGTTCTGAAGCAGTCGGACTCCACACCAAGTAGGGTGCAGTATGAAAAAGTGGATCTACGCACCCTCTATTGTCAGCCTAGCTGGCACAAGACAAAAAAAGAAATATATAGTTTAATACATATAAAAAATAAAATCTAATCCCATATAATGTGAAATGAATTTTTATTTTATATAATGTTTCATGTTGGATACAAAATGCTATTTATTTATAAATGTTTAAAAATGTAGAGAAATATATAAAATAACTGCTATATGATTTAAAGGATATATTCCAACATCAGAAATCCCTTATTATTTCATTGAATACAAAATCTATGTATAATTATTGTATTGCAAACGTCATTCCTTATCGGAAACCACAGACTAGTTACAAAAACAGCTATTAACAAATACGTTATATTGAATTTAAGATATGCTGTTCAGTTAAATGTTTTACATAGTGTCAATATCATTTATTTAATTAAATACTTTTCAAACATAATTTAAATTTTAAAAATCATGTGCAATTAAAATTCAAATTTCATAGATCATATGTACTTCAAATAACTATATGAAATGTAAGATTAATTTTATGTGAAAGGTAATTATTAATGAAACATAAAGATATAGTCTTTAAAATAATAAAAGTAACTAAGAAATATTAATAATATAGAAAGCATAGTTTTAAATGTATTAGGAACATTAATTATGAAGGCAACGAAAATTTTATTAATATGTTGTGTGAAGCAACTTGTTTTAAGGCTCGGCTAACATTAAAATACTTTTATTCAGCATTATAATCGGAAAAGGTGGTGACATCTTATTCAGTGGGTCACCCATGGCTGTGCCATCTTCACCCCGTAAGTGAAGGGATTAAGAAAGACAAACACAGAGAAAAAAAACAGAGCATCCGTGTCCAAATCAGTATCTTTATATGGGACCTACTGCTTTGAATTTAAGGACGCTAACCTATCTGCCATTTGTTAGAAATTATAAACATTGTCAAGAGTGTTAGTCAAATATTTTAAGTAAATATATTTTCTTATGATTATTGAATTAAAAACAATACATAAATCCCCACATAAAACTACTTACGAAATAACTGCTTAATAAATATTACCAATAATTAAAGGTATTTAAAATAAATTAATTTTACATATTTTTAATAACAATTAAATCTTAAATCAGTAGAAGTATCCATTTCTGTAGTCAATAAAATAAATTATTAACAGTTTGGTAATTTATATTCATATAATCTATTAATAATAAAAATTACATACAACTACTCATAGAAAAAATTAGGAAAGCGTTGTTTGAAAGAGACATTACAATAATGCATATAGAATCATAAAGTTCAATAATGGATCTAGAATCATAAAGTGCAAATATGATAACAACTTGTCAATATTTAAAAATTTAACAATATTTAATAAATAAAAGTTTAATCTGTCTATGTAAGGACACAATTGTATTTAAAATTTATTTTTCTTTCAAAAATCTCAAATTCGTTAGAATTTTGGGTAAAAAGTAATATTGTTAAGAAGTTTTTAATTAATCATATTACTAACTATTATGTTGTTCTTACAATGTTTCTTTTGTAATTTCTGCCTGTACAAAAATAAAACGATGAATTTAAATTAGTTTCGAAAATATATAAAATATTAAATTTGATGTATGTTTATATTTTCAAACAATTTTTTTTCCATTCTAACTATAATACAGTACAAAACATATTCTTTAAAAGCTGAAATTTAAATTTAAAATCACAGTCAAATTTTAACTTGCATTTTACTTGTTAAAGTACCTTCTTTAATATCAACTTAATACAAGTGCATAAGTTCATATATATCTATATCCATCTGTTATATATATATATATATGTGTGTGTGTATATATATATACAGGAAATAAGCAATTCCTTCAAATGATTAATAAAAATATTTCCAATTAGTAGTTTGGTTGTGTTAAATTTAACTAATTAAAATATTTATATACTAATGTAAATTATACTAAAAAATATTACATCATGAAATCATAAAAAAATCCTCTTAAGCTTTAATACTTCTTTCAAAATTTAATTATTTAGGAAACAAAATAAAAAACCTAAGGAAAATTTATGAAACATTTAACATATTATTTAGTGTATTAAAGATTTAAAAAAATTTTTTTCATATTTTATTCTGTGAATCTATTTTTTTGAAATTTTTATAATTTAAAATTATTTTTATTTGAAAATAAATTTTAGCTTTCAAAGAAATAAGTATAGTATGGAGATGAAACTAAACATATATTCTTACAGTAGGATGATAGTCTCTAATTTCTTTATATGAAAATATATCAAGTGGTATCATGGTCCCAAATTTCATTTCTTTCAAGTATATGATTTTTTAGATTTATATGTTCTCTGATATATATGTTTTTTTTTAGAAAATTACATACAAAATAAACATTTTTTGCTACATTTTTCTTAAAATAATACTTTTTAAAATAACATGTCGAGTGATTTTTCTGTAAGAATTACAGAATTGTGTTGAAATTCAATCAATATTTATGCTTTTATAGTATAGCTCATTTTGAATTTATGTTCTTTACTTATATTACAAACATTTATTCTTTCCTTATTTTTAAAATATAAAATATGAGGATATAATTCAAATATTTACATAAAGGTAAAAATTATATATATATATATATATATATATATATATATATATATATATATATATATATATATATATATATATATATATATATATATATATATATATATATATATATATATATATATATATATATATATATATATATATATATATATATATATATATATATATATATATATATATATATATATATATATATATATATATATATATATATATATATATATATATATATATATATATATATATATATATATATATATATATATATATATATACAATTTACATATTAAAACATGCCACCCCACGTATTTAATAGTGTTTGAATATTTTAAAGACAATATGCAAACAAATTTGCTTATCTAAATTCCAGAATTATTAAAACTTGCACCCTTCTTAGTTTCAATTATTCAGAAATATATTAAATCTTTAAAATCGTTCACCAATTATTTCATTCTTTACTAAATAAATTAAGGTACACCGTTAGATGCCTGGATGAAGTGCTGCATATTTCTGTTTTATGTAAAAGATGATTAAGGAAAAATATTTGAGATAAAATACTGGACAGTAATTTTTGTAAACTTTAAAATTAGATGAAATATTTTTATTCATCAAATTTTTAAATAAAATATTGTTTTTTTAAAATATTGATTTTTAATCTTTTCAAATAATAAAATGCTATAAAACATTATAATCTACAAAAGGATTTTCCTCAATTACAAGTTAATCGATAACAATAAGTGTGGACTCCTTTTAAAATTATTTTCAAAGTTAACAAAGCAAAAAAGTATTTCGAATATTCTTTTCTGTAAAATTTACATTTTACATCTATTCAATTTTAATTTTAAACTTTTAATCTTGTTTTAATTATTATTTAAATAACTTTGTTTTTTATCTTCTGTTATAGCCAGAAATGTGGCATTATATTTTACAACTATTTAGTTAACCCATAGTATTTTTGATTTGTATATTTTCATACACCTTAACATATAAAACGGAAGAACACATATAATTTCTTATTTTCACTATATGTATCTAGAGACTACTTCTTTCAAAAATTTTTAAGTAATCATTAAAAAGAAATATCACCTTTATCAATTGATACAACTAAATAATGTCAATTAAGTCTCACATGCGTTATAGAAATCCATTGCTGTGTTGAATTTATATAATTTCTTTATTGATTTTATAGTAAATATTTATTTAATTTTTACTATCGTTCCACACACACTCCTAATATTTACTCTATTATCAATAATTAAGTATTTTATTTAATATAACCGATGAGTGCAGGAGTTAGATTTAAACCTCAGTTATAGCTTTTTGGAATGGCTTGATGTTATATATATATATATATATATATATATATATATATATATATATATATATATATATATATATATATATATATATATATATATATATATATATATATATATATATATATATATATATATATATATATATATATATATATATTATGTATATATAATATATATATATATATATATATGCATATATATATATATATGTATACATATATATATATATATATATATATATATATATTAAGTATATGTATATATATACATATGTATATTGTGTCAATATTTGCTTGAAATTAGTGGAATTACTTGTTTTAAAGATTAAATAGCATAAACTAATTTGATTAGTTTCTTCTTAAAGTAACGCAATAAAGAATTCTAACTACTTTAAGTTGTTACAGTTTAAAGATCGTTAGTTAATTTTCTTCTATTTCTGCTTTTAAAGCTGCAATCTATAGCATATTTACTAAGAAAGCAGTAATTAAATTTATTTCTTCTGAAATAATTCAAGAATACCTTGGTGATAAATGTATCAAAAGAAATTATATCTCATTTACTGCATATTTTGAGATAGAAATTAAGTTGTTTATTTAGTAAAATGATAAAGAGAGTAATCTTATAGAACTGAAATTAACTTAACTTATTTAATAAATGGTGAAACTTTTCTCATATAATTTCAAATGGAAATTCAGTTTTTCATCATTTTTATATTTTGATCATGTGATTATGAGATTTTGAAATTGTAATGCAGTATTTGAAGCTTTACAAAATCTCTCAAGTAGAATTTTTTAATTGAATTATGAAATTAATAAATATAGATGGAACAATTGAAGAAAAAATATGTGGCCTGTAGATAAATGTCACTGTAACTTCATTGACACATTTTATGAAGTGCCTTCGAAATTTATTAGAAATCATAAATAAGTAAATTATATTCTAATTTGAATTAATTATATATATATGATAAAAGTTTAAAACTCAGTCAAATGGAAAACTTTACCGAGCATTTATGAATTTTCTTTTCATCATTATTACATTTTTTGAAGAATAAATATTAAAATAACATATTTCTTGAAATGTTGGTATATTGGAAAAGCATAGAGATTTCAAAATTGATAAAAAAAATAAATAGAAAAAAAAGGAACTCTAAAATTCTAAGTTGAAATATCTTCGGAAATGCTTGCCATAAGGTCGATAAAACTTTAAGGTAAAAATGCTGCATACATATACTAACAATTCAACCTCAAAAGTACTTTCGAACAATCATACTTTCCTTCTTATTTCTGGAAAGTAAATATGGAAATATTTGGGAAAGGTGACGAAAGCACGTATTGAAAAGAGTCATTTTAAAACTGACGGTTTTTGGATTCATCGATCATTCTTCAAAAAAAACTTTTGACAAGCGATGAATCAGTTAAGCAGCTGTTCCTTTTGATCGATTTATCGAAAAATATTTTCTGATAATACCATCAGTTTCCTTCTAAATAGTCTGTCTATATATGTTTTCCTCTCCACTTATCGTTGAATAAAACTGAAAGCACATCGAAAGAGAGCTATTTATATTTATTGTTCTTAGTTTGCTTAAGAAAACAATGTTATATCAAACATTGAGCAAACGTTGTAAAATGTATGTAATAAGTTCAGAAAAGACTGTAAATGTGAATAAAAATAAAATAATTTTTAAATAAACAGACTATTTACATGATTATTAATTTTTTTAAATATATAAATGCGTAAAGCTTTGAATTAGTAACATTTGCAAATTAACCTATTTAACTTTTATTATTTTTTGACAAATTATTGAATTCAAAACCAATAAAACATATTTTGTTAAGACACTTCTCTTCTAAGATTTCAATTATTTAATAATTTAGCACATTTTATTTTCATTTTTTGTCTTCATATAATAAATATGAATTTCTAAAAGTGGTGAGTTTTATAGAAACTTTTCTATTCTATGTTTTACAATATTATCTTTAAAGTTTTTTTAGAGCAGAATGTGAATAAAAATATTAAGTTAAATGTTTTCAAAGAACTTAAAGCTGGAAACATGATTTTTTTGAAATTTTAAATATTTTGACAGCGAAGTGTTTTCTTAAAATTATAATTAAATAAAGTTTCATATTTTTTATAGAATTAAATTTCAATAATATATAGAAATTATTTTTTTACTCAAATTTCTTTATTTAAGCGAATTATACGTACATCATATGTTTACATTAAAGTAACTTCATTTATTATTTAAAGGTTGAAATACCAATCTTATAGTTGTAGAATATTAGAAATTGATTTTTAAGACTCAATTGTCTGAAATACAGGGTGTCTCAAAACAACTTTATAAACTCTGCTAGCTAGATTCCTCATTAGGAGTACATAAATTCTGTCCAAAGAAGTATTTCTGTATGATCAATAGTTGCAATATCAATAGAAAAAGATAGAAGATCGATAGAAAAATAGAAGATAAATAGAAAAATACAAAAAACAAAGTATGACGTCACTGTCTGTGCAAAAAAAAAAAAAAAACTTTATTGGACATATTAACAATATTATTTGCATATCTTTCCAGACTATTATGCTTAAAACGTTCACCGTCCATATTGCGTCATGCATATGTGCGTGCTATGGAATAACATTAAGCCGATATTAAACTGGTATTTAAAAGGCTGCTACTGGTAGTCTTCGTATGGTGGCCAGGTATTGCGTTCGTGACTACTACAACATGTACTTAAAGTAAAGCCGATGTAATGGAAATGCCTTTGGTTCCAGCATGGTGGTTCTCTGGCGCATTTCTGTGCTCCTGTACGTAATTAGATGGATATGGAATACGCCGCCCACTGGATCGGACGTAAATGTACGGCTCTATTTCCTCCAGATATTACACCATTGGATTTATGAGGCCATCTAAGGCAACTGGGGAATTGAGACGTAGTGCCTACACAAAATGGACTTAGTTGCTCGTCTGCACGCTACTTATACTTCGGTAGAACCCTCGATGCTGCAACGTGTGATGACAGCTATTCCACAGCAGCCTGCCTCGGCATTCAAGATGGACACTTTGAATATCTGACTTAAATTGTGCATATACTGCAGTTGATATGTTGAATAACGTCTTTTTTCTAGCACCGGAAGGGATGTAATACTTTGTTTTTCGTAATAAAAATTGGATCATTCAGAAACGCTTTTTTGGGCAGTTTTTATGTACTCCCAACGAAGAATCCAGTTGTTCAGAGTTTATGCGGTCGTTTTGGGGCACCCTGTGTATTCACTTTCTTATTTTAAAACTTTTTGCTATTTTACTATTTGAAAATTTTTGCTATTATGAATGATTTATTTCTTAGATAGGACACTATACAGTATAGATTTTTAAGTTACCTATTTTATAAATAGAAAATTTTTAACTTTATAATTTTAGTACAATACTGTTTGTTATTTCCTGTAATAAATAGTTTGAAAGCAACATCCTCTTTTTTATAGTTTTTTGACCATTTTTCGAAATTTAATTTAATCTTAATTTGTAAAATGTATAAAACATTCCAAGTGAATTTTAAAAATGATTGATGAATAAAATTAACTGAACAAAAATTTTCTTAGAAATATATTATGATATATGAATTTCCTCGATAGTAAAGTATGCCATATAGTTCTTATAATGTAAATAGTTATTGTAAGAAATAACATTCCTTAAAAAATTCTTTAAAATGTAAATTTATTGTTAGAAAGTGTTTAATAATAGCATATAGCAATAGAAATTTAGTTATCGGGAGAGAATAATTACAATCTACGTGCTTAATTAATAATACATTTGTGCATTAAAATTTATATCAAACTTAAATAAAATCATTGTGCATTATTTCAAAAGTATTTTGCTTATATTACAATTTAAAATGTGAAATAAATACTTGGGATACTTTTAATGTAAGAATACATTTTAAAACATTGAAAAAAAATAATACATATTTTGGAAGATTAATTTTTAAGACTTACAAATTTTCCTCGATTTTCCAAAATATTCGTGAATAAATGTAAAAAAAAATAATTTAATTTAAATTATTAACTATTTATGTCTTTCACAATGCATTTACAGTTTTACATAACATTTACTTTTTTTAATATCAAATTATAAACATTTTTAAAACTACAATTCTTGTAAAAGTTCATGTACTTTATTTATTATAAATGGAGCTTTTTGCTAAACGAACTAAAGTTATGCATGAAGTGAACTATTCTTCTTTTACATTTGTTAAACTTCAATTCAAATACTAAGTTATTTAAAAATTGCACTTAACGAAGACCAGATTATCATTTTCCTTCCTCATGAATTTGGATTATTTATTATCTTTCCTTTATTCACAGTTGATGGAAAATCGATTGGAAGAAATAAGTATCCCCCATTTATAATAATGAGGATTTTCCCTAAAGATGATGAATATGTCTGAGATCAAAGGTAGAAAAATGTTACTTCATATGAGAATACTATGCATTGAGGATATTTCTTATGGCTTAAGAAAATTCTTTGTTAAACTCAGTACTCAACTTATTTTAATACAAATATAACATTTTATAGATATGTATTCAAAATTTTTAATTTTGCTTCGATTTAAAAGTTTTTCTTATAGAAATTTGAGAAAAATTTAATTAACTTATTAACTTGAAATTATTAAAGAGAAAATAACTATTTTTTTCGAAATGGTAAGCATATTTCAACAAATTTATTGTAAATACACTATTTAAGCTTATAGTGATGTAAATAAAACATAATAGTAATGTATTTGATTACACGTTCATAATTGTAGCATTTTTAATGAAAAATATTTGACTCATATTTAATTTCCCAGATATAACAGAATACAAATTATTTTTAAAGATTGCGGACTACACAAGAATAAAGTATTGATGTCAAAGGAAAAAATATTTGTAAAAATATTGTTTAAATATGGTCCTCAATTGCTTAAAAGGCAAGCTGCTCGACTGCTTCATGATAATTTGGGGAAATAAATTCTCAATGCTAGAAGTTATTCGAAGACATCATGGAATAATATGTAGAAAAATCTTGATTTAAAATATTTATTCATAAATTAAATTGCATCATTTGAAAGTTTCTTAAAGTCTTAAGTGTAAAAATATAGATAGTATAAAATGAAAAATTGCATT
The DNA here is from genome assembly GCA_030067965.1 of Latrodectus elegans. Taxonomy (NCBI): domain Eukaryota; kingdom Metazoa; phylum Arthropoda; class Arachnida; order Araneae; family Theridiidae; genus Latrodectus; species Latrodectus elegans. Next base: position 91,336,397 of record CM057813.1, read on the forward strand.
CTAAAAACAAAATATCAGTAGATAATGTACAAATATAAATATAACATCACTTATAATTTAATTTAAAAAATGTTGATATACATAAACATAATATTAATTAAGAGTCATGAGTAATTATGAATTGATAAATTAATATTTACTTAATTCATAATAATAAATGGGAATGAATAAAGTTGTATACAAAACTTGGCATTTAAGTGTCAAAATATGTGATTAATAATAATATAAAAAGCAACAAAAACAATTTTATAGAAAATGATTCTCTGTGTGACATTCTGTGAGTGCTCATCTAGCATGCTTAGTACACAATGTTTCACCTTATACTAAGCAGTCTAAGTATAAAAATACTGATGAGTAGAATAAAATAATCTAAGAAATTAAAAAATAATAGGTTAGGGCAGGGATAGGCAAACAATTTCGGTCTCGGGAAAATAAAAAAAAAAGCGTTGTGGCGGGCCAAAATAAATTTTTTAAAATTTTAAAAACAATATACAAGTTATACAATTTAATTATGTTAATGAAAGGTAAGAATTAGAGCAATTTCTCTTGTAAAATTTCCTTAGATTGAGGTTCGAAGTAAGATGTACTGTTTCTAAGGAATGATGCTATGTACTTATCTGTAAGTCTACTTCTGAATTTTTAAGGTCCACAGTTGAAAACACTTGCTCACATGCATAAGATGAAGCAAACATAGCACTGATTTTCTGTGCTGAAAGGAACTTAAAATGCACAGTTTACTGCATGTAAGGTCTAATTCACCTATATTTGATTAACGTATGTCTGTTCCCTGAGAAAAAGATAATGCTTGTTAGCGCCAGTGTACAGTTATAACTAACAAAGAATTTCTACTTTTAACACTTTAACGATTACAATGTCTGTGCTTCCTATTTCGGTTGATTTATGTTTTGTAGAACAAAAAAATAAAGAATGTAAAAAGATCATCAGTCCGTTGAAAAAAACAAGAATGGAAAAGCTAACATTTAAACAAAATAAAAAAGGAGATGGATAGACAATATATAAATTATGTATATTTTTATTTAATGTCCATTGGACTGACATATTAAAATTGTATCCGCGGGCCGCATAACACTTTCCGGCGGGTGAGATTTGTCCCGTGGGCCCTACTTTGCCCATCCCTTGGTTTGGGTGTGAGAAAAATAACTTAAGTTATCACTGAAATTAATAAATCTACTTTTGCATAAATTATAACAAATACATAAATAGAAAACATATTTTTTAGGTTATACATTGGCACATTTTCTTCATTATTTCTTTAATAAATGCAGAAATCCCTTTAATTTGTATAAGTGTTTTTCTCAATATTTTTAAATTAAAATCACATTTCTTTTCATTTTCATTATTCACAACAAGAATTCAATAAAGTAGTTACCTTTCAACCTTTTCTCCAAAATTTTATTATTTGCTAAAAAAGTTTCTGCTAAATGATTAAAAACATAGAATTTTAAATAGCTTGCGAATTTAATGCATTTTTAGCTCTCTGTAAACCCTCTAAAGTGAGCGATTTTCATAGATCTTTGAAAAAATGTATATTCATTAAAATAATAACTTTTAATAAACATAATTATAAATAATTAAAACTATAATTATAATTAAAACTATAACTAATAATCAATGGATTGCTTGGTCATAGAACTATTTTCTGCTTAATGATCCAATGTTTTATACATAAGTGAATATTTATAACGTACATAATTGAATTTTAGCTATTAATGGTCTGTAGTAAGTCCATTAATAGCTAAAATTCTCTTCCGAACAAAGACGGCCAAGTCTAAGAAAATCGGAAGTTAAGATTTTCAATGAAATTGAGTCTGGTGCAAAAATAAGCAATACATGAAATCAATATTTTGACTGCGAAAATTCCAATCAATTATGTTTTGTCGATATAGATATATATCATGATCCACAAGAATAAATTACTCCTGAACAAATACTGAGCATTAGAAGATGATGCAAGAATTCATCTCTATAATTCTAATTTTATTAGATCTACTTTGCAAATGCAATGATTAATGAATCAAATCAAAATAAAATATCAAGAAAAATCCTGGAATATCAAATCAAAATAAAATATCAAGGAAATACACTCTTAGGTATGAAGAAATGATATCGCTAGTTGTAGCCATGAAGACCAGAATAATGTAATATTTTTCACACCACCAAGCCTTATAAAAATAACATTAAATAAAATAATTTTAACTAAATCCGTTTTTATCAATGGAAAGTATTTTGCATATTTGTACGGGCATAATCAAAAACATTTACTTATATGAAAATACAGACTCTAAATAAATTTAAGCAATAGGAAATTACAGATATTTTATACAACGTATACAACAACTTTGATTCATAAAAGTATGCGTGAACAAATCTGCCAAAATAAAATCAATTGTTACTATTATTCTTATACAGTATTATGCTATCGCTTAAAATATTTCACAAAATGGAACCATGGATACAAATTGCCTAATTTTAGAATATATATTACTAGGTGACTGTCAAAATTTAAAACTATAAAATCATAAAAAATTTGAGAAAATCATTGCATTTTAATTCCTATTGTACATTTTATAATAATTTAAACTTTAGAAATTGATGATATTGAAAATAACTAGGCTTTACAAGTAGGTACAAATAAAATTTTCGTGTTTTGCCTTTTTAAAGAAATGATAGCTTTTTACACAAAATAACACCACTAGAAGAACGATTAACTATTTTCTGCTTTTCTATAAATAGCTTTTAAACTGACTTTATTTAACAACATTTTACCATAAAATAAATTGCTTCATACCTATCTCTGAGATATAAATATACCTGAGATTTATTTATTCTTTTGGGTTAATTTTAATAATTTATGATTAAAATATTTCAATAACCTTGATAAAAAAAAGTATATTGATGTTTGTTCTAATATGTGTTATCTATTAGCAAAACTAAAAAACCTTCATTAGAGTATCTGAGTGAATATGCTAATTTGCTTTTGAAAAATTGCTCCCTTTTTAATAAAAAACAAGGAGCTTTACAAATTTTTAAATTTTCTTATTGATATTTAATTAACAATCATTTTACATACAAAATATATGAAGTATTTCATCCATATTTTTCTTTTATTTAATATCTCTTATACGTCATTCAACCTTATTTTCAATTTTTGATACACAATATGTTCTTATATATCAGATTTTATACAAAATTTAGCTAAAGTTTTAAACATATATACACACTATAAAGAGGATGAAAATCAACATAAATAAGTGTATATGTATATAGTTATCTGTATTTAAGTTTGTTATAGTTCTTAATTCAAATATTATATTCATACACTAATTCTACATGATTGTGGTAAACTCTTCAGATACAAGCTTCCAGTTTAGAGATTTATCAATCGCTTAATTTTTCATAAACGAGTGTTTGCGTTAAAATAACAATTTTTTTAAATGACCTATGAAAAAAGAATAATAAAAAATATTTATATTTTTTTCTTATAAACATTTATCAGAATTATTGAAATTTTAAATAATTTGAATTTTTCTATTCTCGGTAGAACATGACAACGATAAATTTGGATTTTAATATTTCTTTGTAGTTAACGCTCTAAATTTTCCATTTCCTTTTACTTTTAACGAATTTAATTTTAACGATTTTTTTGTCTGCCAAAGGCATCAACAAATTTTCTTTTATGTAAATTTAATCGTTTTATACACAATAGTTATTTTTCTGCCATAACTTTTCATTTACAATTCGAAATAATTATTTTGATATGTGGTGTCTTGGAAAACAATATTTGATTATCATTTTCAATGTTTGATTCCCCATATTAGTGAAACAACAATTATTGTTTGACTGCTAAACAATTTTGTTTCCCATGGATATACTCAACGCCATTTATCCTGCACTTTTTTTTTCATATTTCTTTTTCTTCTTTATGAGTTTTTTAACTGGTTCAAAATTGTTTTTACAGAAACGAGTAAATTCTAGTTTTTTCATAAATAAGATTTCAATTGGTTTGATAAAGAATTTTCCTAAATAACATTTTTGTAAAATTTTCTGGAATAATATTCATTTACATCGACACTTTTCATTGAAGTATTCAACAAAAATTCATTATTTTCTTGGAACTTTAAATTTAATAGAGTTATTTCAACAATATAATAAATTAATTAATATATATTTATTTCAGTTGTTTTCCTTCTTACAATTTAAACAAAATTATTCCTTTACTTTATTCTGGTCTTAGATTTAATAAAAGATACCTTTAAGGTGCTAAAATTGTACAAAATACCAATAGCAATTTGCTTTTTAGTGGTGAAATTTTTATTCATTTCCTCAGAATTCTTCTATTGCCACTTTTTATCTACATTTTAGATTAATAATAGTTTTCTCATTAAAAAAAATCTTCTTGAAATTCATTTAATTCATTATTTCTAAAATTTAAACCATTATCAGCTCTAAAAGGATTTATTTTTTATTCATTAGATTCCATACATTTTCTAAAAGCAATAAAACGTATAAATTGTTTCGGTTTTAAAAACAGTAGAATAAAACTATAAAACAGTTGAATAGGTACCAGAAAATTCCTTCACAATCATTAAAGGATTTTTCAGTATTACTTAATGATTCAGTATTTATTAGAATTTCAAAAATAAGAAGGAAATAGTTCCACTATTGATCCAATTAAAGTCTAATAATTTTTTGTATGGATTTATGAGTTATTTTATGCCACTATCGCAAGATTATCCTTAACATTAATATCTGTATTTCGCATTTCAGGTATTTATTAGGGATATAAGGGGCAAAATATTTAAATTAAATATCATAAATTTAAAACAGATTGCACTCAAGTAATGTTATAAATTTTTATGTAAATTTCAGATTAGTAAGTGAAACTGACTGACTAGCTCTAAATTGAGATTTTTGCAGTCATCTGCATGAAATTTTGTTTTATGAATTCAATAACTATTAATATCTCACTTTTTACTATTTAAGGGCATATATCTAATATTTTGGAAGATACGTAATAAAATAATTTATATCATTACATATAATAATAAGAGAACAAGAATTTTATTGTCAACTTATTGATCAAATTTAAAATTGAAAATCAATGCTCAGCAATTCCGCAATTTCCTATTCATATGGTGGTGGTACTATTCTATTTACACTACTTTGGAATTCAAACGGATACAATGTGTTGTGGTACTCAGCATGTATTCATTCCATGAATAACTCCGAAGAAAGATAATGGAATTGAATTGAACTAACAACAAAATATTTTTTCTTATTATTATAATTGGAGGAGGCCCTTAATGGATTAAATGTTGGTGTTAACAGCATTAATTATCAAAAATTTTAGTAAATAAGTAAATATATATATTTTAATAAAAATATTTCGCAATTGAATTTCGAGTCATGTTAAAATTGAAAAAATCTATCGAATGATAAATGTATATAAATGTTTAGAGACATTTACATTTACTGCCCTAAGTAAAGCCATTTAAATGAACAAATGTAAAGTTAATGATCTATTTTTGTCCACTTAAGGATATATAACATGTTTTCATCCTGAAACAGTTCCAAATTATCAACCAAATTCAAATAAATTCTTAAAAATGACTAGTGAATTCTACTCAGAAGGAATGGATATTTGCCTATTCATTTCTTTTTAGTCTTAAGCAGTCCTTGATATTGGCATTCTCTTCTTTGAAAGTAACAGGTAAAATAATTGTTTTAAAAGAAATAAAAATAAAGTATTAAAACGGTAAATTAATTAGAAAAAAATATTATATTGTAGATGGTTGGTTGGTGTTGTATCCATAAAGAGAACTAAACATGTCAATGAGTATATAGAAAACAAACAGTTATCTCCTAGATGTTTTTGGAGCATAAACTCTTTTCTATGTAGAGCAATGGAAATTCTCAGAGAGCTCAGCCAAAGATCTTAAAATGGCAGATTAGTCAAAAATGCATTTTAGTGTTAGTGAAATAAATATCTCAATTATACTGCAGAGACGGTAGGTTTTGTTACCACCTCCATACAGTAAAATTTGTTTATGTTTTTAACAAAAATTTAAAGAAGGAAGCAGAAAATTTAGTACAAATATTTTATGAAGACTTTTATCTTTTTAAAAGTTTCAAAATAATGGATGTAATTTTTTTCATTTTATATTTTCAGTAGTAAAACTTTTATTATGAAATAATAGTTTATAATTTACTATGAAATAATTGTTTATTTTTTCTGTAAGTAAAGTGGTTTTTAAAGTATATTTAATACAGAGAAAAGTTTCGGCACTTGTAAATTGATATGTAGAATTTTTAATTTAAAATTCATTAGTTACTATATTAAGTTTAAAATAGTTAAATTCACAATTACCATAATTTATTATGACAAACACAGGTAAACATGATCATTACAATTGCATCAATTTGTACGCAATTAAACCATTAAAATTTCGAAAATGTCTATAAAAAGTGATATTTAAAATACATTCGCAAAACATAAATGGCTTATTCGATTTATAGAATATGTAATTTTATAAAAACATTGTTTCAAATTTTCAAGTATAAGACGTCTTCTATGAATAATTATTTTAATTAATTTAACAAAAACATACAATTATCTTTATAGTACAAGAATTTGTAATTGATAACATGTAAGGTAAAAATGATAGAAAATAACACTGATTAACATAATTTTTTACAATGAAACTTAATAGTGATTTTAATGAAATTTTACATACTGAAGCCAAATGTGCAATCAGATTTTTCAAAATTTTTCTCTAAATGTCATTTGTAAATTGTTTTCATTATTACAAATTAAGGATAAAATTTTCAGAACAATTTCTCCCCTAGGAGACTCTCCCAACGAAAGGTGTTCTATAAACTTTTACGCCTATTCATGTATTAACTCGTTAAGTATTACCTTGTTTTAGTAATCAAGTACTAGCAACCAGTATTAAATAATAATGATCTTGGCAACGAAAATGTGGTGGTTGCAATTTTTATTTGTATAGAATTTTTTATATATTTTTCCTAAGCTTTTTAAACTTTCCATTATGCCACAAAAATTGTTTCAATCAATCAAATAGCATCTGTTACATCTTCGGAGAATCAACATTCACTGTTCAGAAACATCACACCACATGTGTAGAAATGTTATGAACTGTACTTCAGTTGTAAAAGTGGTGATTATGGCCAGATATATATTCTGTGTATCATGTGTTAAGCTTTTGAAGGAATTTATAAAATGGTCATTTTCTGAATCTAGGATTCGGAAGTAATAAAAGAATCATTAATTTGATTACTGCTTCTGTATAATAAACATTTCCAGAATTAAAATCCAAAGTAAAATATTTAAAGGAGTACCAATGCTTCATTGTGAAGATAATCTTGTGCCAAGGTGTCATTAAATGTGTTGTGAGGAATTTTATAAGAAAAAGTGATACTTCTAACTCCAATCAAGCTCACACTGAAGACGAAAAAAAGTACTTATTAGAATCTACTTTTAAAATCAGGTAGTTTAATTAAATCTCTCACTTTCTATCGTAACATAATCAGAATGATTTAATAAGGTTTAAATTTGTCTAAACAATCAGTGGAATGTATACATTATAGGCTCAAATATTGGAATGTGCTTAAAGAAGATTTAGGTTTATTGTAATTGGTAAAGCGGTTTTAAGAACTATTTCTTTGAAGAAAGTAACGTATTTTTGTGAATGCAATTCGGCAATGGAAGTTCTTGGATATCAACACAAGGTATATGAGTTTCAATTGTTCATAAATTCATTGAAAGTTAGTTTGAAATTAGCATTACTGCCTAATAGAAACAAATGACCTTCAATATCTAGCATTGATATCAAGTTAGAAAAAAAAGCATGAAAATATGAAGCTATTGTTACAGTAAATGTAGTATACTTAAAATAATTATAACATATGTGGAGAATGAAAAGTAATAGTTTCGTTTTTAAGTTTGCAAAAGTATGAAAGGAAAATGCATAAAAACATGTATACATAAAAAATAAGAAATACACAAAAATTTCAATTTTATTAATGTGTGTGGGATATATCTGAAAAGCTACTTATAGAATGAGACAAATGACAAAGGGCTTACGAAATATTATTATATCTTTGCTTTAAAGATCAGAAAATAAAATAAATCATTTATCCTAATAGTTCTTTTTATGAACATCTGCTGAGTAGAACCATACTAATTGAGATTAAGTATTCTTCAACATATGTAATGAGTTTAAATATAAAATGCAATGAGCTCTTTTAATGAATTTAATAATACTTCAACAATTATAAAATTATAAGTTTATGTTTTATTTCTCTACAACTACAAATATTTTATCATATAAATAAGAGATTAATATAATTACATCTTAACACAGCCTTCACATATTAATAAGATCAAAAGACAAAAATAAAATAAGTAGTTTTAAACTATATATTTAGTCTTCGAGAAACTTATTTTCCAGAAAATATTTGAATAATTTTAACTTTCCTGTGAAACACAATGTTGTTTTAATCCTATTTTTTGAAGTGTTTTCAAAGGAAAGTCTTTCACTGAAGTTATGAAAAAAAGTATGAAAATCACATAAAAATAAATAAAAAATGATAATAAAATGTAAAAATAAAAAATCACTAATATAACAATAAAATTTTAACTAAAGTTTTATATTAATTTACATTTTAAGGTATTTGTCATATTAACTAGCAAATCAGTTTTGTGTGTCAGATTTCTCAGACTATAAAGTATTTGACTCATTAACTTTGTAAATGATTTATATTTTCCTCTAGTAAGAATTTTAATCTTTTCGATCCTTTTATTGAACCACATTCACATGCAAGAAAATGCAGATTCATAAATTTATCGTATAGATAAAAATTATTGATTATACTATATTATTCGTTATAACGTTACAAAGATCAATATATATATATATATATATATATATATATATATATATATATATATATATATATATATATATATATATATATATATATATAATATATATATATATATATATATATATATATATATATATATATATATATATATATATATATATATATATATATATATATATATATATATATATATATATATATATATATATATATATATATATATATATATATATATATGTATATAATAATATATAATATATATATATGAAATTTCTGTAAAATTATTTTCTAATATCATTATTATGCTTTCCTACTTTTTTTTATCACAACTTACTCAAATAGTTAATAACACACTATGGCTTAACATTATGTTTTGAATATTTATCTAGACAACACTTTTACATTTTTATCGCCCATATTATTTAATATATTCTGACTTTATATATTTTTGAATTGTAGGTTTAAATTTAATAGCCTATATTTATTTGATAAAATGTTTAATTAAAGAAAAATATATAAAACTATTTGTCATTAATTCACGAGTAATGTTTTTAAACTATGATAAGCGCAAAAGTTATTTTTACATTGAAGTATACATAAATTTCTGTAAAATTTAAAACTTTGTAGTTATCAAATGTCAAAAACATGAAAGAATATTATTAAAATAATAATGGAAGAATCTTACTAGTAGATACTACTTAGGAAAAGTTCATGCATAAAAATATTTCGCAATTTTCTTAAGAACAAAGGAAAAAATTTTATATCGTAGCTAGAAAAACTTCTACTATACAGTTTCTGAAGGTTTGTATGTTTACTTTATTTAGAAAGATTAAATCTTGTTCACAAGAGAACATCAATATTATGTCACTACTGAAGAAAGTAATTGTTTTTTGGAGAAAAGTTAAAAAAAAATCATAATTCCTTTTTATTTCTGTTTTTTAAGGATTTTAGAAGAGTATTTACTTTTCTCTTATCCTAAAACTTAAGGATTTGCTATAAAACTAGCTGAACTTTGGAACTTGTAAATTTTGTTTCATTTTGCGCTTTAGTCTCTTATTGTTTCTTAGAAAGTAATTTTTACCACAGAATTCAATTTTAAGTTTGCATAATTTCTGAGAATAATTTAATATTGAAACAATAATGTGACTAACAAACATATTTTTAAAATATGCTTTACAATTTGTTTTAGATTAGAAAAAACATCTCAATAAGATTTAGCTAACTTTTCAATAAAAAGTTACATTACTTGATTTTTATCATAAATTAGAAAAATATGAAATAAAAATATTTATATATTTAAAGAAACGACATTTATGTTGTTTATAATTTCAACACCGATTCTAAATTATCTGAAAACTCATGTGCTCTGGCAATGTTTAAAATCTAGCAATTATTCACATGAATGATTCTATTGAACAATTAGAGTAAGCATTATAATGAACAAAATTAGATGTTTCATATTGAAACAGAAATTACATTTCACAAAATGAAAGTCTTCAGGAGCATTAAATACCTAATTAGTAAAAGCTTTTTCTAAATATAAGGCATATTTTCTAAGAAAGGAACAATTGCTGAAAAGTAATAAGTTCAATTTATCCTCTTTCATTTTTTTTATATTTCTGTATATCATATTTTTCAAATAAATATTCCTTAATATTGTACAAATATCTAAATCACTTAACTGATAATCTAAATTCGTGATCATAAACTTTATAACCAAAAAAACGATAGAATGATAACTGTTACAGAATATCATATACCATGATTTTAATGACGGAATGGCTAGCATTTCTGACTCTTGAGCTGTAGGTCCCAGGTTCGAATCCCAATTCGAGCATGGGTGTTACTCTCTCTTTGTTTCTCTGTCCATTCTTCTGCGATGGTATACGAAGATGGCCTAATTTATAAACTTTGTGGCGGTATGGCGCGGGTAATGTTATTCGCCTCGGTTCACAGGTCACCGTGGGTAACGTCAAATGAATAGTAGTTTCCGGTTTTGTTGTGGCAAAGAGTTGACGCACAATGCCAACCGTTGTTTAAAAAAATATTTTAACAGGTTAACATTACCTATAAAAAAGACTATTTTAAACATTTAATTATATTCTTTATACTTATATAACAAAATTAACTATATTATATTTCAATAACTACATAAAATAATTTATGCCTTAAAATTTAATTAAATCTGTTATATAATTTCCTTTATAACTCAAGAATTAATAGTAGAATTTTAGATTCCATGAAATTAACTTAACTGTTTATTATTGTTTTGAATTATACTTAATGAGACAAATTAAATCTACAAATTTGAAACATGTGCCGTAATATCTAATTATTTGCTTTAAAACTAATATTTAATATAAATTTTAACTCTTCATAGAGATATGAATGTACTGCAAAAGGATTTCACCCTGAAGTTTTATAAAATAATAATTTAAAATATTCTCAGTAAATAGAGTTTTATTCTTAAAAAATAAGAATATTGAAATAAAATATTTTAACTAAGCTTCTTTAATATTGTTTTATTCATGTTTATAAATATTTAAAATTTACTTATTCTGTTAATTCCATGCAATATATAAGAAAGTGTATGATTTTGTACTATTATGTTTTAGAAATTATTAAAAAAATATTTAAAAAGAAAATTTATAATTATATATTCTTAATGTGGTACACAAAATTAAATCTTTGATATAGCTTCATTTACTACAAATATGTCTTAAACCTCTAATTAGGTAAATATAATTTTATTTGAATTTCTAAACAGAATCTCTGTTATTTCTAGAGATTAAAGACTAGAAGAGTATTTTCATTGCTTACTGAGTATTATTAAGTTGAAACCAAGCAAATTCTTTTAAATCTTTATTGTTAATTGTTTCCTGTGGAAGTCAATAGAATTTTTTAAATAACAAAAATAAATATAAGTATAGTTTTTTTAAAGCAATTAATGTATAATATGCTAATATTACTTTCTTATCGATATTAATATGATGAACTGCGAATACTTTTATTGCTATTTTTATCTTTCTTTTTTTTTGGGGGGGGGTTATATTATATTCAATGACAGTGGAAAATTTGGTTATACGTAAACGGTTCCAAACTAGAATCAAAAATAAAATTATAAATTCAAATACTGCTTAGAGTATATTTTTGGAACCGAAAAAAAATATTTATTGAACGCTATGAATTACTGTTACTTTTAAAAATTTATTTCAGCAATTTCTATTTTCTGAAAATAACATTTAAGTGTCTGAATCTTGCGTATGGTTTAAGCAAATATGATTGACGTTTTGAGCAATTTGTGCTATTTATAACATTGTTTGGGATATCAGTGTATTGGACACATTAAAAAGATTGATATTTTCTTAATTGCCCTAACTTAGAAATGGTTTTAGTAAAAAGAAAATATATGAATAATATATTACTTGGGATAATTACAATTTTATGCACATTAAATTTAATTGGATATACTTGCATGGATTAAATATTGAGTTAAATTTAATGTTTATTATTTTAGTGTCATTAATTTATTTCAATTGAAAATTGTTACTGTCTATAGAATTAATGAGCTACTTTCTTGAAAAATATTTTCGTTTTATAAAATACATTTATTCGTAATAAATTGAAAATTTATAGCAGTAAATTTATTTTAAGAATATTAAGTCTGAAACGTTATATGTAATTTAATACACAAATACTGCATATAATATAATTTACTATGTAAACTATTTAGGAAAGTACTTCATAATAAACAATAACATTTTTTAGTTCTGCATTTGGATTTCCTTACATATTTCTAACAAGATTTAATATTCCACTTTTAAATAAACAGAACATATTTATCAAAATTGCAGTTTCTCTACATTAAGAATAAATCTTTTTTATAATTATATAATTAAGTAGTTAGAAAAAATTGCAATTTTCTTTTAAAAATTATTACTGTGGGTTCTAATATAATTAAATTTATTTTTATTGATGCTGATATATTTTTGCATATACTCACATACAGCTTTTAAATGTTTCTAATTTTTAAAAAAATATTCAACATATAATTTTTGCATAAAAATCGCTTATAATTTATGATTATGACTGAAAAATTTTCTAATCTTTGTAAAATTTTTCTAACATTATTAAAAAACATCTGTCCCGTACACGCAACATTTATCTCCAATTCAAAAATGCCCTTTAAAAAGAAACAAAAGTTATATTTTAGCAGTTGGAATTATTGCTTCATTTCCAAGTCATTTCTTTTTTCCATTCTATTACAATGACTGAACCTAACAAAAATAATCGATTTTAATAACAGCCAAGTGAAGTATTCTTGATTTGTTTTCTTTTGAATAGAAGTCATTCGTATGTAGCAAATAAAGTCATTTTCTTTAGAAGATAGAAACGAAACTTCAATTTTCTAAGCAATAAATGCTTAAAAATAAGACTGTTTCGAAAAAAAAAAATCTATAAGCAATTATTTTATTCAAATCATTATTTGTGTAAAGAAAGAATCAAATGAGTTTCTCGAATAGAAACTTTAAATAACACACAGATACCTTATTCTATCTTCATGTATAATAATTCATTTACTGAAGAAAATTGCATTCCAAATAATATTCTAACATGGTAATTCCAGATATATTGGAAATATAATAATAAGACAATACAATATAATTTTAAAAATATGCTACAAACGTATTTTTAAAATATTTTAAGAAATGTAATTATTAAAAATTTAAAAAATGTGCGCTAAAAAATCATTCTTTGGCAAACATTTATAAATATTAAAAAGTTGGTAGAATTTCTATGATTTTCAACCTTATATGTAGGCAATATTTTCACACAGAAATATAACTGCGTAGTATAAGGAATGAAAATTATTAGCTTATAAATACTTCAAGAAAATTATCAAAACACAATTTGTTGCTTATATTTACTACATATAAAAAAATGAAATCTTACAGTTCAAAGAAACATAAATTAAAATTAACAAATATTCCAAAATATTAAACTCAATCTGTATAATTGGTATATACCTGAAAGATATATGAAATTTTTTAAACGTATTACCCATACTTTTCACATCGAGAAGCTGTCAAATTAACGAACAATAAAAATTATTTGTCAAAAACAAATTTATATAAAATAAATAAAATTATAATCAGTTATTTCTTGGTATTTTAAATTCATGGTAAATTTTCCTTTGATTTCTTATTTAGATCCTTATTTAATTTCCATAATAATATTATAGACAAAATAATATAAAATATTAGGAAAATACTTGAAGTTATGGACAAGTATAATAGCAAGTTCAATTTAAAATAAAAAACTGGTGTACAAAACAATGGACTTCAAGTAGCCTGCTGAATTTTAAGGTGCATTTCAAATGTTGATTTTAGGAAATTAAATACAAAACTATGACAGTACAAAAATTAATAAAGGTTAAGTGTACAAAGGAGAATAAAGTCTGTGATGTCAAATAGAAAAAACTATTTTACCCCATGAACTATTTAATAATTATTATTGAGTAAAAGTCAAAGTTAATATTAAGATTATTTAAGATTGTAATTACAAGGGATTTCTGCAGTAAGTATATCTATGATATATGCGATGGTATGAAGAACTTCCTTTGATAGGATTCCTTGCTGTTTGTGTAAACAGACAGACAGAGATACAATGGTTTTATGTCTCAAAGACAAAGTTTATATCCGAATTCCATAGAATATCTACGAGTCATTTAGTTTGTCACGTATACAAAAATTAACGTGAATTCACATCCGTGTAGGATTTGGAGGTAGTTGTCAAGGTTCAATAGGACAAAATCTTCAAATCTTCTATTTAAAACTTTTTAAAAGAAAATTGATTACATATAATCATTCAAAAGTTGGTGGATAAATGTTTCTATTATTTTAGTTTCGTAAACCATAATTTAAGAGTGGTTTTATAACCACACTTAAATTATGGTTTTAATATAACAGATTTTTGAAAAACGTTTAAAATATTTATAAAATATTAGTTAATTTAATTATCTTGCTTAAAATATTACACATACATACGTATGTAGAATTTTGTCAGATATTAGGTCTTGATTTCAATTTTATTAGCAACAGATGACATAAAATTTTATTAAACATTATTAAGAACTTTGAATACTCTGGTGCGTAGTATTTAATGAAAAAATATGGATATATTATCAAACTTTCTTATTTTGTCTGTCTATTATGTTTGAGCCATTTTAAAGAGACGTGTATCATGTCTCTTATAAGTGAGACTCAGAAATAATTTCGACCGGAAAACTCTCTTCGACTGTATGAGTGCTCTCTCCTACCACCTAAGACCTCCCATAATAAATTAAAATATTTTCTATTTAATAGGGGTGTGACTTTGCTTTTCAATCAGAAGAAATTTTATTGCTTGTCGAAATTTGTTTTTACCCAAGAATCACAATTTTGTTTGTTTAATATGTATTAAATTTCATTTTTTACTGGCAAATTGACAAAAATTTTAATATTCCTTGCGTATTTTGTTCTGTTTTGAAAATTTAAATTAGCTATACACTACAAATTCTTCTCAGATTTTTATCAATAACAATTATACTGAAATCGTAAAATCCAATTAAATTATATTGTTTAAGATGTACTTTAATTTATACAAACCCCTTGTTTTGTGCAATGGATACTTCTCCGTTATCAAATATGAAGATTAATAAATACAGCATAACTTTTGTTTCCTTTATAAAATTGCTTAGCTCAAAGTTAAATTTGAATTGTTCAGCCTATTACAATGTTTCAAATATTTTTGTTTGTTTTTCAGCTTTATCAGTTTCAATTTATATTCAATTACCAAAGCATTATTATAAATAATTACTTAAAATAATAATTCTGTGATTTAAAAATAGTTTTCAGTGAATAAAGTGAATAAAAAGTTTGATAATCATTAATTATATTAACTATACAATCAATCACTAATTATATTAACTTTATAAGCCCATACAATTATAATGCTCATTTTCACCTAGGTACAGTTTTCAAATAATAGGATTAAGAACTACGTTTTTGATTTACTTTATTAATAAATCAAAGAGAATACGTTATTTAATGAAATTATTTACAAACATATACTATTTACTAACGTCAAGTAAGGCATCAATAATTTTAAGAATTTCGTAGGAAACAAAAGAAGGAAGTTTCCTGTGTAAATCTATGTAGATAATTAAAAGCAAGAGAAGAATTATAAATGAAAAAAAAATTTACTTTCAAATAGGTTTCATTTTTCATTGCCTCAATTGCGAAATTCAGTTATTCAGATTCCATTTCGAATTATAACAATTTTGAATTTTCTCGATAATCTATCTGATTTTAGTATATCATAAATATGTTAAAGTATGTCAAATACAAGAAATAGTAACGTATACAATTTGAGTAGAAATAAATGTTCGCTCAAAATTACTGAATTGACTTCATCATTTTGTTTCAGATGTCAATCAAATCAAGTCATAAAATTGGTACTACAATAGATCATTGAATAAATCATGTGATTATTTGTCTGACCAATGCTTTACACATTTGTAAATTATTTTACTAATATATTCATAATGCGTTAAATATTTTCATTATATATTAAGCAAAGTCATCCATAAAAATTACAGAATTCTCATTTTTTCATCATATTCTATTGATTGTACAATAAGTCCATTTCATGATTATGAAATTAAGCCAGAGAAAGGCCCAGAAATAAAATTGTAGTAGGAAATACCAGAAAGGAAGAACAAAGCAGATCCTATTTTGAAATGGGTAAAAGTGATCCTTAGATAAAAAAAAAATCCTTAATTGCGTTATAATATTTTTGGATTAGCTCTTTTCAAGGTAAATAATAAAAAGATTTACAATGATTTCAATTTCTTATAAATTAACTAATGGTTATACAAATTTATTATTTAAAATGCAATGTATTTATCAACTTAAACTTTCAACTTTCATTCTCATTAAATAAGGTTAATGTAATTTATTTCAAGCATAATATTTTTTCAAATATATTATAAGTCCAAAAATAATAGGATTAAATTGAATTCGCAGAGCTTGTAATGCATATTAACATGTTCTGAAAGAAATTACTGATTTTAATATTCGTGTGAAAATTAAAGCAAATCTATATTTAAATTTGCATGCAAATTGAAAATAGTACTAATTCCTAGGATTAAGACAGATATTCATTTTTTTATTTTGCATAAAATTCTGAAATATATTTTAAAAAGAAATTTAATTTAAACATTACAATGCTTAAATTAAATTTTTATTTCTAAAAACTGAAGATTAAAATACATTTAAAAATAATTTGCATTTGTTAATATTTGAAAATTCCTCACATTAAAATCTAAAACTTCAATTTGTATTCCAGGGATTAAAATGACTTAATTTTAATTATTATTGCAAGATATATTCAATAGGATGAAATCTCATGAAAATTTATTACAAAAGATTAAATTATATTACACAATTTTTTTAATCTTCTTATTTAATGTATATTAAACATTTTGTTATTTTAGAATGATATATTTTTGAAACTACATACACATTCTTCCCCTTCGCATAATTGCTTTAATTGTTCAATTTTGAAATAACTCCATAAATATTATAAAATTTTACTAATACAGAATAGTTTTATTAAATTAATTTCTTTTCCATCGATGAATTTTAATAGAAATTCTTGCATACCTAGGATAAATACGTTCTTCTTCTAAAACGTGTTGTATCTTATTTATACAGGCTTTTCTCTGATAAGATTTTCTGTAATATATATTATTTGGTATTATATGTTTTGAATTAATATGCTGTATTTATATATATATATATATATATATATATATATATATATATATACATATATATAACTACATATATATATATATGTATATATATATAGATATATATATATATATATATATATATATATATATATATATATATATATATATATATATATATATATATATATATATATATATATATATATATATATATATATATATATATATTTTTTTAATAATCAGAAGTGTGTTACACTGAGAAGTAATTAAAAATGCATTAAGGAGTCACAGAGTACTCTTTAAAATGGCCAAAGAGATCGGTAACTGGTTACTCAACATATGATTCTTATTTTATGCAGTTGAATCACTTTTTCTATGAAAGATTTGATGCTACTTATCGAATTAATTCTGCAGTTTTCAAGTTAATTAAAACCACATGTAATGAGTTTTCTCTTGTGTCAGTTCATTCCGGATTTTTAATCTAATATAACCAATCTTTCACAAATTTCAACAGAGTTTTTGGAAATATATTGAGGTTTTGAAAGAGTAATAACCGTGACATTATAATATATATGAATTACTTGATACACATGTTTCTTCCAGAACCATAAGGTATATGTTTATAAATATGTATATACCATTTACCTATCTATCTTTAGTAATGATGCTGATTAGTAAGTTATTTATTGTACTTTACCTTTGTAGTAGGCAAGTGTAATTTAAAAGCATTAAAAATTAATGTATAATATTGTATAAAGCAGCTTTAAATCTGTAACTATATATCAATATTATACTCACTAGAAATTTTAATCATATTTCACTTAGGTAAAGAATTTCATTGTAACCACTAAAGAAACATTTTTAAATCTGTGTTTTTTTCTTTTTAAACAAAATATTTGCACGTTAAATTTAGTGCAATATCTAATTTGAATTTTATATATTAAAATATATAAAATTCAAATTAGTTTAATTAGTAAATTAAATGTTCGAGATCTTAGTAACATTTTAATTAATTACAACCAAACATTTTTGATTTTTTTTTAGAATTTTAATTTTTTTGTAAGAAAAAATTGTTAATTTTAAAAATATACATATAATTATAGCTAAAATGGTATACAATATCCTTATTTATAGCGTATTCAGATTAGAATTCATCACTGAACAAATCTGATATTTTAATGTAATAATATTTGTTTCAAAAATGTATAAATTATATACATACTCCCTTCCTAAATTTTGCATGAAAATTTAAAATATTTGCAAATTTGCTAAAGATTTTTTTCCAAATAAGAAAGTAAATACCATATAGGCGTTAAAAATATAAATATAATGTTTATCTTAACATTCACTTCTATTTAGAAAATTGAAATTTTAAGCATGTTATCAAATATAATGAAAATTAAAAACTAGGCATTTATAGTTTGAAGATGATAGAATTGCAAAAAACTGCAAATATAATGCTTACAGAAAATTTTAAATATGATTTTTGACATTAATTTGAGACAGTAAAACAAAATTGAAGATTGATACAAAATTGAGACAGTAAAACAAAACAATTTGCATTTATTGGAGACAGTAAAACAAAATCGAAGATTTTTAAAATTGTATTTAATTTATTTAAAACTAAATTTTAAAAAAATTTAAATAAATATGATAATAAACTTCTGAAAAAAAATGTGCGTGTGTGTGTTTGATTTCAAATATTTTTAAAATTCCTCTTTAAATAATTATTTTATTTTTACACCTTTATACTTGAAATTTGAAAACAATTTTCAATATTTAGAAATAAAAAATAAATAAGTTAGTAAAAATTGTTCTGGATGTAGTTAATTATGTTTCATAAAAAATTATCTATATCAGTAGTTTTAAAATTTTGAATTTTGCATAAAGATTTTTTTGGGGTTGATACTGATAACCATAGTGTCTTAACGTTAACCAGATCGAGGTTGTTAATTTGATTGTCTTGCTTAATCATTAGTTGCGCAGTAGATGTGGCAAACACATATTTTCAGTTTTAAAAGAGATTTGAAAAGTGACGCTATGTGCATCACGCTTACTTTGTGGAGAAGGATTTCTATCATTTTTAAATTTCCGAAGTTATCTTTATTATTTAGTAAAAATTTGTAATAAAAGTAATGTAGTAGTTCAAAGTTCACTTAGTTATATTTTAAAAAAATCTTCCGAAAATTTAAGATTTATTCACAATCAATGACTTTAAAATAATTTAATTCCAGCATCAGTATAATGTATTTGACTGCATGTCCAATATATAAGACGTCTACAGTGTAGGTTTCATTTATAATGTCCTCAATTAGAAATATTAAATTATAAAAATCATTCAGTGATTAAATAAGAAATAATATTGACTTTTGAAATTCCATGACTTTTACTACTTATAAAGTAACCGCTTTATAAGAACTAAGTGAAATTGAGGTTTAAAACATATTTATCTACTGTTATTTCATGCAACAGCTTTATAAGAATCAAAATACCGAGATTCAAAGCAGGTTTATCTACCATTATTTCATTTCTTAAATTTGTTATAAATAAAAATAATAATAAAAGGAGTCGGTAATCAGTATTAAAATGATTTATCCAATCTTTGTGCTATAAAAAATAAGCTAAGTTAACAACTACTTGACAGAAATTAAAAATTTGCACCATTACATGTATCATATAAAAGGTAAATCAGATTAAATATTTTAGAGTAGATTCACACACATTCTGAATGACAGTTTGAAAATAATTTACATAGTTAAATAAATGATTACTTTAATTATATATTCAAAATATTGTTGAAATATATATATTATTTTAAATATAATAATAAGCATGCAGAAAATGGTTTATTATTAGATTGTTTCTAGTTTTCATGTGGATTGCAAAATTTTTTTAACGTAGAGTAATTTACTTAGGTTAGTTTTCGTAATTATTTTTTTAATATTGCGTCTTATCACAAAGTGCAAGTCACACACATGAACCATTGGAAATCTGAAAATCCATCTTCAAGATTACAAATTCCGTTGAACTCAACTAAAATAACATCATGTTTTTAATTTACTGAAACATTTATTCTCGAACTCTATTTCTTATTATTTTCCTGTTAATTAAAATGATCGTGTTTCAGTGCATCATCGTCCATCAATATGCATCATACTAAGTAGATAAACTGTTGCAGGAATTGCACTCACATCATCGTTTTCAATCACAAAGTGATACACATCCACATTTTATCCATTATGTTATGATCTACCTAAAAAATTATCGCTTCTTAGTAGAAAATGTCATTAGATTCTATTTTCAAATCGATAACATCTTTAGTTCTCAGATAACTCTTCATGCAACTTTCGTTCAAATCATCTGGTGAAATCGAGAAAATATACACCATTTTAAGGACAGTATTTATTTAACATTTCTGGAAACATACAGCAATCAGCAGAGATAATTTTTACAATTCCAGTTTAAAGCTGACATTAATTGCCGACATAATATGCATGATTCACTAAAATACACTTGAAAATTACCACAAAAGTGTGCTAAAATAAATTGATTTTTCAACTGATCAGTGTCGTTGAAATACATTGTCATTTCTACATTATGTCCCATATATATATTTATGACTTTCACAACAACAACATCACCAGAAAACAATTTTAACATAGGCTAGTTTATCTTTGAAAATCTGTAGATGTAAGCAATATATGATGCATTATAACAATCAATTATTAACCGCATTGTAATCTTAACAAAAACAAAAATTTTGGAAGTCAAGTTATTCTGATGTTTTAAAATTTCCTAATAGATTGTTCAACAAAAATAGTTTCTAAATTAGAGAAGGGATCTTTAAATTATTATTATCTACGTTATAAGCCATTTTGCCAATCTTTTTAAACATGTGGAATTTTTTAATTAAAAGAACATTTTTTATGCACATGAATTGTAAGATATAAAACTAATATTATAGATGCATTTTAAAAAGTAAAAATATTGTTTTTTCATATGAAAGAAAAATAAATCATTTAAAATGATGTAAATCTCCTAGAAATAAATATTTGATGCTACATTTTAATATAATGAATATTTCATCAAATCATCGGTTGTTCTTACTATAATTATAATTATAACAAATCCATACAATGTTGATATTTAATTTATCAATCCGATTTTAATTAATACTAATGAATCCGATTTTAATTAATACTCTTCAATACTAATGAATCCATATATGAGCATTGTATTTATATATTTTTAAACAGAGAATAAATCATGCTTTTATAAAGATTTATTGTCTTATAAATTATCCGTCTTTTAAAGGTAAAATTAAAAATCTAAATAATGAAAAATAAAAAACCATTCAAATAAATAAATTAAGCTTTTTATTTTAAATTTAAATTTGGAAAATAAAGGAATTAAAGTATGTTATTCATTGAAATAAATGACAGAACAACACGTGTCTTATTATTAAATCCAACTTTGTTTAATTGAAAAACACAATTATAGGGGCTAATAATTATAAAACAATACATTTTACTTATTTTCAATATTTCAAATTACAATTTTAATTTTTTCTATTTAAGAACAGTGATATTATCAATGCAATAACTATTACATTTACCAAACGTGTACTAAATCAAGTATTTGTTTGTTCTATCACATAAAATATGTTTACAAGGTTAGGTGCGCTAAAATTAATGAGAATATTTATAAGGTTTTATTTATAGAATTATTTTTGGTCTATTCCGTTTGATTTAACAATTTCTTCGTGATCCCAATACATTTTGTTCTCTGAATATTATCATAAAAATTGAACTTAACTTTGTTAAGAATTCATAGATATTTTGCTTTCAACTGAAAAGAATGAATAATGAGTTTTATTTTTAGATCAACATGTATGCAAACACTATTGTGACAAAATATTAAAGCAGTAGAGAGCATCTATGAGAAATTTTCTTGCATAATCCAAATAAATAAATAATTTTTGTCATTTTCAATAAGGGTTTGCGAAAATATATTGAAGTTTATTAGAATCAGACTATTTCTGCTTTCTGCACATAATTTACATATAAAACATTATTTCTGTTATCCTATATATATATATATATATATATATATATATATATATATAAACAGCTTAGTATAAAGATGATATAGTAATATAAATTTCAAATAAAAAGAAATTACAGCTTTGAAATGGTTTAAAAAATAAATAATGTCAGACATTTATCTTAATTTCTAATATAAATACAGCTATTTATGTCTTAAAGATTTATGTTTCATATATTTTAATAATATTGTTTAAAGTCCACTTTAGAATTTCAAGTAAAATAAATTCATCTATTGAGAACATATATATTTTAAGCTCACTATAAAAACAACTGTATGATTATTAAAGCAGCATTTCCTGTTATTGAGTAATATTTGCTTTTACTATGTCATTTTTTGTCTTTCGTTATCTTTTAAGTATGTTCATCTATTTTAAGACAAATCAGAAAATTGATTTTCGAATTGATTTTCTACAATTTTAAAGCAGGATTAAATCAAGAAGAATGCGTTAACGGTTTCAATTAGCAATTGGTGATTAATCTCCAGCTCATACTACTGTATTCAGATGGTTTAGAGATTTTAGAAGAGGTCGCAATTTTCTTAAGGATGAAGAACACACAGGAAGGCCACCGTCGGCAGTAATCCCGGATAATGTGTCTGCCATACAAAAAATGTTAATGGATGATAATCGCTGTACCTATCAAATGATACAGAAGGAACATAACATTGGATCCACAGCCATACACAAAATCATTCCTGAGCAATTACATATGAGCAAAGTAGTTTGCCGTTGGGTTCCCCAAAATCTAACTGAGCACCAAAAAGAGGAGCGTGTCAGAATCTGTAAAGAAACTCTTAAATTGCTAAATGATGGTGTCCACCGCATCATTTCTAAAATTGTAACAGGTGATGAAACGTACATACCGTTTTTTGACTTTCCAACCCGTTAAGAAAGCAAAGTATGGGTCTTTGAAGATGATACCACGCCGACAATGGGGAAAAAAACAACGCGCATTTAAAAAAGTGATGTATGCCGCTTTCTTCAGAAGTATGGGATTAGTGAAAACCATCAAGTTGGAAGAATAGAACACAGTAACAGCAAACTGGTATACCACTAAATGTCTTCCATATCTATGTGCGACTTTTGGTTATTCTTTAATCTAAAAAGGAACTTATGTGGACATCGTTTTCATTCAGAAGAAGAGATTGATGTGGCTATAAATACAGTTTTTTCATCTATTCGAAGAAATGAATGGCTTGAGTAATTTAATCTATGGAAAATTCGTCAGTACATTTTTGCTGGAGGAGACTACTTTGAATTCACCTAAAATTTTGTAAGTATAACTTTAAAAACCTAGTTGTATCTCCAAACTTTCAGACTGACCCTCTTATATAGATATTTTATCATTTTTGTGTCTTATCAATTTACTTATGCTCATTATTTTAATCAGATTTATTATATGCTCACCTTTTTGTACAATATTCATGTACGATTATTTTAGAGACATAAGAGAGTTTTTTTAAATATCTAAATATATTATCTATATAAAAATCGCATATTTATTTTCTTCAGCAATATTTTAAACATATTTGTAATTTAATGAATATTTTCCATTCCTGCAGAAAAGTTACGAAATGTAGGTAGATTAAAACGAGAAGGAATCCTTTTAAAGTTTTTAAGTTTTAAAGTTTCAGCAATATTTTAAACAGATTTGTAATTTAATGAATATTTTCCATTCCTGCAGAAAAGTTACGAAATGTAGGTAGACTAAAACGTGATGGAATCCTTTTAAAGTTACTATTTGAATTTCACTTTAACAGTTTTTTATTTAAATTTATGTCTCGGAAGAAATTTTTTGTCATATTTATACACTTACGAATAAAATGATAATACTAGAGAAAAAGTATGTTTATTTAACTCTGTTTTGGTAATTTTTATCATTAACGGATTAGTTTTAAAAATTTTTTGGTTATTAATCATGCATAGGAAAATTCTGCCTTGATCAGAAATATTTGAGTGAAAGTTAATTAGATGTATCAAATTTCTGGAGTATTATTAAATAGTAAATGTTAATCTTTTGTTAAGTGACCCATTACGAAATATCCTTAAAAACACATATGTATTAAAATAAGATTTTCGCCATTATAAATGTTTTACTCAATCAAACACTATTTCTACTATAACTTTTAACATTTTTTAAAATTTTATTCCTAAAAGAGTGTACTTCTAAAATTAAATATATTTTAGAATATGCATGTGTAAGTTATTACATAAGCAATATATTTTTTTTATAAAACATTTAGGTTCTGATGAACAAAATATTATGAAAAAATGTGTAAGATGAACTGATTCATATATACATTTTAATAGAATAAATTTAAATTTTAATATTTCTATAAAATTAATGTTGTTACATTATATGTATAAAACTCAGGAGATAAATGTCTTAAATTAAATTAGTTGTGTTTTTCGTTCTTTTTTTAAATTTTGATAAGGTGTTTATACACTCTTTTGTATATTTTTATACTAACTAATTAAATCTCCTATTTATATACATTGTGTAAATTATTAGCAAATATTTTTAATAAAAATAAAGTATTTATATGCCTCCAAGTTAACAATTACTAATTACTTTATACTTTACGTACTAAATGTTGTAGCGAAAATGTGATTTTTAAAATAAAACTGTATTAAAAAAAAGCTTTAATGACATTATTTATACCAGTTGCAAACAAACGTTATAACTTCTAAACTTTAAAACACAATTTACAATTTTATTTCGAAATTTATTAAAAACAGAAAAAAATTCCTCGTTTGGAGAGTTTAAATATATTTACATAATTAATTTAAGTTACTTCAGTTGAATTCAGTTCATTTCTCTCTTTCTGATCTTTATTCTCATGAATTATTTTTCATTTTTGGGAGATTCATTTTTCCTAAAGATTTGTTTTCTTTAAAATATTTATATTTTGTTTTTTTCAATCACTGAATCCTTGATTCTATAAAATGTCTGAAATAAAAAAGTAAGTTAAGCAATATTAGATATGAATGTATGTTTTTGAAAATAAATATCTATAACAATTAAACAACCAAACATTTAATTAAAAGTTTCAAATAGCGTAGCAGTGTTAAAAGTTTCTTCTGAAAAATATGTTGATATTAAATAGTTGTAATGTTTCATTAGATAAAAACAGAAGTTAAATATTTTTAAACAGATTAATAGAAAACAAACTAAGCATTATATTAAATACTTGTGATTTTAGGGAAATATTTATATTTTTAGAAATTTAAATTTGTTATTTTAATATTAATCTCTTTACTTTTAACAGAACCATATTCTTTTTGCAAATTATTAATTTTCAGCTATAGCATAACATATTATATGAAACATTATAACTAATTTTCACTGGTTTATAATTTTTAGAATAATATAATTACATGTCATCTTCTTTTTTTTTTAATTCTATTGATATTATTTAAAAAATTATTAATGCTTATACAGGTTATTAAAAAATTATCTCATAATCACCATTCTGTGTAAAGGAAAATGCTTCTGGAATATGAACATCATATCAGTAAGATTTTTTTTCATAGTAATTACGTTCACTTTTAGGAACAGGCATCCATTCCAAATTTTGGAAAACGAATTTATTACCATTCAAACTTTTCATGAAGATAAATTTCTAACACTTAAAAATATTTTTTATAAATTTTTAAGTAAGTAATAGATATTTTCGTCTAACATTTCTGAAATCTGTAACACATTTCAGTAATTAATTATTTAGTATTAAACATATTTCACAAATAAAATAAATTTACAATTTATTTCTATTTACGCCTTTAAATTTAAATTATAATTCAAACCATATAGATAAAAATATGTTTTAGTTAAATTTTACCTACTTTAATATCATTGCTGACGATATAGAAGCAAACCTATGTTTCATTTCTTTTAATTTGTATATTATATATCAGCTATTTTGTGCAATATAGGTTCAGTATTATTGTGACCTAGTTTATATTTAAAAAATCAACTGACTTTTGTAAGTGCAATACATATCAAGCAATTTTATGTACTTATAGAACATTGTTTCTTATGTTTATGTAAGTTATTAAATCAGCAATTGTTTTTTTAGGCTTGTAGCAAAAAATCAGTCCTCGGACCATAAAAGTCCCTAAATACCACGATTTTGTAAATTATCCCGTTAAGCTTGGTTTTCACCAAAAAACCCCAGTAAATTTTAAAAATTTGAAATAAAGTATTTGCATAATAATCTTTTTAGAACAATTTAACGTTACTTAAATATTTCATAAATAAATAATGAAAGAAGTATATATTATATTTAAATTTATATAATAATATATATATATATATATATATATATATATGTATATAAATTTAAAATTATATTTAAATATGTTTTAAAATCAACACTCGCATTCACGTTATATTTTATGAAATATCTTATTTGAAAGAAAAAGTTGTATAGATTTGAAATTATTCAAATTAATATGATTGTGGAATTTATATCTATAATTCAAATAATTTAATTTTCAGGGATATATTACTGTTTTAATTACATGGATTTGAAAAACTATAGCAGGAATAATGTTTAAGAGTCATTTTTTGCCAGTTTTCTAGAGTTTGTTTAAACTTATTTTCAAAAAATTAATATATTCATAAAACTCATTCGCAAAAAATAATTTCAAAGCACATTGTAAGCAATCGAAGTAAATGGAAAAAATGACTCTTTTAAAAAGACTATTTACAAAACACAAAAACTTACATTTCAAAATACGAGTTAGGAGTTGTCATGAACACCCCCATTTAGATTAAGTTTTCAACTACTTCTCATATAACAAATTTCACTATTTTTCAAGTAACAAAAGCTTTCTACATATTTCTTATTCTGATTACATTGCTTGTGCTCAGTCCTTGCCAACAATCCATCAAAATACGTGACTGAAAAAGTAAAAATCTTTATATCTTATGGGATTGCTAACTGTGAAATTGTGTTTTTTTAGATGTGTGCTTTGAATTGGTGTTAAAGGGAATTTAGGAGGTAGTTTTTTACTTTATTATTCTGTTCCTTGATTGCTTTTCTTCCTTAACATATTGGAATTGGAGATGAAATCGAAAAAAATCCATTAGATGGACATGCATATAAAATTTTTGCAATGACATTTTCTTACGCAATTTTCTTTTTAGTTACAGATTTTATCTTAAATGTTTAGAAGTAATTTGATGAAGAATGTCTATATCTATATCTATATCTATCTATCTATCTATATATATATATACATATATATATATATATATATATATATATATTGTTTATTTTGTTTTTTTACATAATATTTACTTAACTGTTAAGATTTTATATTGATCAATTTAAATCTATTCTACTTTATATTCTTATTATTTTATATCCTTTATGTCATAAATCATAACAGTAAAGCAATTTTAAAGACTGTAGTAAATAAGTATCAATTTAATTATGAAATCAATCTAATTACATTATATGTAAAACATTGATATCAAAAGTCTAAAAAAAATTAGTTTCTCTAATATCATGTAATAATATTTTGTTAATTTATAATTAAAATATTTTCAGAACATTATTTTTAAGAAGGTTATTATTTTTAATCATTCGTTCATTATCAACAATCTGAAATGTCAAGAAAATTGTTCTATTTAACTTCGATAAAAATAACTTAATTAATCTAAAACTCATTAATTGTGTACAGAAATTAACCGTCAGAATAAATGAAAGTACACTACTGGCCATTAAAAATGCTACACCAGGAAGAAATGCAGATAACAAAATGATATTTATTGGACAAATATATTATACTAGAAATAACTAGTGACTAAATTTTCAAAAGTTTTGGCTGGATAGATCCTGAGAAATCAATACCCAGAAAAACCACCTCTGGCAGTAATAACAGCAGTTATACGCTTGGGCATTGAGTCAAACAGAGATTGGATTGCATGTACAGGTACAGATGCCTATCAGCTTCAACGCGATGCCACAGTTCATCAACCATACTGACTGGCATTTGGTGACGAGCCAGTCGCTCGGCAACCATTGACCATACGTTTCCTATTGGTGAAAGATCTGGAGAACGTGCTGGCAAGAGCAACAGCAGAACATGTTCCGTATCAAGGAAGGTCCGTACAATACCGGCAGCATGCGGTCGAGCATTATCCTGCTGAAACGTAGGGTTTCGCAGGGTTCTAATAAAGGGTAGAGCCACGGGTCGTAACACACCAGAAATGTAACGTGCACTGTTCAAAGCACCGTCAATGCGAACAAGAGGTGACCGAGACGTGTATCCAATGGCACCCCATACCATCACGCCAGGTGATGGGCCAGTATGACGATGACGAATGCACGCTGCCAGTGTGCGTTTACCACGATGCCGCCAAACACGGATGCGACCATCATGATGCTGTACACAGAACCTGGATTCATCTGAAAAGATGACGTCTCGCCATTCGTGCACCTAGGTTCGTCATTGATCACACCAATGAAGGCAATCTTGTCTGACGCAGCGTCAAGGGAAGCCGCAACCATGGTCTCCGAGCTGAGAGTCCATGCTGCTGCAAACGTCGTCGAACTGTTCGTGAGACACTTGTTGTCTTCAAAACGACCCCGTTTCTTGACTCACGGCTCGTGACGTGGTTGAACGATCCATTACGGCTATGCGGATAATATGCCTGTCTTAACGGCTGCAATAGATAAGATTGATTATCTATTGCAATAGATAAGATCGATAAGATTATCGGCTGCAATAGTGATGGGTGGCCGTTGAGATCCCACATTTCGTTCAGTGTTACCGTCCTGAACCCATCGTTTCCATATTCAGCTAACAGTCATTGGATCTCGACCGACGCGAGCAAAATTACTGCGATAAGATAAACCGCAATCCTGGTACGCTACAATTCGACCTTTATCAAATTCAGAAACCTGCTGGTACGCATTTCTCTTTCTTACACGAGGCATCATAACAACTTTTCACCAGGCAACAACGTTCAAATGCAATTTTTGTATGAGGAACCGGCTGAACAATTTCCTCATTTAAACACAATATAGGTGTCGCTACTGGTGCCTGCTTTGCATGAATGCCCTGAAAAGCTAATCATTTGCATTACATAGCACCTTCTTCCTTTCGTATAAATTTCACGTCTGTAGCATGTCGCCTTCTTGGTGTAGCAATATTCATGGCCAGTAGTGTATTTTGGGTAAAAGTTGTTTGAAATTATTAATTCTTTTGAAGTTGAAGTGGATATATATATATATATATATATATATATATATATATATATATATATATATATATATATAGTTTAACGCAGTGAGGGAGATGAGTTATATAGTTCAATTTAAATAAAATAATAATTTAAATAAATAATTTTTTTAAATTTATATATATTTGACATAAATTATGTGTGACTATATATTATTATATATGTCTTGATTTATATATGACATAAATTTAAGAATTAAAACTATCAATAATTGAATCTAACTTATAAGCGTTTTTGATATATATAGTACAAAAATTACCAAATATCAAATATCTCTTTTGAAAAATTTTTTTAAGCATGAATAATATTTCACCAAAATTTTGCTTGAACAGTTATTTATGTTAAAAAGAATGGAAGTTTCTTAGAGTTATGTTCATTGTGTTACAAAGTGGTGAATGTTCAAGGAAACGATTAATTTCAAAAATATAATCTAATTGAATATATATTTGTTCATTTAGATTACAAAAGTTTAAAAAGGAATTCAACATTGATAATAAATGGCTAATAAGGGAGAACCAAATTATAAAACATGTAGGCAATCTTTTGCAGATATTAAGATTAATTCCACTTATAAAGACGGCGAATGTATATAAATTCATAAGTTACCATGAAAATGTGAAGAGTTCTATAACTTGTTATATAATGCCATCATGGAATAAAAAATTATGAAATGTAACTCATTGAGCAACGCATGGTGTGACAAAGTGATTACAATTAAAGTGTAACTGGTACTGCTAAAACGTAAGTGAGAAAAGGGAAAAAATATATGCAAAATAAGGTTGGAAATCAGCAAATTGGCTACCAGTAAAAACTGGATTATTGAAAAAAAATTATAACATCATTCTAAAGACTCATTGATCCGAAAAATTATTTTAGTATATTAATATCCCTAGAACAAAGATCTTTATTACGAAAATACACCGTTTCGATCCCAGCATGTGTTGAACAGAGAAAAATGAAACGGGTGTTGCACTTTTGTTTTCTACTTACACATTTGTTGGTGTAATTGCTTCGGAGTTTCCAGGTTTCCTCCCTAGAAACGCTTGAATATGTCCCACTACTTGTGAAATGTTCTCAATTATATATTGCAAATTTATGTTGAATGTTAAAATACCTTATAACCACCTTATAACATTAATTTGTCCATTATTATTTATCAAATTCAAATCATATTTTACTTGAGGGCTGATAAGATGTTAGATTTCTTCAGGAGATGGAATACTAATTTAAGCAATTAGTGCACTAATCGCTATATTTAAAAAAGCCTGAGAATTTAATAAATATATTGATGTCAAAGCTCTAGAATATAATGAAGGGATTTGCAAGCAAAAATTTAAATTTTCCTGCTATTCATGCAAGTTTTGCAAGTATTATACATTTAGTTCCTTATAACTTTATCATATTCACTTAAGATAATTACATTGATTGAATAATTGTAAATATTTGAAGATATTTTCAGGAACTCTGTTGTAACAAATTATTAAAATTCTAAAATTGATATTAAAATTTTAAGATGATTTTTTTCCGAATGCATTACAACATATTGTGATTAATAACTTATAAATCCACCAATAAGGTTTATTATGTTATAACTTATAATCTTATAGATGTTTTGTGAGAGTTTGAATAAATAGATGCCATTATGCTATGGTTATTTGTTTCTTCATTATTTATTTATTCATTGTTGTAAAACAACGATTTTCCAGTTATGAATGATGCATCAATATTCAACTATTTATTAAAATTAAATTATATGGATTTTTTTTATTTACTACACAGTTGTGTATTCCTTTCAAAATTCCCCACATAAATTTAAGTGTTGATTATTAATATCAATGTGTCGCAGAACATTTTGGGGATACATCTTAGATTAATTTTTTTAGAATCGATTACTACTGACGTTAAACATAATGATAAAATACATTTTTATTGCCCATAAATCTTTCAAAAGATGTATTTTTTAGAAAACTATCAAATTTCGCTCTAACAAATTCTATTTGTCTCCAGAATAGGAATGAAAATGTAGCAAATCATTTCATAGCGCCTTTGAAGAAATCTGAACAAGTAAAAATGTCATTATTTTACATACGTAAATAACAAATGCAAAATGTTTTCCTTTCCAATAAAAAAATCAGAGATTTCTATCTCTATGATTGAATCTAAAGGCATTTTATTAGAGTATTATATTACAAACTATGTGAGATATTTTTTCATGTAAATTACAAAACTCAAACATAAAAGCTCATGTTAATAAGTTTACTTATTTTAACAAAGCTCATAAATCTTCATTTATTTTAAAAATAACTAATTACTATAATACAGAGCAATTATAATTTCCTTGAGACTTAATATAGTAAATTTACGTTAGCTTACACAATATTATTTAGTGAGTATTAATTATTATCTTTGCAATTCAAATGTCCAATAGTATATTGTTTCTTGTATAATGACCAAAAATAATATATTTAACATTTTAAAGTTGTTTATCTAAATATGAACCAATTAATGTTGATTTATGAAATATTTTATGTTTTAAAATAAAATATTGATTTTTGGTGAAAAGTGGTAATGATAATTTTCAAACGTTTTAGAGTTATCTTAAAACAAAATTTCAAAATGTATCTTATTTTTCCATGTAAAAGTATTTATTCCATTTAACATCAAATTTCTTAAATTCATTTATTATTAGATTTTGTGTTACAATTCTCTTACTATTAATTTTTGTAATTGTATTATTTACGAAAGAATAAAGAGCAATATAAATCTCATAAAATGAACCTCATAAATCTCAAAAGTTAAATATGTATAAAAGTGTGTCTCTATTTACTAAACAAAAAACTGGGATTTCTTTTTAAGTCAATGAAACAAAATAACCTAAAAGTATTATGTTAATTATCAAAAAATTAGTACAAATCTTTTAAAAAAATTAAAAACCTGGAAATTACTAAATAAAATAAAATGAATTGTTATGAAGTCACAGTAAATTGATTGGTATAATTACAGTTAAAATAAACTCAATTCATTATTTTCTAAATTCCAAAATAACTAGAAAACTCTTTAGCCTAACAAATATTTACCGAGTAATCCATTAAATGAAAGGTTGTTATACTTGCAATAGAGTATCTCAGTAAAAATAATACTCACTATATATTATGTATTTTTTTAAATTAAAAAGTTATATTTTATATTAATTGATGATTGCAAAAAAGTTTCTTTCACTTTATTCCCCATAATTAAATTTAATGAATTCTATGACATCATCTAATTGATATTGCAAGAATGAAAATTGATCGCGAAATATTTAGTTTAAGAACTTCAATTGGTTTTAAATTTAAATCAGAGGAAACTCTTATTTCTCAAAATAATTTAAATAAATTCTATAAAAAATTTAATTCTTTGGAATATTTTAGAAACAAGAATATTATTCAGAAAAACTTATTTGATGTGGATGACAACAAATTTGTTTGCTTATTTTCAAATTACAGACATGTAATTTAAATATATTTCTGAAATTTAGGTAGAACTTTTCTTGAGATTTAAAGTTTAACAATCATGTTAAATAAGCATAAAGGAATTTTACATAAAAATATGCCTCAATCAAAAATATTTAAACTTTTTCATAAGCTGTTTTATAGAATCATTCATGTTGATGAGTGCGTGATCAATATCATAATACTGTTGTATAACAACATACTGCAGGAAAAACTGCTTGAACTCGATCAAATACATGTAATGGCTATTTAATGCCTTTACAATATCCGATAATGTTGTTACTGATATTTCCTTCAAAGAAATTATTTTCTTGCAGATGTTAATTGCATACGGTTATATTGGTATAAACGGCTTACATGTTTCAGCAGAAAAAAATCTTCCAATATAACAAATAATATTGACTATAAAAAGACAGAAAGAATGAGTCGACTAATATTTACAATTATATCCAATTATTTCAAGTATATATCATAATTCTAAATATACTCCTCTATTTATATCTAGTAACAAATGTACTCATTGTTTCATCATAAGATATTTGTATTGTTTATTTTAAATATCAAATTAATATTCTAATACGAACCTTCGTGATTTAAGAATATAAAAGGATATTTATAATCTTAAATTTTTAATATTTAATTAATCTCCATATCATATTCTTGGTTCTCTGAAATGACATTTATTATTTCCATAATGGAATTTCATTGGTTTAAAATTTTCTGTTCAAATTTTACTTTTAAATAGATGTATTCAAATATCAAAGTGTTATTTTCTTTTCAAATGTAGCATTGATTTAAAAATGATACACGATAAGAAGAACAATAAAATATATTAAAGTTTGACTAGCACAATTCTGCTCTAACTTCCCTTTTATGAAAAGCTGCATAACAACAAAATATATTTATTACTCTCTATTGAGATTTCCCACTTTCAAAGTAATCATTTAATTCCAGCTTTGATGGAAGAAATTGCTCTCGCTTTTTAAATAATGTACAATTGCACCGTGTATTGAGTAGGAAGCATAAAATGAAGAAACTCATTTGAACCACCTCTTAAAACTTAATAATATTCCTCCCTATTCAATACCAAATAGGAATAGAAGAATATTCAATATATCCATCATCACAACTCTCAGTTTCAAGTAAGGCAATTCACATTACAATTTGCCTCACCAGTTATATTATTTCTACTTTTTACTTGTGCCTAAGCAGATTGAATTGCTTGTCTTCTGTTTGGACTGCACAAGCATTTTGTTTTAAAGTACATAAATGCTTTTCTTACCAAACAGCAAGCCTGTTTCATCTGTATCTTAGCATGTATGTATTTTTGCATTAAAAGCCAAAAGCTATATTTTAATAAACAATGCCTACTTGTTTTATTTACAAGTATAAATATCATCACAAATTTTCATTCAATATATAGTTTTTATTCTATATTCTTAAACCTTGACTAAGAAGTCAAATATATTTATTAAATTTTAAATGTCTGTAAGCTTACAACTGAAACCAACTGAAATAAGTATACAATTTTACAAGATATTGCAAAACAGACAGGGTAATATTATAAAATATTTATAGAACATATACACACAGCTTAATAATTTCAGTTTAAAACATCATACGTTTGAATTACATAAAATATTTTTAATTGAAAAAGTACATTTAATTATGAAACTTAAAAATACAATTTGAGAAAAATATTTAGATCTAACTATTTGTTTTAATTTTAAAGGTAATGCGTAAAACACATAAATGAATTAATGAATATTTTAATTTAATAAAGCTCGTAATCCAGATTTTAATTATATTGTGAAAATTAACAAGGATCAAAAAAGGAATTTAATATTTTGTTTTCAGTTCTATACGCTTATTTTACTTTTTATGGAAATATAAAAATTATTTCAAATATATAGGCGGTCATCTATATTAAACTAAATTTTCTATGTGTTAATTGTACAAATTTAGCTGAAGAGGATCTTAATACAGCAGCATTGTAACAAAACATATTAAATGTTCTCTATTGATCACTAAAAGTGCAATGAAGATAGAAAAAATTAACAGTAACATTTTCTTGACAGAAAACACGTTATACAAAAATTAAACGATTGATATTGAATACTGACAAATGAAGAGGGAATGATAACAGAGTCAATATTTAGTGAAGATGTTTTATTTTTATGCAACCACTGGCACACACCTCGACATAACATCGAAGAGGCTTTTGATGCCTCCTCAGTAAATAGCCCATGTTCCTTTTACATATTGGCAAGTTTTTTTCTGGTTTAGCAGTGGTTAAAATGATGAATTCTAAGCCAGTTTATATCCAAACAAAGATCACACGTTTTTAAATGTATATAGATAAAGATAATAAGCAAGTGAAGTAAACATTTCAATCAAATAAATAAAAAAATATTGTGTTACAGGTTTGTTCTATCATTACCTAGTAGGAATTTGTCTCATGGAAAATACTGAATTTATGAGGACTTCAACAGTTCAAAGATGTAGCTTATATTTTTCATTGCACATGAGAGTAAAATCCAATCTCAAATTAGGTCACGATACCAAATGCAAGACTAGGATTCTGATGTGTTGAATTTGACTGCCATTATGTTGTAGCCAGAATTAGGATACTGCAATGTTGTTATTGTTGTTTCCAATCCTTCAGTGATACAGCGACAGCTAAATCAAATCCATGACACCATAAACTCTAGCGAAATCAAGCATCAGTATTGGGTTTAGGTAAACATCTACTTGAGTGAGCCGTAAACAATCCAGGATGTGGTGGGGGGAAGCCGGAAACAGATTGCATTTTGTGCACAATGAAAAGAACTTGCAAGACCCATAATAGAGTTTAATACTTTTCAGAAGACCACTAATAAGTCTCGAGATGGTTGTCTGATTATGTCAGTCACCTCCGAATTCTAATGCTCCTCCTCAGGTCTTCCTGCTGAAACAGGGATGGGTGGCAGAGCTGAAGCCAGACTTATCTAAGGGAATCGGAAATAAAAAATAATGTTGCACCATTCTATTTTCTATGTTTGTCGTTCATTGGACTACGATACAAACACCTATATATTGCTAAATAAAATAATATAGGTGTTTGTATCGTTAATCTTGAATCTGTCCAAACAAAGCAATGGGTGCATTGCGGGCATTTCACTTAGTTTCATTTGGAATCTAATGACGCATTATAGGCCAAATCTATTGTGCTTCGGTTAATTACGTGTTTGAGGGATTTATCACTGCATGCGCATAACATGCTTATCATCATGTACAGGGATACAATAAGGTGAGTACTATAGAAACCATGAGTCTGTTGTTCCTTCCTGCATCTTGTGATTTCAGATGCAGTATGAAGAAAAATCTTATTTGGTATTATATTTCTTCTGTTGAATGTAGAGGCATACTCAAAACAATTTTATGCTTTCTTAAAGAATAATTAAATTGGTTATGAAAAAACATATGGTTTAAAATAATAAACATAATTTAAATTGGTAATAGATTCTCCATTTTTTTCGAGGTCTTACAAGTTGCTATATAATCACATGTGATGTGCAAATGCGCTGTAATGGTTTGCATAAATTATCGCCAGAAGCGGAGAATATAATTTGCACATGGTTTGCAGTTTTCTTGATGGTTTTGTATTTTAATTGGTCTGCAGTGTAACTTTTCTCTTCAGGGAAATGTGCATTGTATTCATTTTACATTCTTCTTATATTGTCATCTTGTTTTCATCTTTACAATTAACCGGAAACTGATTGCATATTTAAAGCCATGTTGTAAGATAATCATGTTTTACTGTTGTAAAAAAATTTTATAATGCCATTTCTTAATATATTTTTCAATAAAAGTCCCAGCAACTCCCATTAAACTGGCAAAGCTCCTTGAAGTCAGGTACAGGGGAGTTCCCTGGTGTCAATTTTATATTCTTTAGATTATTTATGTTTTAATATCTCATACCTATTTTTGTATAATTTATTTTTCATAATAAGTATTTCAAATGAGAAATATAATAATTTATTTTAAATCATATATGAATATAAATGTGATTAAATTATTGCTTGATATTAATACTCGTGTAATGACAATGGGGAAGATAATAATGTCCAAAACGAAAGGGGAGAAAATGTTCAAAAACTCTGAAAAATCTAAAATTTATTTATTTATATCGAATATTTGTTACCTTTGGAGGAAATATGCTTGAAATATTATTATCCCTAAAAATATATGGAAAATAATCTTATAAAGGCATTTCAATCTTTCAAAATATTCTATAATCTTGTTTTTCTTATACAGGCTGAAAATATGTATGTTATACAAAATTGCATTATTTCTAGCATCGGTAAATATTTTGTGATCCGCAATATTTTCTTTTGAAATTCGTTTTGTTTGATCATGCGTATAAGAATAAAAAAAGCTGGTTAAAAAATATCTTCAAAATTTTCTTTACTCGAAGACTATTGAATAATTTCCTCTAGGTAAATAATTTCCTCTAGGTATCTAAAATCTGCAATGAGGAAAATGTGAGATACTTATTTTATTTTACCTTTTTGCTTAAAGATAAGTGAATACTTGGAAAATCGTGTTAACTTTCTTCTTCAAAACGCAGTTATTTTAATTTGTTCTTTTACAGAAAATAAAAAAAAGGTTTTATATAACTTTTATCACTACAAGTCTAATGTTAATCACTTTCATGTAATATTGTATACAGTATCATAAGAATACAATTGATGCGACTGCATAAAATTAAGCAGCATGTCCTTTATTTGAATAATTTAAAAAAAATTGCTTTTAATTTAATTTTAGAAATATTAAACATCATTTTCATTAGCAATTTGGGAATATATTTGGATACATTCAACTACATTTCTGAAATTATTGTATCCAAAAGTTTTCATAATGTCATGTTGAGTGTTTAATGAAAAATATTAAATAGATGTTAAGGAAATCTTTTTCATAGTGGGAAGAATATGTAATACATATTCTAAATTATAAAATAATTTTTGAAGTAATGTTATTATCTTATCAAATAAAAATAGCAAGAGAGAAGGAGATGGGAGTATAATTAAATTATACACTAATTCATAATTTTTGTCTGCTCTTATGTATTGAGAAATCCTTAAGCTTAACACATTGTAAATAGAAATAAAAATTATTTCTCTGATAAGTATGTAATCAATATCTATAGTTTTTGCTGATTTATATATAAATTTAATAAGAAGATTATACCAACCTTTCCGAAGCTAACTGTTCATTGTGAGTTAGATATAATTTCAACAAAATTAAAATTATAAAAGAAGGCAAAAAGTCAATTTCTAAATGTATTTCTTTACTATTTTTGTGGAGGAATGGCCTGATTTATATAAATATATTGGTATGTAACTGCTTATCCTTAACATCTTTTTTGATTTCTTAATGAAATTTAAAAAAACATTGCTTTATCATATAGAGTGGATATTTATTTTCGATTTGGATCAAAATCAAATGAGTAAATATTGTTGAAATGTCTGATTATTAATTCAATATCTAAATTAATCGCAAGCAGATGATCATTTTCTTCATTATTTAGAAGACATGTATTTGCAGTATTGAAAAAGAAAATATATACTTGCAATATAAAATAGAAATTTTCAAATATTTCAAATAATGAAGATGTTTTCTTAAAAGATAATTTACAAATATAATAATAAAACTAGAATTATTTTAGCTAGCTATTAAAATATTATTGAATGAAAAATCTTTGTTATGCAAATACAAATGGAATAGAAACTTTAAAATAAGTCATATATTATAAATGACATGCATCTAAAGTTGCATCTATTGGTAGTAAGCATCCAAACTTATTTTTCTAATTTGTCTAATTTACAAAGTAATTGAAACACTTTCATAGATGTTTATTTTAAATTCAAATAATAATCCTTAATACAGAAAAGTATATCAAATCTGTAACTTTTGTGACACATTATAAAATTTAATAATTAAAAGAGTTTGTTTTTTCTGTTAAAAATATTTTTATTTACATCATTATATAATTTGAATTATCTGATTTCTTATTATTCGAATTATTTCATTGTGTAAGATTCAATATAAACTATTAACATCCTGCACCAACTTTCTGATAAAATTTTCTGAATAATCTATTGATAAAATTGCTTTCAAAAAATTATTTTTTTTTGGAATTTTAAAATAATTTCATTTAATTCTGTACGCATGGATTTCGCTATCAGGCATGAATTGAACAATTACAGGAGAATGAATATAGTATATAACTTATGAACATCATTCATTACTGATTGGAAATCTTGCAATTACAATAAAATTAAAATGTTTTAGTTATTTTCATGATTAACAGCTTTTAATTTGTGAGTATTGAAAATTTCATTGCTTGTTGTGAAACACTTTATAAGAAAAACCATAATTATTTTCTAATTTACTATTTAAATTAAACCAACTCACTTCATTTGGCTACTTTTGTCAGAAATATAAATTCTTGTCATTGTTTACTACTATATTCTTTCCTTACTTTTTTCTATTATCCCGTATTTTACATTCACTGATATTTTCTGTTAAACGTTTTTCTTTTAATATTGTTTAAAAAAAGAGAATTTATTAGGCGATTACGATCCAGTGATCCAGAGACTATTATGCAAGCTCCGTTTTTTTAAGGAAACTAAGGATATATCACAAAAAGTTGGTTAACTTTACAAATACGCGTTATTTTGCATGAAATTTGAACATATTAAATAAAAGAGGTTGAAGAAAGCTGCAAATTAATGCTGAGTAGCATAAAAGTGCATAGCATCATTTATCCGAAGAACTGCAATGAAGTGCCCTTGGGAGTCCAAATGTAAAAAAACATCAGACAGAATAACTGAATGGCTAATTCTAATTCTGAATTGCAAAATTTTAATTATAATTTATCAAGTACAGTTACAATTTTGGAATGTTAGCAGATTCAGTGAACACAAATTACCGATAATCGCTAATCTATATAACTATAAATTCATCTGAATTCAGGTCTTTTCTTTTTTCTAATATAAAAACGTACATCGTATACATCGAAAACAACCATGTGTAAAAAGCATCATGAATATGGTCTGTAATTGAAGGTACTAAGTGTTTGACTCTGTTCGCATTACAACAAAGGACGGGAAAGCTTGAGTAGAAGGCTACAATATGTTCAATGAACAATTGATGCCTAAAAATTTCATATTTTACAGTAAATTTTCATATTTTACAAAATTAATAATTTTCTGATTTTGAGATAACCTGAAGCTCAAAATCATTCCCTACATATATGTAGAAGAGATTCATATGTATCAGGAAGTTTTGGTTTTCAAAGTGAATTAGGTAGGCTGAAAGTGTTGCACCAATAGAAGAAGTATAGAATCTCCTATATAATGTTCATACTGATGTACACTAGTATTATATATTTCTTCGTTGAAAGAATTAAAATAAATATATCACTTTAAATCTTCAGATCTAAAGTGCTTAAGGAAATGATACATTTATGATTTTTTAAATATTTTTGTGAATGTGTATTCAAATAAATCATCATTGCTTTGTATGAGATTTTGGTTACTATGTTTTAAATATGAACTAAATATTGTTTTCTTAAGTCTATATATGTATTACAATTATCAGTATAGAGCTTATATAAACTTTACTTTTTGAAATATTTAATATATTAATTTGTCATCAGGAGTGTTCAATTAAGTATTAAATATTTTTCCAGATATTTCTTAATGTATATAACATATAGGATACTTCTATAATTAATATTCTGTATGCGAAATAAGTAAGTGTGTGTTCTTTTAAAGTATAAAAATGTCAAAATAAATATTTAAAATTGTCACATTATTATTTTTAGGTTCTGGTATCTAATATGTAAGAAATATTAAAATTCATATTCTAATTGTACAGTAAATATTTTAAAATGGAACCGATATTATATTTGCATGTAAAAATATTGAAAATCATTCGATTTTTTTAAAGAATTATGTGTCAGAAAATTGAAAATAATTAAGATTGTGCGTTACATATTAAATAATTGTAATTTAAACATTGATTTTTGGATAACATACTATATTATTTTGTCTAAATATAAGACAAAAAACCTGCGTTTTGTATACGTATTTAATAATGAACTCAGATATTTAATTTCCCATTAAACAACATTGTTTTGTGTTAATTTTTTTTATCAGAAACTGTAAATTATCAATTGTCCAAATGTAAAATTCAATGTTAAACTCTTACACAAAAGAAGATATTCTTTTGATAATATGAAAGAAATTTACATTTTTTAAGAATTATGTCTAATTCTTGGGAGGAAAACTTATTAATGTAGTGAAACTAAGCACAAATTTCAACAAAGAATTGAGCGTAACTAAGTTCTACTACCAAACACTCAGGAGTATACTTATAAAATTTAAACAATTGCCAATGTGAGAAAATTTAAGCTAAAAATCTTAAAAGTATAAAATGTCTTCTCTAAAATTATAATCCTTTTCTTTTAATTGATTGCATTCAATATCTTGGTAATGTTATGCTAATTTTCACTAATCAGAGACATTTAATGTTATCGACTAATTGAATAGAAATAAATTTTATAATTTAATAACTGTAGTTAATATGTAATAATTTTAAATTTGTTTTGAAAACATTTTCTATAAATTAACTTTCGATTTATTTATTTTTTCTCTATTATTTATGCATTTATTATTTTACTTTAGTTAAAACTCTCTAAAATGCACGTATTTGCAGAAAAACAACTTTAACTACAGTGATAGTGATATTTTGTTTTAGTTATTAATTTTTGTGTGGAAAATATGATCTTTAATTAGACTTGAAATATCTTAAGGAACTATTTCACACTTTCAAAATTTAGCAGGTTTGAATCACATTCATATTGAAGCTTTCTCAATGTTTCCTATACTGCTGTATAAAATAATTGAAATAATTGCTTAATTTGTAATAATTATTTTTGATTAAAATT
This sequence comes from Latrodectus elegans, assembly GCA_030067965.1. Lineage (NCBI taxonomy): Eukaryota > Metazoa > Arthropoda > Arachnida > Araneae > Theridiidae > Latrodectus > Latrodectus elegans. The sequence goes on from CM057813.1 coordinate 91,378,964, forward strand.
GATAAGTAAGATAAAAACACAGAAACTGTTCAACGTGGATATATAAAATTTATTTTTATTCTAAAAAATTTATTTATCTGTTATATATATATATATATATATATATATATATATATATATATATATATATATATATATATATATATATATATATATATATATATAAATATGTGTGTGTGTGTTTATTTTAGCTCTTCACATTTAAATAATTGACATAAACAAATAAATTATTCTGTTTATTTAGAATTAAAATTTCAAGATATAATTAAATGATTTTTTTAAAATTCATTTAAGGAATGATAAAATTAGTAAATTTTAATATTGTTAAAGTGATTTTTGAAAGAAAAATTAAACAAAAGTAAAACAATTGAATTTTATATTTAAAGATTTTTTTTAATAAAAAAGATGTTTCAATGGGTTTCTTTCCAAAGATTTATTTCTAAATCTTGAAATTCAGTCAACGTAAAACGTGACTTTATTTTAAAATATGTTGCCAACTCGCATGTTTGAAACATGAGATTTTTTTGCCTCCATAGACGTGTGATTTAAAACAAAATTCAAAGACATCCAGGGAAAAATTCTCGTTTTCAGCTACTCAAATATTATTAAACTCATTGAATTTGGAATGTATGACTTATTGATTTCTGAAACAACAGATTAAACATAACATAAAATTTTCATTTGTAATTATTGATTACAAATGATTTCTGAATGTAATGCTCCATTACTTATAACTGTAGAAACTTTTCAAATTTTTAAATTGTTGTTATTGTGTTCCAATTATGAAAATTAACGAACCGAAAACCAATTAGTTTCTTTAATTTCAAGAAAAGAAACATTTTTAAACATTTTTTTCAATTACTACAGATATTAAAGAATAACATGACATAAATTTCACCTATAAATTGATGTTTGTGAAACTAAATAACATTTCCTTTGCAATTAAATGAAAGCATTAAACTAGTTTATATGCTTTCCCTTCTATCTCTTTTACTATTTTGATCACACAAAATTGATTTAATGCACGATTTTTTAGCAATACTGTATTAGAAGCTTAAACATAGAAATATCTGAAATTTGTGGAATCTTTTATACCTTTAATAAGTAGAATTACAAATCTTTTATATTGTAAATATTTTATATTATAATTAATATTGTTAGATATGTGAACATGTGTTGTTTCATGCAAGTATCAAAAAATAAAGAGTTGTTATGTAGGTTGAAATATTGTGAATTAATAAACCATATTTCTTTCTTTCCAATGTTTTTAAGCAAAATCTAAAAAAAATTGTAAGCAAAGCTATTAGTTTGAAATCATGCTTCACAATAAATAACGGTTTAAAATTTCTTCCGTTTAAATGGCATAATGAGTAATTCTAGAATGATGTATATTAAATTCATGTATGATTTTAATTATATCAGCGTGTTGATCAAGTTCATACAGTTTATTAATATTAGTCAGTATTTTTGAAATCGAAGCTTAGAGTTATTGGAGTGTTTCAAGTCATTATTTTTGGCAATAAACTGAATTGCGTTTTAAAATAATATGACTTCTTAAACTGACAAAGAAAGAATATTATCACGTTAAATAAACATAACATTTCTCATGATTTTACTAAAACATTTCTCAACACTTCTGTAAAATATTCAACATTCTTGATATTTATTTAAGTACAATACAAATCTAATAAACATTTTAATAGAAATACCAAATCTAATAATTCTTTATAACATTACTTCCATCATATTCGATGCCTGCACAATATAATATTCGGACCTAATTTGTACTTTGTGATTCAAATTAAGAATTATAGGAAATTTTAAAATGGTAAAAAAAAAGATTTGGAATGATGGTCATTCAAATTAATTTAAAGAAACATTATCAACATTTACCTAAAATTATTAAAACGTTTCTTTACCTAGTTATTTCAAATTAGCTTTCAACACATAAAAATTTATTTTTTAAAAATTATGTTGAATAGATATTTCTATCTGTATATATTTATAGAAATTATATTCTTAAAGCAAATAAATAAGGATTTCTTCATTTAAAATTTTAATAAATTGCCCTATATTTTGTGGCAAAGCTACTAAAATGTCTATACATTGTTTAATTTGACAGATATAAGTAATGTGAATATTTTTCAAAACAAACTATAAATTTTGTTGTTTTGATATACCAAAACATGATTTTATGTATAGTGTTTTATTTTAAAATTTCTTTTTTGATTTAACTTAAACATTTATCTAAAATAAATGCAACGGACAATTTTCAAGTTCCTAACTGCCATTTATATGATCATTCAAGATCAATTTTTTTATATTAATCCGAAATTTCTCTTCAACATTTCAGTTGTGAAAATTGAATCGATTCTTCTTCGATTAATTTAAACATACCTTCCTCAAAAGTTAAAAAATAACTCTTTTAAAAATAACGCAAATATTTATTGAAATAGTAAGAAACACTTATCAAATTTCAAAATGCATCTTCCAAAATAAATATTTTAATTCTACACTCTCCCAATTATATTTATCATATGTTTTAGAGTATGGGAAACTTAAGCTTTTCGTTTTGATTTTAAATTGTTCAATACTTTCGAAGTGATAATGTAATTTTATTACAGTCCTAGAAAACCATTCAAGTTTTATGTAAAGAAACAATATTATTTTTTAGATGAATTTGTTCATGTTTCAAATTCTAAGGCATTTTTATTATTTTATATCTTTATTTAATTATTTCATAATACATGATTTTTAATTATTTAAATTATATATGATACTTATTATTTATTTATGTTAATATTTGATATCATTATTATAATAACATTGTATATTATTCCATTGTGTTAAAAACTTCTAAACATCAGTACAGATTTTTTAATTTGTTTTCTTCAGTTGAATAATTGCTTAAACTCAATAAAATAATTAGATAATAATTTTTGATTGAATTTCTCGGAAACAAGCTGGAAAGCTAATGTTTTGCAATAATTTCTATAAAAAAAATTATGGATAATTTTATCTATATTTGCTTTTCAATTTGTCTCTAATTATTTTTCTGCTGATATAATTTTTTGGAGATAAATATATAATTAATAGTTTTTTAGGATAATAATTTCTGAGGAAACTTCTTACAGCATCCAATGTAAAACTAAATACCATTTTAGAAAAAATGCTATCGAAATGTTCGCCTTTTTTCAAAAGTAGAATTTTTTAATAGTGTTAAAATGAAACCAATTTTTTTCGAATAAGAGTTGCAACAAAATAAAATATTTCATAAAAATATTAGCCACAATCTAATAAATTTCCGAATTTCCAAAATAAAATTTCTAATTTGTGAAAATCCAATTAAAATTAATAAAAACACAAGGATTAAAAGTGAAGTCATAAAACTTATTGCATGTCCAAGAATCATGAAATATTTTAAAGATTATTTAAGCAAATGCATGAGCATGAATGCAATGCATGAAAAAGAACTCAAAATTTTATAGCATCAGAAGTTGTAGAGTTTTATAATTGTATAGAATTCGTTCATTGGTTCTATCATTGTATTGTATAGGGTTTAATAGTATGTGTGTATGCTTATAATTCCAATGTCAGCACTTGAAGTTACAATAGAGAATGTGTAATATATGATTATAAATTAATAACGTAATCCCATTAATCTTGTTTTACATTTGAGCTTAAGAAGATAAAACAAGAAATATATAAAATTTGTGATATACAAAATATATAATATTTATTTTGAGATTGAAGAATATTCTTAAAATGTGTTTTGAGACAATCAACACAGGTTGATCAGTAAGGTATTATTAGTAAATAATCACGATCCTTAAATAGTGTATAAGCAAAGCTCTAACATTTGAGAGATGGGTAGTCATTGATTGTAAAAGATGATAAAAATGAATAATTATACTTATTTCAGTAGCCAAAGGATCAGATAAAATTATCACATGAAAGAAATTATTCTTTCATGGATTGACTTAGTATAATGATAAAAAAAAAAAGTTCTCTACAGGATATATATGAAGGTCAATTTTTATTTCTAAAAGTGGATTAATAAAGGAAATAATTTATAAAATCCGTAATCTTATTACTTGTATGGCATGAAAAATGTAAGTATTATTTCTATGTCTTATCTCTCTCACTATAAAGTCATTTTATAAAAGTTAAATCAACTGTGAACTATTTAAACCTTAAGATATTTGACCGTTTCTAAAGCATCTTATATATGAAAACTGGAACTCATTATCTTAAAAAATGCTCGACATTATACTTAACATTTAAATGTATTTAAATACCAATATTTAATTGCCATATACTCTTCATATCTCAAAGTGATGTTTACTTGTCAGCAAACCAAGAAGATTTGTTAGAATAATATAATTTAACAAAAATATAAGGTGTTTGGATTGTGTATCTGCCCGCCAACTTTTCTAGTGGTCAGCATGCCTGACTACGGATAGGAAGGTCCTGGGTTCGAATCCCGTTTCAGGCATGGCTGTATTTTCTTTCTCTCTATCCTTTCTTTGTTCTTTCCTTGTGTGTGTGAATGAAGTATTAATGATGCCTACCCTATAAACGGATCCCTATGGAATGTTTGAGAGTGCGATGGTGGCCCCCACTGTGATGCAACGCCTCGGTGGCTAAGAGGTCGCTGTTTCTAGCTGGTTCCTTGGATATCAGGGAATAATAGATTAATATACTCTTTTGCAGTTTAACTGTCTAGAATCTGACATTGGAAAACAATGGATTGTATATCTAATTATTATTTAGAAAATTGTGTTCTGAATGAGCTTAAATAATACTTAAAATATTTTTCATAAGTTATATTTTTAAATTTTTCCTGGTAAAGGAAATTAATGCAAAATCAAAGAAGTAATGTTTACATTAAAATTACTTATTACAAATTAAAATAAGAAAATGAAAAATTTTAAATACTGAATATATTTAAGACAAGTGTAAGTTTATTGAAAATACTCAAATAAGCTTCTTTTTTTGTAGTTGTTTTATATATATATATTTATATATATATATATATATATATATATATATATATAAATTATATAAACTAAGGGAATGTAATAAAGTACTTATAAAATTTCCATTAAATAACTTTATACATTCTCTTGTTTTTTTTTGCTAAATTTCATCAGGAAAAGGAACAGTAATTGTTCTAAGGAATATTGTTTCAAGGGAATATTTAATTTTTAAACTTTATTATTTCGGTAAAATCTACTTAAGTTAAAAAATAAGGAACTCATTCGCAGTAATGATAAAAAACAATTTTCAAAAAGATTAAAGTATACTTTCACTTTCCTATTTTAAATAAATTCAATTTTGAAATGTATGTTTTTTCTCATTAAACCGATATTTTCGTTTACAGTTCCTTCGTAAAGGAATGTAATTAAAAACTGAACTGATTTGAAATGAAACAGTAATTTCAAACCTTGATTCTTTCTTTAAATAATATGAACAAAGTATTTTTCAAAAATTCATTAAATATTCAATTACTATTTTTACACAATAATATCATTGTATTTCACAATTTTATTTAGTTATTTACAGTCATATAGTGAAATGTTATAAAAAAATTATTGTTAAACTTGATTTCATTAAAACTATGCTAAAGTTGAAAATCGCACTAAAGATATTTCGGTGGCAAAAATAATTTTTTTAACGAAGTTCTTTTTTAAAATACCATTTATAAAATGAAACTTAATTAATATATTAATCACGGTTTCTTAACAAAACATTTAAATGCAAGCAAACAGATTCTGTTGATGTGATAAAATACCAATTTAGAAGTTCTAGTCAATTTCAAGGGAATAAAAATTTCTTTTAAAAATTGATCCTGATAATATCATTTGTATGCTCCTATAGCAAATGATAACAATATTTCTGCGTTAATAGCAATTTACAAATCAGGAATATTTAAAAAACTGAAAATATTTTTTTTTTGGCAGCAAGCTATAAAAAGTCACAACCCAAACCTCTATGAGCTTATTGAAATGGTACTTCTTTGATATTCTATCAGCAATCAGTATTTCTGCTTTCATTGGGAAATTGAGGCATTAGAAACATGAATATCACGGTCTTAGTTGTCTTTCTGTACCGAATAAGTTGTTGAGGAATAAATTGTCTCGCTTGTAGGTAGAATAGTTGTGTATTTTGTATTGACCTAAAAAAAGTGTAATAAAGAATAAAAATTTCAATCAATTCTATGCAGGGGTATTAAGAGTTCTGTTGAGCCAAAAAAACCATACAGATAAAAAAAAGAGGCTGATAGTAGAAACATTTTGTAAAATATAATATTAATTAACTGATATTTACCAATTCAGTTTAGTGCATAGTAAAAGATACATTTATAACTCAGAGAAAAAGTTATTGTTACTGTGGCTTATCCTCGAAGTGTCTGGCGAAGTCAGACAATGTCTATCACACCGTTGGCCTTAAAGAAATCGAGGACCAGAAGGAGGGATGAGTGTATATCCTCTCTGGAGAGTTCCAAACAGTCCAGGATGTGATTAGGAGACGGCTGCAGCTATCTTTACACTTTGTTGACTCAGAGAAAAGAGTATTTGTAATAATTCCACATTGTTTCAGGAAAGATTGTATAACAGTACATTTTATTGTTTTCAGCAAATTTATAGGTGCGGATTTTCCTGTGATTATGTAAACCAATTCAATTTATATAAATCATGTATTGTCCTTAGATTTTATTTACCATGTATTAAAGATTTATTTTTTAATTGAAGAGAATTACTCAACTCATTTATCAGGCCATTTTTAGAGATATGTTCAAGGCTAAAATAATAATAAATATTTTATCGTTATACTAATCTGGTTTAAATTCTGGTCGGTAATGTTTAACGTTTCGCTATGGGAATCATACATTATATTATTCTTGACTTATAAGATAATATTCTACAGAGTACAAAATACTAATGAATTTAGATCTTGAGTTCATAAATTAGAGGGATGTCTATTACTTCTTAATTTATTCTTACTACTTGGTACTTACGCAAAATTACAGAAGTATATAAATTTATGATTGAGATCTAGAGATACATTAGCAAACTCAACTCATAAATATCTTTACATTTCGGAAATTTATCAATATATTCGTTTGGAGATTTAATACAACATATTATGCGGTGTAGGTACATTTTGTAAATCAGTAATATTTTATCTAGATTTTGAAACTCTGAAATGAAAATAACGTTATATTCACTCTCAAATTAAAACATCAGCTACCCCTGGATCATTGTAGCACCTTATAATAATAATTTACCTTTGAAATGATATTCAAATACTCAAAATGATGTTTAATCAAATCAGCAAACTTCATTAATATACCGATATTCTTAAGATATTACCTGATTAAAGTGCAATGAAATTAACTAAATTTAGGTATTACAGAATTATAAAAACTTCTCATTTCATTTTATAATTCTCTTGTTCTTTCCTTATAAACTAATATATATTAAGATACATTTTCACAAGAAAGAAATTATTTAATGACTGGAAAAATGATATTTTAGAAAACATTAACTTAAAAACATTGACTTTTATAATTTGATTTCTTAGAGTCACATGAATTTTACAAATGGCACAGAATCTGTTACGTTTCTTTTATTCTTCTAGATAATTGAAAACAATATGGTCATATAATAGAAATACATATTTGTTACTATTACATGATCAATTTATCCAAACAAGGCATATCTTGTCTTCCATAACTAACAGAAAAGATTATATTTTTATTTTCATGTTTAATAGTAATTGGTATTTGAGGTTAATGTGTCTTAAGGTATTAGTTACTTTCATATTTTTCACATGCAGTTGACTTTTATTTTTAAAAGACTGGTTTCTGTGTGTGAATATCACAATGTCTTTTTCATGGCTATTTTCTTAGAATTTTAATTCAACATTACGTAGTTTCGGCTGCCACTTTAGAAGTATTTGCTTGCTGTAGCTTATAATCATTGCTATATAAATTACCTTCCGTATGCAATGAGTATATATAAAGAAAAGAACAAGCAATACAGATTAAATGCTTAAAATATTTCCTTAAAATTTAAGGTTAAATAAAAATGAAGATAGGGATGAAATATATTGTGTGGGAAAATATTTTCAACCCAAATTTGCTGTCTAAACTTTCGATTTTATTATAAATATTAGCATATTATATTAGAAAATTCATGTTGTTTCTGCACAGCCAATGGTTGAAGTTAAATTTTCATTTAAATTTTTCAACATATTGAATAATAATATGGATTCATTTTAAGAAATGAAATATAGTTTAGTTTAAAAATATGATTAATAATTTTTCACAAATTAAAAAATAAATCTATTCAAAAAAGTTAATAATCATGTGTAGTTTTTCATTTTTTTAACAATCACTCTAGTTTTTAGTCTTCTTCATCATAAGAACTTAAATTACTTAAATGTTCTTGTTAACCATTGATTGATTTAAGTAATTTATTAAATAAATTAAAACAAATTATATATATATATATATATATATATATATATATATATAACGGAACATTATTCCTAAAACATGGTTTGCTGTTTTCCATACTAACAATGTCTCTAAACACTAAAACTATTGATTATTTAATTTATTTCCATACCTCACATTTTAAGTTTGATATATTAAAAACTATCTTGAAAATACACTTAGTAATTACCTGCATTTGAATGATCCATACTGACATTGTTTCTTAATTTCAAAATATTATTAAGTTCAAATAATTTATAAGGATAATTATTTTCTTCCAATATCTAAAATAAAGTATAGTCCATAGATCTTACGTTTGAACTGATGTGAAATCAATTCGGATGAATAATTATTTTCCTTTCAGTAATTGAGTACTTCAGAAAGTGATGATGGATATTCCAACATCAAGAAAAGAAAAAAAAATTGAATATGCAGCTGGCCGATTATAATCCTAAGAAGACTTTTTTCCTGAATCCACTGAGTGAGAGAAAGAAGAGGGTATTTCTAAATCAATGTTACTTTTTTCGAAATTTAATGGTTGAATATATTTTTTCTTATTTTACGTTCTTTAGAAATAGAAATTAAAAGGTTTATTCAAAAAAATTTATTTTTTTTAAACATAAAAAAGTTTGAAAATGGTTGAATATGTGTATTAATTCATGTGTGTAAATGTGAAAGATTAAAATATTCATCAATGTATTTTTATCAGGTAAATGATTCAATATTATAAATAAACCTAATTTGATTTCTATTTCTTCAATGAAAAATTGCTGCATGTTGTTACTTTTTCTTCAGTTAGATGTTGTATATTGAAGTGCATTTTGATTTTACTGATAATGCAAAAATTCTCAGGTTACTATTCTAAATACGTAATAGATACTTTCCAAAATTAAAAAAATATACTATATTTAATATGTGTAGTAACCGAATAATATATTTAACTTGTAATGGGTACTATATATTTAGGTCACTAATTAGGCAACATAAGTTTCCCTAATGATTTCGTGAAAGATACATTATTATACAAATAGATTTATGAATTAAGTGCAACGTGCACACTAGCGGCCAGTGATCAAGTGTTCAACTCGTTTCTTTCTTTTACCTGTTCTCACAGCAGTCCATGAAAATTTGAAATAAACAAGCAGGTGTTGCCTTCTGTAGATAGTAATGAGAAAAGTTAGAATCCGCAAGAAAGTGTTGCCATTTGTTGACAGTAATAAGAATTCCCTACAGTACTCCTTCCAAATACTAGAGGTACCAGAAGTTAAAGGTACCGTGTGGTGAATCTGACATGATGACACGAATGAGTTCTTACTGGTGTAGGAACGTTATCTGGTGGCGTTGGAAGTAATGTTTTTGTGTGAATATAATCTGTAGATGCTGGAAAAGGTGAATTATCCATCCGTGTTAAGTCATCTGACAGAAGAAAAGCTAACTTGAGGTTGTCTAATGCAACGAATTCCTGCTGGCATCAACTGAACAATGTAAAGGGATTGGTAGTTCGTTACAACACTTTGAATGGACCATTGTACGGCTGTTGTTAGGATTTTTTTACACATAGTGTCATACAAAGACATGTTAGCATATTTCAAAGGTTGTATTGACTAGCAATAGAGACTGAACATAGACAAATGTCGGTGTAGAGACAAGGGATTACATAACACCCAAAAAATGCTGTAGAAACTCAGTTGTCATAATTTTTAGAATTGATGGAAAAAATTCTGCACTAAGCTATAGGGTTGTGGCATAAGCCAACTCAGAACTGGTGCATCGGAGATTCGTCTTAAATGCTTACTATAGTCCAAAGAGGACTAATAGTAGGGCTTCAGTCCATTTACGGTTCTGATAACACTTAAGTGCTTGTTTTGTGAACGCTGGAAACGTTCAACCAGACCATTACTTTCATGATGGTACGGAGATGTTTGTTTTATTCCCAGAAACGAAGCTGAAGACTAAAAGAACTGTGATCAGTGCTTTAGTTCTTGATCAGATGTGATGCCCGATGAAAGTCTGAAACAAGCAATAGAAACTAGCAAAGAAGAGAACAAACCACAGTTTCTGCAGAAATGCTTTTGATTGGGATGACTTACGGCCACAATGCAAAACAATTAACACAGGTGAGGAGGCATGAGAAACTGTCTGTAGGTATAAGTAGTTTCATCAGATATATATTGATGTGGTAAAAGCGATGAGATTGTGGAACGAACTGCTGTAGTGGAATGTGCTAATTCCTGGAAATCTATGATTTTTGAGAGAGAAGATACGTAAGAGACCATTTTATTGCACCTTTGTAGATGAAGGGCTACACGGAACTGGCTAGTATCAATATTTTGGTTGCTTGAGTTCCAAGGGATTGACAATCCACGCAGGATGTCAAAGACGTTACAGTGAAAGTTTACAGGGATATAAGGATGCCCTTTATCACCGCTTCTATTTCAGATAACTTCGGTTATTGGGGTTAGTTTCAAGGGTTTCAGCTTTTAAAAAAGACTGGGAATTTTACATCAGTCACTTTGATTCGTCATCACTATTTTGAGCATGAGAAATTACTGAGAAATGAATAGTAGACTGAGAATCTATTCCATTGATTCGTGATATGGTAACAACCACATTGTGAGGTCCAGAAATATATCTAATATCCGTGCTGAACTGAGAAATGAACTAGAGTTATCTGGGAGAAATGGATTCAGATTTTTTTGTAAAGGTGTTAGTTAAAGGTTTGTGGTTAAAAAAATAGTAAATTTTCCTCCTTGGAGATTATCTGAAATATTTTAGAACTGAATATATTGATAATAATTCTTGGCTGTAATTTCTGTACTTTGATTCCGCTGGATTACTGTACTTTGATTCCGCTGGATTACTGTACTTTGTTTCAGCGAGATAGAAAGTTGCTAGTGGCTATGAGCCAAATTCAGCATGCATTTGAGTTCCGATGCCAAAGTCTGAGGCGTCAACCACTAGAGGAAGCTCTTGTCCAGGACTAATGAAAAGTTAAAGTTTCATAGGTAGTGAGATAGGTTTCACATTACTCGATACAACTAAAGTTTATATCAGAACAAATCACATGATGCTTATAATTTTTCTTAGAATCTTTTAATAATTCGTGGAGTGGAGCTTGTGTTGTTGCTGTTTTAGGGATGAACCGGCAATAAAAATTTAACATTACCATAAAACGTCTAAGCCGTACGATAGTTTGTGGTTTTAGAAATTCAGTATAAGTTTGACTTTTTCAGGAAGAGATTTAACACTTTTAGCTGTTATTAGACAAACTAAGGAAGGGACCGATTGTTAAGCTAGCTAAAATTTTGAAAGGTTTCATTTTAATCCATGTAGTTTAAGCGTTGAAAAACTTTACTGAGGTTATGCATCTGATCTTCAGCATCTACTAACGCAATTAGAATATCATCAAAATATGATATATAAAAATTGAGACCAGATAATGCTTGATGGATGTAGCTCTGAAATGTCTTTGCATTTCGAAGACCAAAAGAGATTGTAACAAATTCAAGAAGGCAAAATGGGGTTGCGACAGCAATTTTTGAAATATCATCAGGATTAATTGGGATCTGATGGTATGCAAGAGTGAAGTCCAAAATAAAAAAATGGGTTTCCCATGAAATATTTGAATGAAATCTTGGGTATGTGGCACAGGATAGCGGTCAGGAATAGTAAATGTTAATACGGCGATTATCACTACAAAGGCACCACTCTCCAGATGATTTTATACCATGTAGAGAGTCCTAACCCAAAGGCTTTCAGAGGATCCAATAATGCCTTATAACATAAGGTATTTGAACTCAGGCTACGTACCTTGAAGGGTATCAGGAGAAAAGTGGCGAGGTTTTGAAAAAACATGAGGACCTTTTGTTTCTGTTTGATGAAAATAAGTAGCAGCAGCTTTGCTATTTTTTACTTTAGATGAATTTGTGAGGAAAGGATATTCAGAAAGAATTTTATCAAATTGTGAATTACTAAATAATATACTTATGTTAGTACTTAAAAGGCAATAATTTGGAATCGTTCCACATGAAGAAATTTTTGTCGTAGCATCAATAAAACATTCATTTTTTTACCTTTACAAGAATATTAAAATGGTCTAAAAATCAATTCTGATAATAGATTGGTTTACATTCGTGATCCCAAAAGTCTACTTAAATGTACGACGTAAACATAAATTTAGAGGCATTAATTTAGTACCAAATGTAGGTATTTTGTTCGATTGACAGCTAAAATAACTAAGTCATCAAGACATTTATTTCGCATAGAATGAAAATTCGGTAGTATAGAAGTGTCTGCGTCGGTGTCAATAAGAAAGGATAAATATGTTTTTGGTTGGGCCATTAAGATACTATTGATGCATGGATTGCTATCATGGCCGTAAAGCGATAGTTGGTCTAATGTTCCTAATTATGAAAACTACGCGGAGAGTTGCAAGTGGTTGTATCAAAATTAATGTGATAGAAACCTTTATCACTTGCCGGCTCATTATAGGAACATCCAATTGATCGGCTACGGTATCTACTTCACTTGAAATTTTGGTTACGGTGTTTGATGCTGTGATGAAGATTATCAGAAAGTTTCCCCACTTGCTCTGTTAACAGAACTATTCTGTGCTCTGACTGGGAGGTTTGTAAGACTGCATCGAATCTTGCTCATTGAAGTTTAGTTGGAATTGTCAAATCAGTGATTTTTTATCAGCTACAGATTCCAAATTAGTCAAATTTTCTTTTAAAAATGCGAGAATGCTCAGTGCTGGGAAATCTGGAAAGCCATATCGATTTTAAAAATGAGTATCCAAATATTTCTCCTGCATATAAGTTGGTAGTTGGGATGAGCGTTGATCACCAAGCTTTAATCCCTTCTGCAAGTTACCTTCTGAAAAGTTACGAATTTTGGATGCCTCGCTTTCAGAGTGCAATTCGATCAAATGGTTTTCAAGGGAATTATATTAGCCAGATTCTAGAGAATTCTAAACCAAATCAGTAACCGAATTTAAAATTTTTGACTCCACCACAGACAGAAAATGATTAAATTTGGTTGAATCTGCTGAGATACTGGCTAAGAAAAATTGTGCTTCAATTTGTTTAAACCTTAATGCCGGATTTTACTTTCAGAAAGAGGGCGGTTTTACTGCTATACCTGAAATGCGTACACTTTTCTGTTCAGCAGATTGTTACATATTTGATTAAAAGATATATATAAAGAATAATAAAGCATTTTATTTTACTTAAAATGTATAAGAAAATATATTATGAAAAGTATTATGTAGGTAAATTTTTTATACACAAATCAATAACAAAACAAAGGATGTAAACGTAGGAGTAAAGGATATGAACGTATTTACGTTTATAAATAGGTAATTTAATAACGAAACTTACTACATTCATAAATGACCAATTATTGCTGACATATTTATGACAGATATATGGAAAGTGAAAATTATTCTACAATATAGGGTTTCCTTACTTTAAATATGTGGTAAGAGAAGATTGAAAAAAAAAAGATATTAAGCATTCTTCATTTCAGCAAGTGGATTGTCGTCGTTTCAAAGCATGGTATTTACAATCATGTTTCACATATCTTTTAACCCAAAGCATGTGGTATTACGAAAATATCTCTTTCGTATACAAGAAAAAATATTTACGATAAGAATATCAGTAGTGATCAGAAAAGCACTTGATTGTTTAGCAAAACAACACGCAGAAAAGATCTTACAACACTATGGATGATTTTATTAACTAGAATTGCATTTCGAAGCTTCGAAGATCAGCAACGGTGTTTCATTTTCCGATGATCAGCAACGAGATGAAAAATTATATTTATCGAATAATATAATTGATTCCTAAAGGTTACTATATATTTAGATCACCAATTAGGCAATATAATTTTAACTAATAATTTAATGAACGACACAATATTATACAAATAAATTTAGAAAGGTTAGATGTGTGTGCAACATGCACACGAGCGTTGATTAAGCAAGAATCCAACTAGTTTCTTTCTTCTTTTACCGGTTCTCAATTCAGTTCATGAAAGCTTCAAATAGGCAAGCAGAAGTTACCATTTGTAGTTAGTAGTGGGGAAGGTTTGAATTGGCATGCAGGTGTTGCCATCTGTAGATAGAAATAGGAGTTTCTACTTATGTTGCTAACACAAGAAAATTTTTACCTTAATCAGAATTAATTTGAATTGATTATTTTATATTTTACATTTTAATATTAAATGAGTTGTTATAAAAAAACTCAGCAATTCAAAAATACTGCATATACTATTATATAAAACTCAGAAACAAATAAGCAATGTTAAGAAAAGTGTTTGTAAACTGTTGAAAATGTGGATAATATGTTATAAATATATTTTTAGAAATGAACATTCTACAGTTAAAAGAATTTGTCTATTGCAACCTTCTTTCCTGTTGCACCACTGAATATTATTACTTACTTTAAATGAGGGAAATATAAGTTTATCATTTTGTTTGACGATAGGTAAGTATCTTCTATAATTATCACTGGAAATTTAGATTGTAGTAATGCTACTTATGTTTATGAATTTAAGCTAAGACATTTTGGTACAGTTACATCACATTCACTTGTGTCATTAGAATACGGTTCACAGCTTGTGACAACTATTCCAGTAGTTTTGTTAAGATTAACAGTTTATAAGAAGAGTAGTACCTTGTAACGGAAACATAAATACATCTAATAGTATTTCAAAATAAATGATTGATTGAAATAAATGAAATACATGAGTTTAAGTAAAAAACACATCTCTACCAAGAAATTTAATTACTTCATAATGTAAAAGTTTTTAATGTTGTTTTCAGAATAATATTTTTAAAGTTTAATTTTGGAATCTATAACATGAAATATTTTAAGGGTAATGATTATGAATCAAACTTTGAAATTACGCATCGATTATACTTAAATTACTAAAAGAATCCAACACTCTGAATAATGGTTTAGAAAAACAAAACTTCCTTCAATTAATTCAATCAATCCACTTTTAGATTCCAATAAATACATATGGTATGCATGGTGTGACTGGAAAGGATATAATTCACTAAATCAGGGATGGGCAAACCACGACCCGCCGGAAGGTTTCATGCGGCCCACGGATACAATTTTAATTTGTCGGTCAGATAGAGATTAAAAAAAATGATTTATATATTTTATATTAATTTCATTTTCTATTTAATTTAAATATTTTTCTTTCTTTTTTTAAAGGACTAATGATCTTATTACTTTCTCTGTTTTCATTCTAAGAAGCATAATTCGATAGATAGCAAGCACAGACAGCTGTAATCTTTAAAGTGTTAAAAGTGGGAATTCTTTGTTAGTTATAGTTGTAGACTGGCACACCAACATACGTTATCTTTTTTCTGATGGAGCAGGCATATGGGAATTCAATAAGTGAATTAGACCTCACATGTAGCAGACTGCACATTTTAAGTTCCAGCCAACCCAGAAAATCAGTGCTATGTTTGCTTCATCTTATATATGTGAACAAGAGTTTTCAACTGTGAACCTTAGAGTCATTTCAGAATTAGACTGACAGATAAGCATTTAACTTCGTTCTTTAGAATGAGTATTTCTCACTTCAAGTCTTAATATAAGTCACTTTTACAAGAGAAATCACAATTTCACACATCTCATTAACATATTTAAAATGTACAACTTGTATAGTGTTTTTAAAGTATAAGAAAATTATCTTGGCCCACCAAAATTTATTTTTATCATTTTTTTTATTTTTGGTCCGCTACAGAAAAAGTCCCCCCCCCTGCACCAAACATTACTAGGCTGGTTGGTTGTTTGATCGGTTTTTGTGGTGCAATTTCTAAAATAGAACAAGCTGCACCAAGAATCTCACAAATATGTATATCATTATTTCAAAATATTCTAATGAATTACAAAATGATCACTGGGTAATTAATAATATGAATGAACTATTATGGAGGTCTCATATGAGCAGGAATATACTATCCTCATGAAGCAAAATAGACGGTTCTAACACTGTAAAATTTGCACCACAATGTACTGCCTCAAGATCTTAATATATTGGATTATTAAAAATTATCTTACTTTTCTTAATTAACACAACTGTTTATTAGTTTTTTACTCCTTGATAGCAACATTATCAAATAATTAACAAGAGAATACCAATTCATAAAGCAATTCTTCAAATTAACTTTTGTTATTTTATATCTCATGGAGATAATAAAGTTAGGATATTTTATTAGTACTAAATAACATAGAAATGTATAATAAAAAATTATAGTCGAAACACATTATGAAATGCAACAAAATAATAAGCTATGTACATAAATACAACCTTAAGGAAGTACTTTAGAGAATATTTCTCAATTCCATTGTAGCTACTGTTATAAAAAATTGTATTTCTGTATTGATTTCAAATGCAGGCTGAATTTTTATGTGCATCGTTATATCCTGGGCATAAAAGAATAAAATAATACTCTATAATTTTATCTCAAAATATGAATAAAGTATGCATAGAAGCAGGTATAAAGTATGTGAGTGTAAGCATTTAAAAATGTTATACACAGTACTTTTAATAATATTTAGTGGGCTTATATTGCAAATAACATTTTAAATAAAAAATGTGAATTAAACTATACATAATGAATTTATAGAGGCATATTAATAAATTATATTTCATAAACTATGAAATAAAGTTTAGATTTAGTTTTCATTTTTATCAACATTATTAAATTAAAATAATTTATAAAAAATCCACTGATATATATATATATATATATATATATATATATATATATATATATATATATATATATATATAGTTATCATTTCGCTCATTTCGCCAACATTTTAGTTATAAATATGATTATCAAACTAAATTTACCATTCATTTTATGCTATTGCTGAAACAACGTATCAAGTCTTTGTATAAACTCATTTGAAATGATATGGCAGATTGGATTCGAATTTCTCTTTAGAAACAGTTTTGAAAAACAAAATTATTATAAAAATATTTCCTGCGTTTATGATAAAATTTATAAAATTCTGCTTTTACTTAATAAGAAACATCAGGTGATTAAGGGAGAAAGCTTTCGACAAATATTATTTGATTTTGCAAAAATTAATGTGTTAAATCCTTAAAATAATACTATAGAAATGTTTAAGGTTATAATTTGAATCAACTTCTTAATACTAAGCTGATCAAATTAGAATTATATTAATAATAATAAATTTGTCGCTGTAGCAATATCAAGGAATTCGTACCACGGTCCATCGGATGAATATGCTAATATTAATTTCATTATTTTAGGTTGTCATCCTGAAATGGAGATATTTCTGAATGATAGGACGGTGTCTTTTGAGAATATATTCGCTCCAGGCAGTTTATCCTTCGAAATTAGTTTGCTCATACAGTAAGTCCAATTTAGATAGATTTTTATTCAAAGTCAATGAACACTTGAAATGGTGAGTCAAAAAAAACTTAATTTAGGTATTATATAGTAAATTCAGTGACTCGTGTATTAAATAAAACTTAAATTCTTCTAAAATTAATTTTATATATTTCTGATTTAATAACTGGTGAAGAATACTAGAATATATTCTTACATAAATTTTTCAACTTCTCAGTTAGTTGCAAGCAAATTATTTTTAAATTACGCAAATATATAAGGATAACATAATTATAAATATTTCATTAGTATAATATACAGTGATAGCTAAATTATTGTCTGCTACTTATTATTTATTTAACATGTAATGAAATGAAATCATATTAAAATTTTTTCAAAACTTATATCAATGTATCAGGAATATTTAATATAGTTAGAAGTAAGTTTGCTTGAAAAAGCAAGCTTTAACTGAGTTATTACTTTAATAAAGCACTTTTAATTAAATGAGCAAATTTTAATTACGTTCAGAACGAAAATACTATAAAATAAGATAAATAAATTAATTAAAATATTTCAGCTGTTTACATATTGATACAATGTTAATAGTGTTTTAGGTGAATAAAAAGTAGACAATTTCTGTCAAAAACAGACTTAAACAAAAAATATAATGAATTATACTCCGTCAATTTTCAAGAAGTTAAATTAAGTTAACATAGGTTAATTGCATTTAATTAAAATTTACTTTTATATGACTTTCTAATCTAATAAAATAATTTAAAGTAATAGTATTTTTTTTTAATTTTATTATTTAATGAAACACCAGTAGGATTTTGAGTTCCAAATTCAAGCTGTTTAAAGTATACAATAAGTTTGGTTATATAATTCAAATTTGATCTAGAATAATATTCATCTATAATTGTTTATGTTGTATTTTCATATTAATGTTGTTTTTGTTCTATATTTGATATTTAGAGGAAAAGTTCTGCAATATTGTCAAATGGAAATCCTGAAAAATAATTTAATAATAAAAAATTCAAGATAAAAGAAAAGTATTTCCTATTATTAAATATAATTTTATATATTAAATATAAATAACTATTAATATATATAATAATTAATTTCCTATTTATATATTAAGTATATTAATATTTAAATTATATTTAATAATCCTGTTAAATTTACATTTAAATACTTACTTCCTGCTTTCATTCTTGGTACGGTCTTTAATATTATATATAATATTAAAACATATTTTGCTTAAGATTTTAAATTTTATGAATTTAAATGCATGACAAATTTGAAATTTTATTTTATAATATTTCTATAAGAAATTCTAAGTGATTTCATAAGTATGCACTTAAGATATATCCCGAAGTTTATTGAGTTTTAAGTTTTCATTACTCAAAACGAAATGCTAAAATTAAAATATTACTTTACTTTAGCCAACGCCCACTCTTGGCCTTCCGGCCATTTGACACCAAGCCTCCCAATAACGGCTGACGACATTGTCAGCTAGATGTAGGGCAAGTGCAGAGCACTGCTTTAGATGGACGGCATCCATCCTAGCATGGCCACAGAGTGGGCAGGCTTTATCAGCAGCCAGGTCAAGACGGTTTACGTGAACGCCCAGAAAGTTGTGTTCAGTGGTGAGGCGAAAGCAGGCAACAGCCTTGGCTCTCTCCAGGTGACTTGGGATCGGGACAGTGGCGAGTGTTTCCCATCGCTTCCCAATACTCTCCTCTCTTCGGGCCGAAGTAGAGGATTTTTTGATGAAGGTATTGATAATTGTCTTAGCTCTACTAAGGATCAGAGGAACTTCGGTGTGAGCACTATCTGCCCCAAGTTTGGACTTTTTGTCTGCTTTTTCGTTTTTAGAGATTCCGACGTGGCTTGGAATTCACTGGAGAGTTACAATCCAGCCCAGCAAGATGAGATCTGCCAGTTTTAAACGGCAATGGATATTTCGTAGGCAGTCAAAAATCAAAATATTTAATATCTAATCTTTAAGTAATTGAATATTTGATGATATTTTTGAATAATACAAATTTAGAAATAAACCCAAGTAGAATATTGTGGGAAAAGACCATAATTTTTATTCAGTTAAGATTTCTCAAAATACTTCTAGATGTCCCCTTTAATTATCAAGATCAAAATTGATAAAATTTATAACGTGATGCTAGCTCTTTAAAATTTATAATGCTTTTTATTAGAATTTATAATATATGCTTCTTAAAATTTATAACATACTGCTTGCATCATTCCACAAAATTTTTATAATTGAAATATTTTTGTCAACACAAAATATTATGGAAAATATTATGGTAATTATTTTGATAATTTATTATATTAAATGTGAAATTGGAGCAATAATTTCCATACAAATTATATGAATAAAAAATAAGAAATTAATAGCATAACAAAGAGAATTTAATTAAATTGCGATAAGGCTATTTCATTACGTAAGAGTTTTTGCTATAATTACTTTCTGAATATCATTCCAGTGTATTTAAAATTCTGTAGTTGTCATCTTGTGCCAGCTAGACTGTCAATATGGTGTGCGTTGCTCCTCTTTTCCTATTGAACCGTAATTTGATGTTGTGTTCAACTTCCTCAATAAGTTCATGCCATAGATAACCGTTTATAGGGTAGGCAACCATTCAAAAATCATTAGTACAAACAAGGGACAAAGACAGGAAGATAGAAAATAAACCCATGTCCGAGTCGGGATTCAAACCCAGGTCCTTTCAATCCTTAGTAACGCTGACCACTAGAAAAGTTGGGAAGCACTTAAGAACATTACCATGCATATTAAAACATTTCTGACTCCTTTTCGAAACACCACACTTTTTGCAGTTAACAGCTAAAAAGTTTTAAGTCCTTCTATTGTAAAGACCAAAAATCAAATTGTTAAATATCAAGGTTCTAAATAATTAAAGTTTTTTAAAATAATACTAAGATATTTAAAATTATATTTTTTTAATGATATTACTTATTCGTAAATAAGACAGAATCTTTTATGTACTTAAGAAGCTTCAGAATGCTTTTCGATATTTACTTATTACATTTGGTGATGGTGATCAGATGAAATGATATTCAGTTACGACTTCATTTTATCCAAAGGCTAACATGTTTGTACATTTGTAAAGGAAATAAAAATACATCTCATTTTTCTACACTGCTAGTAATTTATTGAATGAAGTTAAATGATTTACGAATACCGCTCTCTCTCTCTAGCTAATTGAAAGAACTACAGAGACTGTAAAACAGAAGATTAATTTCAAAAATAACTGATAAAAAATATATAATAATTTCTAACTATATCAATTTCACGATAACTTGAACAGTGACAGGTAAATTAAAAGCTTTGAATTTTCTATCACAGTAAAAACATTTTGCAAAAATTTGTAAAATTAAGCTTCATAATTGACAATAAGGTTAATTTTAAAAACTGCAAATTGATTTTATTGAAATACATCGAGATATCTTAATGCGAAATAATTTACGCATATATAAGAACTTAAAATTCAAAAAGAATATTGAAAAATTTTAACTAATATGCAATTCAGAGAAAAATATTTTTAACAATTTAGGATAAGATTGACTATATTCATGAAAAAAACTAATTTTAGGTATGAAAAACACAAGAAAATGATTATCTAATTCATGACATGGAATCTGAAATTAATGGCTCTAATATTTCCTTTAATTGTAATTTGTTTGTAAATAAATTTAAAAAGAAAAACTATTATAAATTTCTTTTTAATTCAATATACATAAACAATTAGTTTAACCTCACCTATGTGAAAGGTCTCTATTTCATTTAAACATATTTAAACTAATACAAAATTGTTATAAAATGTGTAAACTGTTTAGGATATGATTTATATTTTTTAACTACCAATTAATTTTTTCAAATTTATTATTTTATGATTATATGTTGTTGAATGTTTATAGTATTATTGTTTAGTTAATTGTGTGATGACAAAAACAGTATTTCTAAAATCAACTCTTCATCTGATAATTTTGCATTAAGTTGCACTTAAATAAATAATATTTTTTAAGATGGAAGCAAACATTCATTATAAACAAAATATAAAAACCACAATTCAATGAAGAAATTATTGAAATCCAGGAAGATAGATAATTTTTTTAAAAAACATTTTAGATATGAAGTTTGTTATTAAATGGAGATAATGATATTCATTATGTGTATAGTATGTGTGGTTTCTCGGAAGAAATTAATTTTTAATAATATTTATATAACAATGAAATGCAGAATTGCAAAACAAATTAAGGAAATATTGAAACGATGTGCTATTTATTCTGATAATATGAAAAGATGAAAAATTGTGTGGTGTGGTTATTAACACAAATTCAGCCCTACACCATATTAACAGCTCCACAAGCATATATGTAATATCATTTCAAGCAAAAATACAAATATATACTTATTCTTCAATTATCTCATGCATTTTCTTAATTTTTTTGCAACGAAGTAAATATTGATTTTTAAGAATGTATTTCACATATTATTATGTATATATATATATATATATATATATATATATATATATATATATATATATATATATATGTATATATATATATATATATATATATATATATATATATAGTATTAATGCACCATATTTCACAAAATCATTTTTACTTTTGATTTTGATAATGACAAAATGATTAGTTTTTTTTCAACCATAATTTTTTTTCTTCTGATCTTATTTTCCATAAATAGAGATTATGTATTCCATACTATATTTCATTGTGGAGATATAGTTACATATTTATACCAATTTCCAAAATATTTTTCAATGCGAAGGAGTATAGTTTAATAACTGGATAATAAAATCTTCATTCCTGCTTTTTACATACTTTATTTAGAATACATGTCTCTTTTATCAAAAAAAAAAATTCTTCTTCTCTCAGTCGTATATTTTATCCTCATTTTTCTTTAAAAGTCACGTATTTTCTTCAATTGGTTATTGAATCTAAGCATAACAGAACAAGATTTAGAAAGAAAAATAGTCCTTAAGAAACTTCCCCTTTTCATAAGTACTTGCAAGAATTTTAAATAGCAGTGATATAAATATAAATGTCAGATTAACTAAATTTATCTTCATTTATCTTTTAATTTGAAAATTTTGGAAAACTATTTTTAAAATAACGATACCTTGATTCAGTATTGTTTGCTTATGTATTTACTTAAATATTTGTTTTCTTTTTGATCAAGTAAATTTTTATTAATTAAATGAATACACAATGCTAGAAAAGTCTCTTATAAATCTTATATGAATTTTTCGTACCAAACACATTTGTGACACGCAGTAAACGTTCAAAAGTATTTAGCAATAGCCATCCTTTTTACAATACGATGCAATTAATTACAGACAATTATAAAAAAACATTTACGATGAATATGACTTTATTATTTAACATATTTGTTCCATGTTCATCATCTTTAAACGATATTAGGCACAAGTTACTCTGAAACACCTACATTTTTTTTCATCTAGTTTTTATTAATTATTTCACTTATTGATTATTTTCGTTCACAAAAAGTATGTGAAATACGTCAGGTATTATTTAAAACCTTTATATAATCATTGCAGAAAAACTATGAAAATGTATGAGATAATTGACGAATAATTATATATAAGGAAATATTTATGAAAATGTGGTTGCAAACATTTGCCACTGAATTGCTACAATGTAAGAAAAAATTACAAATGGAAAAAAAGACAAAAAGTAAGCACTTAAAGAATTTATTCCTCGAATTGCTTACATCATCAATTAAAACAATTGAAAAAGCAATAACAGACTTACAATGAGTGCATATGGATTGGTATGCAATGGTAAAAACGTAGATCTCAGCCATATATATATATATATATATATATATATATATATATATATATATATATATATATATATATATATATATATATATATATATATATATATATATATATATGGCTGAGATCTTAATCTATTTGTATAGTATTAAGATTAAATAACATATCTTGTTCAAATTTAAACCTTAAAAAACTCAGTATTTTCTTCCTTTGATAAATATAGCAAATGATTTTGATTATGAAATTTTCCATAAATATTCTCGCATTTGAAATATAACTCACTGTATATGTAATAATAATAGACGTATTAAATTAAAAAGAAAATTATGAAAATCAGTTAATATGCGTACCAGTTTTGAAAGTTATCTAATATTTAATTCCTTTAGAATTCTGTTCATAAATAATATCGTTATCCTTGATTTTTTTTAGTAAGGAATTAAGTTTAAACTGCCAAATGTTTATAAACTCAATTACATTTTAATTGTGCAATATTAATAATTTTCAATATTAAGTATTGTTTACATATGAATCGTTTTTTCAGTGCAACTTCATGGATATTCAAATGTTAAAAGAAACAGCACCGAAATTAAATATACGTGTATTAAATATATAAAAATTATATAACATATAGGCAGGAAATATAAGGTATTTTTCAAATTCTATTCAAAATTCATTTAAAGCTTTTCTCAGAAATTGATAAATGTATTTATTTTTAAATCTTTCACCCTAAAATTCGGTTCGGTTCTTAAAATATTGGTTACTTAAAGCCAAGCACGTGTAAAATTTATATTTCTCTTTTTCTACTTATATATCGTGTAAAGCTACAAATCTTATTTGATGTTTTAAAAATTATGCATTTTTTAACTTTCTTTATCTGTAGATTCTGTGTTATATGAATAGATTAAATTAAAAAAATGATAATTATTAAAAAAAAGTTTGCTTACGTCTTTATTCAATAACAGAAATAAATCAATGATTCTTCACAAAAATATTTCATGTTTTGAAGATAAAAGTTGAAATTTTATAACTATATTCATCCATTTGAACCACTTTCATTTAAACTATTTTGAAACATCTAATCTGAAAGTTTATTGAATATTTACTGCAAATTCACAACTTCACGGGGCAATGAATGTACGAGTAATTGAATATTGGATAGAATGGGGCTGTGTTCTGTGATAAAATCCATCATAAATGATTCAAAATCACAAGTATCATTGATTTACTTCAAACTTGAGATTAGTTATTGGTTGACTGATTCGGTAAATTTGTATACATTAATCAGAGTCACAAATTCGATACTTGCATTCCTTTTTTTAAGAGCAGCAGAAAATCAAATTTATTGTGTATCACGTACATGTAATGTGCTGGTATTACAGGAAGTGTATATATATATATATATATATATATATATATATATATATATATATATATATATATATATATATATATATATATATATATATATATATATATATATATATATATATATATATATATATATATATATATATATATATATATATATATATATATATATATATATATATATATATATATATTCAACTATCACCTCAATAAAATAGTTGCATACAATCTTTAAGTTTTTGAGTCTGATTAAAAATACATAAGCACTCAATATAAAAACTATTTTACAACATTAAAACGATATTATGCATTTTCATTTATGCTAATTTAAAACTAGTATCTTTATCTTACATGCTGACATTTAAACCAATAAATGTTTAAACAAAATAAGGGGCATAATTGAGTTTTATATTTCAAAACTTATGTTTAAAAAATGCAAGTATATGTTAGTATGATTAAAATGTAAATAATTTTAAGCATAATTTCTATACTTTTATGTCACTTTTACTATAACTGAAAGTTTCTATTTCGTTAACTATATGTGACAAATGTTAGTTTTTCAGGAACATAAACAAAAGTACGGAATGTATTAATTTTCAAAATTGTGCTTCAATATTTCTTATAAGATTAAAATAATTTTATTCTTAGATCGTCATTTATAATTAATAAATATTAAAATGATTAAAAGAAAGTGTGAGTTATGTCTTATGCTTTACCTCTACAGTAAAATCATGCTAGAAAATTTGAAAATTTTTAGTTCTTTTATAACACCAAAAAGAAGTGATTAGAAAATTATGAAAATTTTAGGATTGTCACAACTTATCAGGTAATGTAAATGACGATAAATGCAAGTCCTCCAGCTGACATAACATATAAGGTGAATAACCAGCATGGTGGACAGTATTGGCACCATTATTGCTGTTAAGAAAATAATCATTGAAAGTTAGTTCTTGTAATAAAGGACGAATGTAATTGAAGTGAAAGCCAGACCATCGTCAATGGAGTCAGTTTTAACTGACACACAAGCTTACGAGTGGCATGGTGATTACACTGAAAAGGGAAGGTTGGTCTTTACGTCATAGTGTACTGACACACATTAACGTTTGAACGTTGGAACTATGGAACGTTTGAGTGATGCCAATGTAGTCAATGTAATGTTATGACACGTGACTCGACGCGTCCATCATGAAGCGGCACAGTAAATCGAATCTAAAGAAACTCTTCATGATGTGCAAAACACCATGCATGCTATCATATCAAGCAGAACCATTTGCGATCGATCGGTTGCTAGTGACCAGCACTCATGGTGTTCATTAAGAAGACTGAAATTGAACTCACCTCATGGTAATCGCGGTGGCCTAATTAGTTAGGATATCATTTTCACTATCGGAAAGTAGAGAGTTCAAATCTCAACTTAACAAAATAGCTATCGCGTTAATTAATGGCGGAATGGGTATGTTAAAACTGGGCGTGGTCTTAATGTTTTCCGAATGAAATGATATATCTGGGGATGGCAGACCAAGTATTGGAGGTCTTGTGCTTGGCCCTTTGTTCAAATTCACGAAAACTCTTCCCAGCTGTAGAGCCCAACTAATAAACCCCACCATAGGGTAATATGGTGAGGTTTACTAAGAGTATGGAAGCATGCTGGTACAAAAACTCTACAGCATAGATCCCAACGTTTTTAACGAAGACGTTAAAGAGCGACATGGACGATCGACTAGGGAGGATCATTTTCATATCATGGAGAATCAGGACAAGTAAAGCTTTCGTTTCTTCAATGATATTCTCTACGTAAGAATGCGGTGTCAACGTGGATACAGGTCCAATCTTGCAGTAATTGTGGAATACAGCACTTTACAACAGCGTGGCATCATGGTTTGGGACGCCATACCGTATGATTCCAGGATGGATGATCTGCTGCAGCTGATGATACTCCCCTACTTTTAGGGGATGGCCAATGACTCCACATTGACCGCCTAAGCTAACGTGCCCTGCAAGGTCAACAGTTTCTTCCCTTGTCACCGTGCTCACTAGATTTCTCCTAAATAGAACAAGCTTGTAATATTGAGCGCCACTTGCAGACTTTTCCACTACCTCTTTCAGAAGATGCATATTGTTAATAGGGAAAGGAGAGCCATTCCTGAAGACTCCTTACGTAATACCATTGACATTGTGTCTAGATGCATTGCTTCTTGTATCGCAGTCGATGGTGACTCTGCAACCTACTGACTCGGTCCTGTTCTCACACTGTGTCATGCATATCATTTTGAAATATAGATCATTTACTGTTTTTTGCTGTCTCTCACTTTTTGCCGAGTTTCGTCACATTCTGGAAAATCCTTCTTGTATTGTATTTCCAATATTGTTCAGCACACTATAGTTGATAAAAATAACTCCTTGAAATATCAGACTATTATTTTTTATAATTTCTCTGAGTTATCATTACTCTGAATGTATTCCTATTTAAAAGACGTTATAATTTTTATTAGTTATTAATCAAGATAAAATTACATTTCAGCATAAGTATTAATTAGTTTACCGATATGATAATAATTACTTTAATGTAATAGATTAAAAATTCATTAAACATAATGATTAGCATAAACTAAATCATTAGAATAATATTTGAGCAATATTTTACAATTTCTTTGTTAGAGTGTTGTCATAAAAAATAAAACATGAATTCTAAGTCCCGAAAATTGGTCCATAACATTTATAACTCATAATTAAAAAAATAATCAATGTTTATCAAAACATTACATTTCGAATATTCTGTTATTCTGGATTTTATCACTGAATCAGAATACATTTTTATTACTATGATTTTAATATTAAAAGAAATTGAATGTCGCAAAAATCATTAATGTCCCATCCTTACGCGTGGATAAAAAATATGTATGTTTTAAGAATAATATTATTACAATAAACTGCTCTCAGAAACTAACTCCTATCAAAAAAGAAATGCAATAAAGTATTTGCAAAGCTGCTTGTGAAAATATTACTGCTTATTATAAAAATAAACACTAAAGACATTTTAATTATACTGCTATTTATAAGATTTCATTAAACATAGACTAAAAATAATTCAAAATAGACAAATGTATATATTTAAGTTTTTATTAAGTTTTAATTTTGAAATATTAATTATATTTAATTGGAGTTTGCATGAGTATTTTTCAAATTTTGGGTAGTAATACAGTTGAAAAATTGCAAAGTTAAGTTTAATGATTTTGATTCTCAATCGGAAGTAATTATAGTATGCAAAGAACCAATGTTTATAAAAAAGAACGTTTATTAATTAATTTAATGTGTATTTAAGTATTTTAAATAATTTAATTTATATTTTCAAATTATTATTAATAATAATATTTTTGCTTAAAATAATTACAGCATGCACATTATAAGTGTTTCATAAAAGTTTACTTGTAGATTTAAATGTAATTTAAAAATATGCTTGTTGCTTTTATTATGAACCGGAAATAATAGTTTATATTAGCGGAAATTAATATATTTTAAATCTAGATTTAGAAGTTCTAACAATCTTGATTTAATAAAATTAATATTAAGAAATATCAAGACTTAGAATAAAATGTGTTACACTAACAAAAAACTTTATTTTTTATGTTACAGAACATTAAGTTATCCAATTTTACATTATCTTTTCTCATTATTAAATATGATAATTATATCTTTAACATAAAGATACAAAATTAAGCAATCTTTTCTACTTCTTCTTTCTTCTTATTCAATCTTTTCTATATATTGTATTTTATTAAAAATATTTTGTGAATATAGATTATATTAGTAAAAATAAAAATCATATATTCCATAAAATAATTTAAAAATGTAAACTTTTTAAACATTGTCATATGTAGTTTGTAAATATACGCTTCCTTAACAGAAATATTTCTTGTATATATGCTAAGAAAATTTCATTTCATATGAAACGTATACGATTAACGACAATCGCAAATAATATGATATTTCTTTCTTAAGGCAGAAAAATATTTACATTGTCATTTGCTTGGAAATAAATTATAATTAAATAAAGCATATATTTTCTGTTCGACAATTAATCAATGGTTGCGAGGAGATTTCGAAATAATGATGGCAATCTCGTTATAATTACCTTAAGTCATTTATTACTATTTTGATGCAGAAAACTTTTCCCTGAATTATCATGCAGAATAATATTTTATTCAGATCATTAAATTTGTTTCATGATGCCTTTAATGAATAAATTCTTGATTGTGATTCCTTGGAAGAGTGCTGCAGGACAATTGCTTACTTTTCGACCTAACCCAAATAACTGCATAATATTTGTTTTATGCATGAAACTTCAGAAATATACGCAACTTTAAATGAATTATTAATTGTATAAAGACAATGAAAAGGATCTTACTTGTCGATTCATTTTAATGATTCTTTTGAAATTATAAAGCTACATTAATTAGAAATCGAGAGCTATTCCCAAGTATAGTTTTATTTTTCTCATATTATAATTTAGTATATTAAATTTCTTTCTTTTTGTTGTTTTGCTATTGTGATAAAATTTTTGATAGTTTAAAAGTTGTAAATTTATTTTATTCTAAGTTTTATACATTTTTATTAAATGTTTCCATTGTATTACACATGTGTGATTAAATAAGTGTTAATTTAAAATGCATTACTATTACAGGATTTCAGATATTAGAAAATTGGAAATTCACAAATGTTTTTTTTTTGTATTTACAGTTTGCAATATAAAACTTTAAGATGGTACTTAAAGAATTATTCAGAATTTTATCAATATATGAACAAATATATGCTTATATAATTGAGGACATACTTAGATATTTATAAATTCTAAGATTTATTATCTATTATTCTTTTTTTGGTCTTCATAAGTGTTATTTTTAAGGTGAATAAAAACTCCAGCTTTTAATTCCTTTTGAATTACTTTTAACAAATTGGAACAATATGTTATTAGTATTATTTATAATAAATAAATTTATTGAAGTAAATATAGATTATTGCCTCTTAATATAAGCAATATACTCTCTCCTCCCAAAAAGTTTATTTTAACTCGTAAAATTTATCAGATGTACTTTATAACTTAGATGTGAAATAGTAAACTTTGACTGACAAAAGAAACAGTCATATACAGAAGTACTTTAAATTTTGCAATAATAAATTGCTGATTTGAATATTACAATGATCCACTGAAATTATTTTTACAATGATTACACAATTTTTGATGATGCTATGGGAATGAAATTATTTCAGACTTTTTTATTGTTCAAGAATGAAAATTTGTGTATACCTCCTCTAACATTCAAATAGTTATCATTTAATAAGATTAATTCTTCATAATTGTCGTTAATAATGAAATGTTAATAGACAGTGTTTTTTGAAGAAATGAATATATTTAGAGAAACATCACAAAATATATGTAAGCCATTTCTATGTATCATAACATGTTAAATTGCATATATGAGTTTGTTATTATAAATAGGTGTGATGCAGTTAATTTTAATAATTTCCATTTCATGGTCAATTAAATGCGTCCCATTTAAACATAATAGAAAGAGTCTTATCTCTTATAGTATGCGTTTTTCATCATGTATACATTTCAAATATGAGATGAAAACAATTCATTTATATCACGCAGAAATTTAATAAACACCCAAAACACTAAATTCTTAAATCCTTTACTTGTAAGTTCAGGATTTTACCATTTTATTTACAAATTCAGATTATAACCAAATATGTCTGAATTACTATAAAAGTATTTTACCCATTAAATAGATTTCAATAAATATGAGCATCTTATTAATATTGAGCTCAATAAATATGAGCATCTTATTAATATTGGATTCTTTGTTCAAAATGACACACACACACACACACACACACATATAAGTTGGTGTGTTTGCACGTTCGCTCAGGAAGACTTTTTTATATTCACTCACCTTCATAAAATTATATTCATTCATTTACTTATAAAACTTATAAAAATGTAGTGTCACACAATCTGGTTTCAAAAACAAGCGTTGGCTCCTTTCCTCAAAAAATAATGAATGTTTTATTTTCTAGAAATAACGATTTAGTAAATAGCTTTGTTTAAGATTGTTTTTCCGTTTTCTGGCAACGAAGTAGCAGGAGAAATATTTAAAGTTAAAAACGCTTGCAGAAAGCAACATAAACACCCTTTCTTATTAAATCGTCTATTTATTTTTATGCGACTATGAAGGAAGCAAAATAGTAGAATTTTACTTTTTTATAAACTTCTAGAAATGATTTAAAGACAGAAGTCGTTATTTCCAAAAACGTGACTTTTATCTTTTATGCGATGAATTTAAATGTTAAGAAATCATCTGTTCTAGAATAATGTATAGGGAGTCAATGCAAATACTGATCTTAAAAAAGGAAGAAAGCACTAATCAACTTTTATATTTCTTTCAAAGGAAAGATTATTTTACATGAAAAATACTTTACAGAACTCTTCTCGAAGAAATAAAAAAAATCAAACAATAGGTTACAGCTTTACAATTTCATTTAGTTTAAAGAAAAATATTCTTCCGAAATCTGCTTCCAGAAAAGAATTTTTTTTCAAACAGAATCTGTAATTCTATGCCTAAGTAACATTTACGATAAAGAAAAGTAAAAAACATACATTTCTTTGAAACATATTTTTACTTTATCTTCTTGAATATATTTAGGGACTCCTTAAATGGATGATTTAGGAAATGTCTTATCTATGTCAACAGATTTTAGGATAAAAATATGCTCATTCATAATCATATTAAATGGTAAAGGAGAAGAATAGTTAAAAAAATAAAATAATTGACAATTAAGTTAAAAAATAAAAAATGTATATAAAATATAATGTATCATTCAAATTCTAAGGAAATATGCTAAATATATTGCAGCATTTTATTTTATTTAAATGCGAATAGAATTTAAAACACGTTGTGAAATAAAACATTTTTAAAGATAAAATCTAAATACGTGAAATTTAAAGTTAATATTTTCGATAAAATAATTGTATAATATAAAAGCCAATTTGAAAGTTTGAAATAATAGTTTCATATTTCAAATTTTATACATAGGAAACAATCATAGGAGTACATAATTATCTATCTTCGTGCAAAATAAATTTTGTTTAAAAATATAAATGGTTAATAGGATAATATAAAAAAAAACATTTTTTGAATTTTAATTCTAGCATAAATGTCACATTCAGCAGCTATTTTAAATACATTATAAAATTCTTCTAGTTTTAAAATTATAATTGCTTATATAAAAACTACTTATAAAATAATCTGGGAAAAACTTCAAAATTTCATTAAATCATTCGCTCAAAAGAATCTTCGCTAAAAGCAATAAGGCATTAGAAAAATAAAGTTTGCTGTTTAGTATTTACTGGTAGATTTTAATAGTAACTATGTTTGAAATTAAATTAGAATAACAGTAAAATAACAAAATATATTCTGTGTGAAGAGAAAAATTTAAAATAAAAAAAATTAGAAATATTCGTAAAAATGTAATAAAATACATTGGTTTGAGCATAAAGCTTTATATTTTTAATTCTTATTCTTTCATAAATTCTTTTCAGTATCATATTGCCTTAACATTAAAAAATGATCTTAGTAAAATCACACTATGAACTAAATTTTATGTTTACGTAAGAAATAAATGTATTTAAAAAGGTTATACTGGAGTAAAAAATCTATGTTCATAAATGTTTTAATACAAGTTTATGTTATTTTCTTTCCTTCTAAAGGAATCCAAAGCAAATATTACTTTCAAACCCTTAACAAAATACATCTTATTTCCCAGTAAACAGTCAACGTTATTTATTACAAGAATGTGATTTTTATGAAGTACCTCTGGTTTACAAAATAGGTAACTGAAACTGAGCCTACATTTAAGTTTTGATAAAAAAAGTCAAAGTTAAAAATAGTAATATCACTTTAACATTCAATTATTTAAAAAAAAAATTTCTCGTATCAAAAACTATTTTAGTAACTAATATAGGATTAAGTTGCATTAAAATTTTAAAACTGTAAAATATAGTTGAAGTAAGCAGAAAATAAAATGTACATGAATCTTATGTTATGATAGCAAAAATTTATCAATGTTTAATATTTTACCATACCACTGAGAGATTGAAATACATTATCAATTTCAGTTATATTCAATAACAAATCAATTCCTAAAAATAAACTGTTCAAAAATGTTTATACTATTTATATTATAAAATCGCAAAATTTATTTTCAGTAATTTACAGTTTAAAAAGGTCATGTAAATCTTGTATTCGGTGCCACAATTGTCTCTGTTTTAAGTGTATTCCTTGAAACATTATTATGCTGATTATTGCAATAGAGAGGAAAAGAAAAAATTGTGGATTTTAATTGAAATTTATTTCAAAATGTAAAAAAAGAAATATGAAAAATATAAAAAAAATTCAAACAAATTGGATTACTGGATTAATACAAATGCACTTCAGTGACTTCATGTTACTAATTACAAATGTTTCATGGCATGGCATGCACCTAGATGGAAAAAATTAATCAATATATCATTATCAGGTTTGAATTCAATGTTCATTTCAATTCTTTGAACTTTACAAATGAAAGAGTCATTTCTTGCGTATATTTTTGGTTCCCATTGCGTCATATTTTTGGTTTGTTTGCAACACATTACAGAACTTGTCTTAAAACGAATGATATCACAATAGTGTTTCTTGCATCGTTTATTAAAAATTCATTATAATAAATATGAAGATTTCAATATGTGGAAAGATTTCATAATAGCCTTCAATTTTTGTAGTAAACATGTTTAATACAATTAAGAATTTATAATCAATTTAAAAGCCATATTCAGAATAAAATTAGATATATTTATGGTAGCATATTTAAATTATAAAATTCATTGTAAAATAAAATTTATAATTTCTTACATGGAATTCTTTTTTGCAATATCATTAACCATTACTCTATGACATATTTTTTATTTAAATAGAAAAAATATCAAAAAAATAATTAAGTAAAATATCATAACATTAAAAATATTTATATAGGAATTTATTCCTAATATTTTTTTTTCAATTTACATAAGTACGTGTATCTAATTAACATGAAATATAAATATTAAATACATTGAAAAATATTTTAATTTCCCAAAGTGGGAAATTCAATGAGATGGCTTTTATGTATATAAATGATAATTCTGTCTCACACACTTCAAATGTCTAAAAGTTAATATATAATTTTAATTATTTTAATATACTTAAATATTTATATTTAGTGTTTGTAAAATTTGCGTTTATTTATTTATTTTTCAATTACATAAGTGTGCGATTATTTATTTATTTACGGATACAGAATTTACAAATTTATTTATAATTAACTTAACAAAAAAAAAAAAAAAAAAAAAACGAAATTTGTTATTAACATTAACATTTAAGTTTTTTTAATTCTAATAATTTTAGCTTGTGTTTTGCTATAAGAGCAGAAAATTGAATGTACAGAACAGCAGCTTGGTATCAATATCATCCTTCTTCAAATGTCAAGCAACTTTGAATATTCCTTTAATTTAGCACAAGAAAAATTTGAAATGATGGAATCTTATATTATCATTGCCTCGAAAGCTGGGAGGTGTGGGATTTTCATAATTTAGAAGTATGGACCAAGCAAAAACTAACGGACTTGGCCTGCCAGCCCCAGAAATATTATTTTATATGAAGAGCTTTGCGATGAGGGCTGATTTTATGATCCCCTGCAACTATCACTGGACAAGCCGTATCTTCGTTGAATTCAAATGAAATTTTGCTTCCAACTTTGTGTACAAAAAAGTGAAAAACGAATGATCAACATTCAATAAACATGTTAATTACATGAGAGCAATATCAAATGAAAATCACCTATGGGAATCAAAGATTCGATACGATTGTTATCGGCTTGTTAGGAGGAGGCTAAGCACAATCTGAAGCAGCAGAAGTCATTGGGGCTTACTAAAGTGTGATTTCCAATAGAAATTCTGTTTTGGATACCGTAAATGCAGATTGAATATCAGGGTAAAATCGTAAATGTTCTACAATACCCAATATAGATCGTTGTTTAATGCTAATATTTTGGAGGCAGTGGTCAATAAAGTCAGTCTTTTTCAACTACATATTTCATTAGTTACTGGTAACAAAGTTTTCAATCACACTGTCCGAAATCCTTCATACTTTATCCAAAGTCTTCAAGCTGTAAGGTCTTATGATCATCAAACAAGGCTTTATGTCATGTTAAGATTAATATGTCGTCGTGCCCTCAGGGAATGAGCAATAGAGGAGAAATGAATGGTGCAATATTCTTTTCAGTAACGAGTACTGATTGTTATTACTTCCATTTTGATGATAATCATATTTTCATATAGAGAAATTATTTCATTAGAAACTATCTTGCATTCGTATACAAAATGGTCAAATTTTGTAGTGTTAGAGCGATGGTCTAAGATTTCAATTCTATTCATGAAAGCCACAACCATCATATCATTTGAAATGGATCTCAGATTGGTTGCTGATATAGGGATGAGATCATCAAACCTATTTAATTATATATTTATATTGTAATCTCTTAAGCTGAAGCATTGGATATGGCTTCTTGATAATGAATGGCAATTGCAGCTCACATCGTGTTAATTTGAGAATGTTTTTCCTTTTGATGAAGAAACCAAACGAATAAAATGACCAGCGTCATCTTC
The DNA here is from genome assembly GCA_030067965.1 of Latrodectus elegans. NCBI lineage: Eukaryota > Metazoa > Arthropoda > Arachnida > Araneae > Theridiidae > Latrodectus > Latrodectus elegans. Next base: position 91,414,822 of record CM057813.1, read on the forward strand.
GGACATGAACAGAATATAACGTGTTATAGACACTCTAGGCAGAAAATTTGCTAGACGCATGAAAACCCCATACACTTTCCGAAAATTGGAAAGTGCTCTTCTGGAAGAGTGGAAAAGCATAACCCAGAATTTTATTATTCACATAATTTACTATATGCCTCAAAAGTGCTGAACATTACTGGTTGTAAGAAAAAAACTATTCTCAATGCAAAAAACGATTTTTTCTTTAAAAAAATTTTTTTTTTCTCATATTCACAAGTTGTGTGTTATTCTTTTTTACCCAAATGCTCAAAAAATAGTTTTTCATCTGAACAAAAGTCATTTTTATCTTATATAGACAGCTACATTTATCTAAAACTCAACCAAGTGATTCTTCAAAAGCCAAACTAACCAAAAACTCGATTTCCTTTACTTTAATTGAGCAGAGTAATTTCTGATCATAAATCTTAGCATGATCCTTCCACATTTTCTTAGTAGTAATTAATGTTTAATTCTGTCATAGGTTAAAAAAAAATAAATTTTCATTTTTAAGTATATTTTTTAAACTTTCAGGAGTAGTAGAAAGGTATTGCATCAGAAACAGAATGTGAGGTACTATTTTTCACTGTCTATATTATTATTATTAGAAATTGGAAATAGTGCTTTATATTTTTACACTAATAACTAAAAGTTTAGTAAAATCTTTCTATTCCTATTTGGAAAGAAACTAACATAGTATTTTTTACTTCTCGCGAGTTGTTGTTGTTTAAGTTAAAAGTCTAAATTGTAGAAATTTAATTATATAAAATGATTGAGAAACATACTTTTCAACACTCAGTTGATTTTTAAAGATTATTATTTTATCTTTAAAATAATTTAACTATAAAAAATCTTTTATACCATAATTTAACTAAGGGAAATAGGAATATCAGAAACTCACTCATGTTTTAGTCTTAAAAATTATGTTCTCAAATTTTAAAACTTCCATTATTGCAATAGGTGGTTCACTGCGTGGTGGGAAATAAATAAAATTGTAATATTTGATATTTAAACATAACATAATGTTGCTTCCTTGGGAATTTTCAAATTGGTTCATTGCTATAGTAAATGTGTGTGCCGTAATTCCGTATGTACCTGAAACAAATAACACAGGAAGTTGGAACATTTTTTATGAGTTACAGTTTCAGTAAATTTAAGAAAGATTGTGAAATTTTTAGAAGAATGGACTGTCGCTTACCCTAAAATAGCAGTGGAGCTCCTCGCCATTAGGGATTTTCTCGGTTTACCCATAGCAGATCAGAAATGATCTTGGAATAGAAGCAATCTTAGCCGGCACATGATATTCAATATAAGGTCGTTATTTGCGAGATCATCTCTAATCATTCCAATCTCATCACGTGATTTAATCTGATTCAATAGCGTCTTTGCGAGTTGTGGACTATATCAATAGTCTTTCTTTTAATCCAACAACAAGATTAGGTAAAAACGTGCCTGGCTTGGGTTTGTATGGCAGAAATGCTATGCTTTCCCCTCCCTGATTGAAAAATTTCTGTATTCTTTTTAGTAATTTTTTACGCAACACACTAAACAATCTTACTTTTGATTCCATTGTAGACTGTTCTGCTCCAGTATTAAAATTCCTTAGTGAAATTTGAAAGAACATAATGGAATTGACTTTATAATGAAATTAAAATTACTTACTTCTTAAAGCAATCCCTCCTTTACAAAACTAAAATTAGCTTGAAGGCATGCTTAGAATAAAACTGTAATGAGTAACGATCTATATTCTTTAAAGTGGTACCTCATTGTTAATGTCTCTTAATAATTCGGTATTTGTTAATATTAAATCTTTTATTGTAGTGTGCAACCTTAGTACTCTTAATATCGGAGTAAATGATAGTATTACTGATATTACTGTAGTGTTCTACTATTTAGTACTACATTGTATATTATAAGCTGATATAAAATTCCTTTTACTATTAGAAAAATCTAGTAAACGTTAATAAAATACTTTCATGAAAAAAGTGTTCAAACTCATTTGCAGCTTTTTCTTAAACTTGCCTTCGATAAAAAATTTGATATAGAGTAGACAATGTTTGCTTTTAATCGCTTTTAATATATCAAATTCTTATTTGCTTAGATAAATTATGTGATAGAAAAATATGTAGAGAAAAATGTCATATGAAATTAATGTTTGTTGTTGTTGCATGCCCCTTTAGTGTTAGACAAAAGTGTTAGATCATACGCATAATGAATAAATGTCTATCACCGTATGCTCTAAATATATCTCTAATGAAACATAACGATAAGAAAATAACATTCATAAAAATTAATTTTATTATATAATGAGATGTGATACACATTCAATCCATTTAACATAGAAAATAAAATTACACAGAAGATATTACAATTTTCATCACACAATTATTCACGTTACAAACACTACAGCATATATATGTACAATGGGAACAAAGTATTACTCTAAAATTTTTAAAAAAAGGATCAATATATCTTAAAAATCCCAGTAAATCACATTTTCATGGTGAAAAAGCTCAATTTAGTATAATGACCATTTTTGGTAATATTTATTTTACTCAATTATTATTTCACAGATGGATTATAGATTATATATTTCAAAGTCATTACAACATACTTAACTTAATTATTGTATTTATTATTACTATTTGCAATATTTTAATGGTTTTGTAATGATATTTAGTTATTTGATTATGTGAAGTATATAAAAAAGAGCTTTTCAATTAATATTTTATAGTCTTCTTATGTAAGTCTGATCCAGAGCTTCAAAATTTGACAAATATGATATCGGCTGCATAAAAAATGTGAAAAAATATGTTAGTAAACTATTTGATAAATATAATTGTTACATAATATTAAAACACTTACTAATATAAATTTATAACTATAATTAAAAGGCAGTATAATAATATTTTCATTTTTATATAAATGACTATATGTATATATAACTAAATATCTCAATTCAATGCATTAAATGAAAAAAAAAATAGATTACTGAAAATGCATAAAGTATATGTTGATAAATTATCATGTTATCATATAATATTTTATAAGATTATATATTATTTCATATCATATTGTTTTTTCATTTTTCTATTATTTGCTGGAGCATAAACCACCATATTTCAATGTACAAGGAGTAAAATTAGTGCAATAAATTAATGTAATAAATAAGACTATCAAGCAGCAGTCTATTAATTGAAAATATTTTCCTTTTTTGAAATTGCGATAAGTTTTAAATGAAATAAAATTTAGGAATTATAATTGAGGTGATCCAGAAAATAAACCACGCAATAGAAATACAATCCTGATCTACTCAAGTCGATTTCTGTTTTCAAAGAAATAAAAAAAAATGTCACCAGTTTCTTTATAGATATATAATGCCTTTTCTACACTATCTACCAATAAAAACATTTAGATACACATGAGAGTGAAGATATCTGAAATTTTGATGTATGTGATATCTCTTGTGCTTAAATATCGTGAATGAAATAGCATTGACTTTAGTCGCATTCAAGATCCATGGAGTTCATGACTATCTGATTTCGAGGGATACATATTTTACTTCTTAATAGAGAAGTGAATGATCTGATCTTTAAGAGACTTATCTAGTACATTAAACATTCGAAGATCGACAATGGCTTTGTAATTAAGAAGTGAAAAGTGAATCGTAATTTTTGGAATAAATTTCAATCCGGAAAACCCATGAAACTTTGAGAAAAGCACCAACGAGTGCTGTAAAAAGAAATTCGGAAAAATCTTAGCAAACCGATGAGTCACATAGAAACATAATTCCAACTAGCATCAGGCATTGTAGTTTTATCAAATACCAACCACAAGTCACTTTCCTTTATTTCCATATCATACTGCTGTGCATAAGTTTTTTTAATACAAAACTCAGCTTGATGCTCGGTAAAGCGAAGAGGTCTCCTCAAAATTGAGCCATGGATGAGTGGAAACCACTTGTTTAGCTTAATAAATTCAGTTTTAAGTTATACCTGTTTGGCAACAAATTGATTCTGGATTTGCTGTGTATGTTGTGAATACCTTTTGTGTCAAAATGCATTATGCCTACAGTAAAGTTTGACAAAGGATATATTATGATCTACGGTTGTTTCTCGTTGTGTAGATTCTAACATTTGATCCTATTTTATCTTATGTTCAATGTTGACTCCTATTCTGTAATAGTGGAGAAGAAGCCATCGAGCAATATACTTCTAACAATGGGGAATTTTTATGGGTTAGACAACAATGTGCTATCAACGACGTGGCAAATTTACGGGATTGATTGTTATTATTTTCATGTTGGCAGGACATCTTACCATATTATGACTTCAACTATAGATTATTATTCTGACAATAGAGAGAAGGTACTGAACTGACCTCACCATGATCTATAGAACACTGCTTGGAATTATAGAACATTGGTGAAGTAAATCATATATAACACTGTTGGGAGGGTTGGATTGAGGAATTAAGGGGTGCAACTGCCGACCAAAATCGATAAAATCGATAAAAATATTTACTTGCTTTTTCCAAGTCCAGTGGTGGAAAATACTGATGTTCCTCCAAATACTTGTGGAAAACATGCATCAAAGTGTTAAACTGTCTCTTATCATGCTTTAATGATTACTAAACATGAATAAATTGTTTTATCAATTTTATCACAAATATCCCAATATTTATAAACAGAGAGTTTAATGTTCTAACAAAATTAAATATTGAAATATAAAATGCAGTTCAAGAGCTGTGTACACCAAATACAGCAATGAACGAAATAAGAAATATAATAAAAAATACAAATAGTGGAGAACTATGAAACAAAATAGATTTAAATATCTAATAAAGGAAATGATATTATTTTGGAAACCAAGATTTTCCATATCATTTATAATCGCGGAAAAAAACATTATCTAAAGGATATGCCACCACACAAGTTCATATAAATATAATTCAAGTTGATTTCTTACCATTTCTTGAAATTTTTATTTCCAGATTTTGTCATTTCCCATAGTACTTCAATGTTTTGCGTACGTGAACTTGGATGAAGACAGAAAAAACTTACACGCGTGATTGATCTCAAATTATTGAAAGTTGGAGAAGAAAAACTAACTCATAAACTGTATGATTGTAGCCATTATTTACATACTAAGCAGGGCATCTTATTCTTTAAAGTACCTAAAAAGTAAGTTTAGCATGTTTCAAACCGTTCTCAATCATCGAATCTTTTATATATACATTTCCATCTCCGGAAATTCTTATTCCCAGATTTCGCCATCTTCCACAGTATTTTGATGTTCTGTGCATGTGAACTTGGTTAAGGATAGAAAAAATTATACACACGATTTATCTCAAATTATCGAAGTCCAGAGAAGGAAAACTAATTCATAAACTATATACTTAAATATTAAGTTGTTCGGAAAGTTGTTTCGTTTTTTTATAAAAATGAAAAACATAAAGCGAATGAAAATTGAATTGAATTGTATATTGACAATTCTAGTGCAATAACTTTTGCCATCTTCTTGGTTGTACAATAAATCCACAATCTCAAAATGGTTGTTATTTACTAGCAAAAAACTTATCCAGGTGTGAAAAACAAAATTACTTTCTGAACAACCCAATACATAACATATAAACTAAGCAACACATTTTATTTTTTAAAAATGAGTGAAAATGTACATTTATTATTTGAACGAAACCTTTCTCAATAACTGGCTGCTTTTATCTAATTTAACTTCGGTTTTTTAATATTGGGTACAGTCAATGGCTTAATACATAAATACCATACTATTAACATGTTTTAGTTATTTATAATTTTGTTGTGTATACACTACGGACATTAAGATATGAAATATTTTATTAAATATTTAAATACGTTATTAATCGTGTGTGACATATTAGGCCACCATCACAATTAATCTACGTATTTGAAAAGACTTTTTTGTAAGAGAAAGAAAGAAAATAATTCTGAGGCTACTGCAGTATACTTACAATGATTTACTGCTATTAAGTGTATCAAGATACGAACTCCTTCACCCAATCTTTGGTACTGTGGGATTTGGTTTGTTTTCCCTGTAATTTTAGAAAAAATATTAATATTCACAGAATTAACAAAATCTTAAATATTGAATATTTCTTAAAATATTCAATATTTAATATTTTGTTATAGTAGAACATGCATCTGTTTTATTATTTGTATTTACTTATACTCATATAAAATCTAAATATTTTTCAATTAGAAAAATGCTGTGAATTTATTCAAGATGAAACATAAGATTTTGAGTCTAAAGCAAAATTTATTTATTTATTAATTTATAACAATATAAATTTCTATTAATCTGTATAAAAAGCAATTAAAATTCTCTATATTCTGGCCATAATTATCAAATTGTTAAATGAAAGAGATTAGAGAGCAGTTTAATTAACACTATAATTTCCAACATTCACATAAAATTTTAGACAATAGATTTAATTTGAGTACTGTGCACGTGATAAATGTCTGCTTATATTTATTATATGTGCATGACGCAACTAAAAATTTAAAATTTCGAACAGAAACAATTTTTTTAATTTGTAATTTGCTTAAAATTGCTTACAAAATTTGTCACATTCTGGGTCGTAATCTCTGCTGTCTCTTTGAAAGTTGATCTTGTGTCTGCTATGCATGGAAAACAACAGATCTCCATCTGATTCTGTGCTGGAGTTCCTGCAAATGAAATATATATATTTACATTTTATAAGATATTTCATACCATAAAAAATGTACTTAAATAATCTGTAAAAATCAAAAATATATTTTCTTGATATATTTTTAAAAATAGAGACAAGTAGCAACCATAGGATGTTCAGATACTTCTGAATTTATCTAGTTCATCTGTTAAATGGTAACTGTAATGAACTTAATAAAACAAAAATTCAAAATAACAAAATTCATTTGGCAGCAAATTACATATGGCTTTAATTCTTCTTAAAATCTAAAAGTTCTTTTCATTTTTTAAATCTTTAAAATTTTATCTTTCTATAGAATTGTTATTGCATATAACTATGTGGAAACAATATCTGTGAGGGTGTAATTAAGAGCAAAAATTTTGGAATATATAACAAAATTACGGAATGAATCCTTTCAATATATTTTCAGTATATTCACAAAAAATAGAACTTTATGATTCAGTTGTACAGGTTTAAAAACAATTCATTAAATTACATTTTTAATTTAAAGTGGCACACATTTTTTAAATATTTTCTGGTCTCTCTCTCTCTCTCTAAATATATAAGTATTCAAAAGAACCATTTAAAAAGAAGTACATTATGCATGCGAGAGTAAACACACTAGCACATAGATATACTGATGGATAAAAAAATATACAGATTATTAAATTAATTATAAGTGGTCTATATTTAGCAATTTCACTCATTAATAAAAATAGCTTAGGAACAGATAAAGAAAAAATTTTTATAAATCATGAAAAATCATCATTTTGCTGTGTCTTTGTAATACTGAGAGTGACTCTAGTTATTTTTATGGTATATCTTGCTTTAAATTAAAACTAACTTTAATTTTATGCATGTACTTGTTTGCTTTAATAATCTAACTGTAAGTATGTGTGACGTTCTAAGTGTTTACTAATTTCCGAACATAATTTTGCGGAAGTTAAAATGCTCTATATTTTAAATGCAAATAATACATAAAAAATTATAGTATATTAGAAAATTTTATTAATGTATGAAAAATATCATTAAATCTGAGATTTTAAAAGTAATTTGTATACCATTTATTGTATCAAAAATATCTTAACAATATTTAAACTTAAGAATGCTTATTATGAATAATTAAATTTTTTTAAAATTCTAAGGAAATATCTTTCAATGATTATGTAACAAAAATGTAATAAAATTAGATTTTTTGCAATAAAATTTAAATAGCGTTTACCCTTTGAAACAGGGTGAATGCAGATTGCATTCTGTATAATGTCTTTGTAAAAAAAAAAAAAAAAAAAAAATATAGATCTGTAAAATGAATGATTTGAGTAGAATAAATCCCAATAACGGCTTCACTATTCCAATACTTTCTACTCACAATGAAATAAGTGCCTTTTTCATATGTGTTAATAGGAAGTATAAAGTGTTTACTGCTTTCCAAATTTAAACATTAAAACCACTGATTTTTCTCCAAATCATAAAAAAAAAACAATTTGTACATATAAAATTTGCACACATTGTTTTTTAATGGATAAAAGATAAGCGGTAGCACTTAAGAAGGAGCTATAAGCAGGTTCCTCAACATGTACTGCTTTTCTAAGCACTTCATAAATGTTAGTCATTTCTATTAAAAAAATAGTAGATTTAAACTGATTAACATCTGCGACTTAAAACATCATGCAGTCGCACATATTTATTATCTGTAGAAGAAATGAATTTTATTGTATGTTTCAAAAACTTTTTATAACACTTGAACAAAAAATTGGTTCATCCCCAACGAAAGTTTTATTTTAATTCCAAAAAATTATATTTCATAAGTTATTTTAAAAAAATTATGATGTTTCCTCAAAACAACCTGAATTTTTAACACTAATCAATGTTTAGTAAACATATTAAAATTATTTTTTATAATTTTCTAGAAATTATATTGAATGCATAATTTTTTAACTAGTAGTTCATATTAAAGCTTAGATTAAATCGAATGTAATACTACCAATTTTCCTAATGCTACACATTGCAGTATTGTAATATATACAGTATATTCATGTTTCAAAATTTCCGACTGACATTAAAAGAATCTTAACTGTGTAGAATTTCCATATTAGAGAGTATATAACTTATGACATTTTATAACTTTAAAATATATATTTACTTATCTATATTCAATTCAAATACATTTTTAGAAACAAAGGAATTTTTTATAAACTATTTTGTATAATTTACAATAATGTTTACATACTTTTTAAAAAAAATCAAAACTTAATAATGTGATGCGTATATATTAAGTTTCATATTAAAATATAATCACATGACTCCTCGTTTAGTTTATAATAAGAATAAAACAAAAAGTTTTTTTAATTAAATAATTTATTCAATTTTACTTATTTCTATTAATTAATGCAAAACTTTATTCTCTATAAGTATTCAGCCAATTTGTTTCTCAAAAACGGAGAATTTTCGATGAGTTACATATTTATTTTATTTTACGTAAAATAATGTGTACGTAATATTTCCTTCATTTCTCATTTCAATAATACATTTATAACATAAGTAAATGTTCTATCATAATTCTTTATTGGTTTTAAGTTTAAATCTTTTTACTCTTGATAATAATTAATTAAAATGTATTCATCGCATTATTTAAGTATTTGAGAAATAACTGCAAAGGTAATTTCTCCGAAATAAATAAACTTAAATCGATAGATTTTTTTTTCAATTTGAATAATACATATATATTGTTTATAAAACTTTTTCCATGATTTTATCAAAAAAGCAAGACAAGCATTCAATATATCAATAAAAAATGAATTCATTGGAAATCCATACGACTCAACTCTATATTTTTTAAGCATTCAGTACCTTCTAATAAAAAAGAGGTAAAATAAAAACCATAAATCTAGTATCATATGTTGAAATATAAATTCATGAAAATAATTAAATGATATAATGTGAAAGCTGGCCAAAAATAATGCTTTATATTACATATCTGTAATATATTGAAAATAATATGAGAAATATATAAATATGGTTTTTTAATACGAACATTCATATTATGAGAAAATATACATTTAAAAGTTAAAAAGAGCCTTAAAGTGTAAAGCTTAAAATATGCATATCAAAACTTCTCTTACCACTGTTTATTCGCGTGAAATGATACACAATATGTCTATAGAATCTATTCAATAAATTATCAAAGCAAATAATTTGCATGAGTGTGAATACTCGTCACCCATTAATATTCAATAACATTTTCGAGCAAGAGCCTATGTTTGGGATTTATGTTATTTGAGACGTAACAAACGTAAATTTGATTTTATGCTTGACGATAATTTAAATGATATGTTTCATGTCAGACGAATAGTTAAATGACATGTTAGATTTTCAATGAGGTGTTAGGTTTATGAAATTTACACATTTATTTCAAATAGATGTAAATTTCAAAAATTGCACGTTGGATAAAAACATTTTATAATAATAAAAAGTAAAGATTAATTTATAACATAGATATATAACATAGATCTTAAAAAAATTGATATCGTTTACACAGCACTTATTTAAAATATTACCAGTCCTGATTTTACAATGAAAATAAAATTTCAAATATGAAACACATGAAATGCGCCGCTTTATTATTGAAATCACCATGTCCCTCATTAAAAAATATATAATTTACTCAATAACAATTTCAAGTAGACCATTTTAATACACAGATCTGAATTGATTTCGAATATTGTCTAACACACTTTATATATTGAAATTCAGGAAAAGATTGGTTTTCAATTGAATTAATGGCGGCATATGCTCCACGACAGAAACATTTTCTGCAAAATAACTCTGTTTAACACAATTTACACGTTTTACACTCAACATTTCAGAAAAGAAAAAGTTAAGCTAACCTAAGATAAAAATTCATTATATTTGAAAATTGTAAACTGTGTTTAATCTAATAATATATTATTGTAATATATTATTAATTTGATCTAATAATATATTATTAACAATAATATATTATTAGATTAATTTTTATTATTTAATATGTTTAATAAATAATATTAAATGAATATTAAATAAGCTTTTGTATCTCAATTTTATACATTTTTCATCAAGTATTTAATCATTAGTATAAAACTATTTTGCAGCTTTTTTATCGATACAAATATTAATTTAATTACGAATATACATCTAAAATATGATGCTTTATTGTCATACTAATTTCTTAATGCTAATATAAATATGGTTTCAATTCACAAACTTGTTTTCTGTACTTTCATAAAATTAATTTAAACTGTAGCTATTATTTTATTCGTAAACTATATGTAATTGCAGGCATTAAAGTGAAACATTGGGAATTCCTTTTGATTTCCAATTTCATATTGTTTCATTTCAATATTGTATTTATAACGTAGTATTGATTTGTGCGTTAACGTAGTATTGTTTATTGAAAGTGCATTTCTAACTGCTATGGAGAGAGAAGAACGGTCCCTTACCCATCATTTGATTGCCTCGCAAATCCCTCTCCTCCTAAAAAACCTCTTTCACTATCTGGAACTTCGCAAGATGTATGTTCTTTCTGGATCTTCAATTCTAATCCTGCGTACATCAAAATTTGCTATAAGGAATGCCAAAATAAAATTCATTTTATCCTTAAATGCACTGCATTGCATATAGTTCTAATCTATTGTACAAATTTAACATCAAAATGTTTTATGTGATGTTAACAAAGAATGCTTATGATATGAAATGTTAACTACAGAAGTTTACATTCTTGTGTAAACTATAAAGTTTTTAATTTATTATTTAAAGTTTTATTTTAATTGTGGCTCTCTAATAGTATTTTCTCGTATAATACTTTGAATGATGTATAAAATCATGAATACCACTTTTAAAATAATGTAAATATATTTGGTAATACATAATATTTTTTATTCAGTATTTCTCATTTAGTGAATAAAGTGTGATGAAAGTAATTTGATCTGATATTTTGTATCAGATGATTAGAGTAATTTAAATGAGAATATTTAAAAATATAAACCTTTTTTTCAAGAATAATTAATCATTTCCCAATCCTATGCGTTGAATATCAAAAAGAATATTAAGAACAAAAATTGCACTTTTGAGAATCAAAAAAATTAAATATTATAAAACAGTTAGGACTTAAAGTGCAGAACATTCATTAATGTATATTTCGATAATATCTCAATAACGTATCACGTATATATCTCTTACTATTTCTTTTTAATTTTTTAACTATGTATTTATTATTTAGTTCGGCGAATTTATTTTTTCAATGAATAATTTCAGAGAAAATTCCAAAACGTATTTAAAATTAGATGTGTTTAATTGATTTCAAATACCTATTATTTCTTCAAAAACACATAAAAGGTTTATGAAATAAACGTAAAGGATGAGCATAAAATCTATAAAATTATAATAAATTATAATTTCATATTTAAGTCTGAAAAATATTTGTTAAATATTATACAATTCTTAGTTTATTTAATGAATTTTGTATTTTATTGGTTTATTAGCTTAAGAAAAACAATTTTAATACAAATTTTAACTGTGCAAAATTATCAGGTAATTTACATATTCGGATATATATGTAATATTAAAATTAGGATATTATAATTTTGAAAGCTATTGTTCCTTAAAAGCAAATTGACTGCAGGTTTTATAATGGAATATATCTCAACCAAATTGTTGTCTTTTTACAAATAACTACGACGGCTACTCTGAAATATTTGAGATACGCACAGACGAGAATTTACAAAATAAAAAGAAAGATTTAATTTTAAAATACAAAGTATTTCAACACAGAAGACGATTTTTTACCGACTTACTTCCACTTGTTTAGTGTAAAATAAATTTTAAACAGAACAGAAAATTGATTTTCGAATTTATTTTCTACAATTTTAAAGCAGGATTAAATCAAGAAGAATGCGTTAACGGTTGCAATTAGCATTTGGTGAGGAATTGCCAGCTTATGCTACTGTATTCAGATGGTTTAGAGAATTTAGAAGAGGTCGAAATTTTCTTCAGGATGAAGAACACACAGGAAGGCCGCTATCGGCAGTAATCCCGGATAATGTGTCTGCCATACGATAAATGTTAATGGATGATAATTGCTGTACCTATCAAATGATACAGGAGGAACTTAATATTGCATCCGCAGCCATACACAAAATTATTCATGAACAATTACATATGAAAAAGTAGTTTGCCGTTGGGTTCCCCATAATCTAACTGAGCACCAAAAATAGGATCGTGTCAGAATCAGTAAAGAAACTCGTAAATTGCTAAATGATGGTGGCCACCGCATCATTTCTAAAATTGTATCTGGTGATGAAACGTACATACCGTTTTTTGACGTTCCAACAAATAAGAAAGCAAAGTATGGGTCTTTGAAGATGATCCCACGCCGAAAATGGTGAAAAAACAACGCGCATGGAAAAAAGTGATGTGTGCCGTTTTCTTCAGAAGTACGGGATTAGTCAAAGCCATCAAGTTGAAAGGACAGAAGACAGTAACAGCAAACTGGTACCGCTAAGCATACCACTAAATGTCTTCCAGAAATTCTACAAGAACTGAATGTTAGGGGATTATGCTTCACAATGAGCATGCATCTTCACATACAACCGGATTAACAGTTGAGTTTCTTAAGCAAAAACAAATTAAAGTGATTGAACATCCACCGTATTCACCTGATCTAGCTATATGCGAATTTTAGTTATTCTTTAATTTAAAAAAGAACTTACATGGACGTCGTTTTCATTCAGAAGAAGAGATTGATGTGGCTATGAATGCATTTTTTTCATCTATAAGAAATAAATGGCTTGAGGCATTTAATCTGTGAAAAATTCGTCAACAAAAGTGCATTGATGCTGGAGGAGACTACTATGAACACACCTAAAATTTTGTAAGTATAACTTTAAAAACCTATTTCCATCTCAAAAATATCAGTGTGACCCTCGTATTACTAATTACATAAAAGAGCAGGTATGATCTTAACACGACGAACTAATCATGTTAAATTTGTGGGATATTGGATGACATTTGAACTTTAAATTAAGTAATACTTAGAAATACTATTGATACACAATGTCCTTTAAATGTCACATAATATGAAATCTTAAGAACTTTATAAAATTACTTTAAACTTAGAGTGAAAAACCGCAAATACAATTCTCTTGTCCAACATTGATTGATTGAAAGAACATGAACTTTCTATTCTAAAAATGGTAGTCATGCCAATGGTTTTTGAGAATTTATTGCGATTTTTATTTTAGCTTTTCTATACCAATAAAGCATCATGATAATACTGATGGCTTAGAGATCATTAATATTATCGTGATAAATCAGTTTTTGATTGTTTTTATTTGTACTATGACCACAATTAAAGGACAGATGAAAATTTGAGAACATAATAAATAGCTCAATATTTTGCCAACACAGAATGCATTTATTAAATTGAAAATTTTCAATTGTCTAATTTTTTCTTATTGTAACAAAACAGGATGAAAATTATAATTTTATAATCATTTTATATTCTAAAAGTCTGTTAAAGATAATAGTTTTTATAAATTTTATTTCTCAAATTTTATTGCTTCCCATTTTGGGGAAACATCTTGAAAACTTGCCACAAGTTTTTGGTAAGAAAAAGACTTACTTTTCCTTCAGCATGAGAGATTTTGAGATAGTTTAGTTCTGAAGTAGAAAATCTGTTTATAAGCTCCATCAATGAAGAATAGAAAACCTACATCATTAGTTTCTGTAGATATCAAAGAAGAATTTGAACGAGTTAGATGTGATTCACTCGCCGATACTCTTATCAATGAATTATAAAAGATATCAAGAAATTATAAACTTCAGGAATACATTGAAAAATAGATATGTTCTTTTATTTCCAATAAAGAACTATACAAAAAGTGGTCAATTCTCAAGTGGACAATATATAGCAAGTTCATTATTAACGTGAAACCTTGCAGAAAACAGTCCATTATTTCAAGGATGAAGGACAATATCATAATTTCCAGACTCAACAGTCTTGTATATATATATATATATATATATATATATATATATATATATATATATATATAGTTCCCTTTTTTTAAGCATATATTTAAGCTTTCATTTTTTTAATTTCATCCAACATCAAAAGTTACCTCGGAAACCACGCTAAAACTGAACTTTACAAATTCAATTAATTGTAAATATCCGTTATCTACGGATCTCAGGTTCTGGGTTCGAATGCCGGTTCAGGCATGGATGTACTTTCTATATCTCTCTATCCTGTCTTTGCCCTTTCCTTGTGTGTATCAATGATGCCTACCCTATAAACGGGTCCCTATGGCATGTGTGAGAGTGCAATGGTGGCCCAACCCCTGTTGTGCAGCCAGGACAACCCCTCGGTGGCTAAGAGTTCACTGTGTCTGGCCGGTTCCTAGGTATCTGGGAACAGAACAATAGATTAATAGACTCTGTTGCAGTTGTAACTGTCTACAATCTGCCAGTGGAAAAAATAAATAAATATCAATTATTATTAGGAAACACTCAGCTCATTCTTCTGAGATACCAACAAAACCAATCCGAGATCCACTGATATTAGGATCTGTAAATAATGGACGACAAAGTTACTTGGGAAGATATTTGATACACAATTAAACCAAATGACCCATATTGAACATTAAAGAAACAAGATAAATACGTATGCATCTTTGTTGAGAACTGCATGTTGTGACTCAGAAATCAAACAAAACCATCACATTTTTTTGTAAAAAATCGTTCTGGAGCATGTGTTTGATCATGACTTTGACATCTAAGAGAGAATTCTACAAACTTAAAGTAAACTACACTTTTCATCAACTAAGACGGTGTCAATTACTGCATTACAACTTATATAGGCTGTACTACTCTAAAGATATAAAATGAACTTGAATTCAACAAAACAGAGATTGTAAAAAAAGCATTGCAGCACCACCAATTTATGATTAAGCATACCAAGTGATATAATCTAGACAGATTTATTCATGGGTAAATTTCAGCAATCCAGAAGATTTTAAAAACGAACAATAAGAACCAGCAGAACATTTACAAAGTTAGTTCAACGAAGTAGCAGGGGTAATTGCGCAAAATAAAGGTCAAAATTACTAATAAAGCTATAGTATTAGATATCAAAACCATGTTGAAGTTACTTCTACAGAATTTGAGGCTTTAACACCACATACTAAACAACCTAATGGCTTAAGGTTAGTGCAAAGCATTTTAGTATCTATCACTAAACAACATATAATTTGAAGTCCAAAAAGGCTTTTTTTAAATATAGTGAACAGTATTAATATGCCACAAAAGAAAAATTCGGAAAACGCTGAAGCACCCATACAAATAGATGTATATGTGAATACGAAAAATCTATCTTTCGTTTTTAAGGAATAACTAATGAAACGTACTAAGATTGATAAAGCTGAATCAAATGGTAGTATAATCAGACTCACTTTGAGTGTTAAATATCTATAAATCGAAGATTTATTTACAAATCTATACATATTGATAATGAAACATCTTCCATCAACTTTTGGAGTTCAGGAAAATTGAGTTATACAAATCCAGGAATACGAACACACACACACACACACACATTTTACTGAAATTGCAGGCCAATCAGCATATCATAAATCGAGGCTACTTCGTACTCGGGGAAGTCTTGTAAATTGAGCCATCAAAAATTGGCTGTTTTTGATATCCCATTAAAATTTTGAGGATATTCACTCAAGAGAAAAATAGGTACTTGGAGTATTGGAATCGATACAGGGAGGAGAAATTTTCTTCTAGCATCTTCGATCAGCCACTTAGGATGACTCACCCGGCTTCTACTCAAAGCTCACGGTCTAATCCAATACAAGACATTTATAATTGTCAAAAGCAAAGTCAAAAACATCACAAAGAAGTTTTCCCAGCCTCACAATTGCTCCTCTATTTAAATCATACATTGTTCGCCCCACAGTCACCAGGAAACTCCAGAGACTTCCCGAACGTACTGTGACGTCATTTCTGGACCACATGTTTCCTTTCAATCAGCCGATTCAAAACCACATATGTTGGTCAGAAGTGTACTGTACACAAAAATAAATAAAAATTTTTTAAAGAATCACAACCCTCATTAAACTGGTCAAAGTAGAAATAACTTACCCAAAACTCATTATCAGAAACCTCTGTGGAACATACTGCTGATCATTCTACAGATAATTCCAATTTTATTCAGATGAATTACATTTGTTAAGAAGAACTTAATACTCTTTATCAAATAATTTACATTGCTGCCAGGGTATATCCTATCACATGTAATTAGTGTTTCGTACTGATTAGTTTCGGGGCTTTCATCTGTGAAAATCAGTATTTTTGACAGATTCACTGAGAGAAATGTAGATCGAATTTCTGGAAATATCATGCAGATTATCTTGATTTTATTGAGGATTTCTAGAAATGTTTTGAAATCAATAACGAGGATATTATACCGAGATTGAACCAGTGGCATTTTCCTAGAAAGAGGGCTACTACACTACATTAAAGAATCCAAAATTTAAAACTGATAAAGATAATATCGCAGAATACTCTACATGATCTTCTGGAATTCAGGATGGAAAATTTATAATTATTTAATCAAAAAATGGACACTGAGAAACATCTTTGTAGCTGGAAGTTACGTATTCTCGACCTAAACAGCAACATTCTCATATGTGTTTGGTGAAACATATTTCTTCTTCAAAACTGAAATTTAATTAAATTTGTTTTTGGAAGTATGCCTACCACTAATTAAAGATCCTCTTATTTATCCTCTTTGGCTTAGATAAACTAAACCAATTACAAGAGATTATTTGGCTCAATTGCATTTAAAACAACACCCCCTAATTTAACAACTGCCACACACTGAAACCAATAAAGTCAAAGATATGATTGTGGGAAGCGATGTCAGAACAGCAGTAAGATATATAAGTCTTCACATTTCCATTGGGCATGGGACTCTTTATATGACCAGTCTTAAATCTAGCTAGAAGAGTCTGCGCAAGTCTTGAGCCGGAGGACTGCAAGGACAATCCAGCTGACTCAGCAGTATATCAGGAATGGTAAAGAACTGTCATCCAAATAGTGTTTGTGTTGGCCAAAAACAGGGAGAAGACCTCAGAAATGCTCAGTTCAGTGGAAGACAGTAGGAAGTTTGCTACCTTCACTAGTAAGCTGGTCAGCAGCTTCATTTCCATAAACACCCAAATGAAAGGGAATACAATGAAATCACACAATGTCAACCTGGTTCAAAACAGCCAATTTTAAAACAATATCCTGCCCCAAATTATCTCAACTCTTTGGCGATTTTTTCAAGTACTGATTAAAGCTTTTACAATCGTTCAGAATCCAAATATCATCTGCATCAGCCTCCAAAGGAACACCTAACACCTCTATAATAGAATTAATCTCAGATCAAAAACCTAAACTGTGATCCGGATTTCTTAAGCAATATCCATGTTCTCCCGTACTTGTTTTCATAAGAACACACCTGCCCGTTTTTCTTCAGACAGATCTGCCTTCATCAATATAGAATACAAGAGCTTGAGAGGGAATGCTGTTAAGACTTTAATGGAAATCTGGAGAAGCAGGTCTGGGTTTTGTTTTGTTTGGTAAAATCCATACCCAAGTCTCCCTTAAAAGCTACCTTATTAAGAGTAGTAGTAGGTACTTAATATCTTTAACAGTAAAGTTACCTACTTTCTTCATTTCAAAATTTTCGAAAATTCTATTACGGAAAAGTTTGCACTGTGATTATGCATTAAATAACGTCACGAATATCACTGATTAGTTTTCCTTTATCAATATTTAAATATCTCGAGGAAAATACTATCTAATTTATCATCACCATTCATTGTACATTCATTATTATCTAACTTGAAACAGTCTTATTGCAAATCAATGAAGACTTTTAATAAAGCCTACGTACAAAAATGGTTCACGTTTATTCCTTGTTAATTACTTTTACTAGTGATTCTCTTGATAAATTATGTTGCTTAACTATATGAATTTTCTTGCAACAAGTTGTGTATATATTTCAACATTTTACTAATTGATAGGAAAATAATTTGGATTATAACTTAACTTTTATCAATAGTATTAAACAAGGGAGGGTTAAAATTACAACCATTAAATAACATTTATGAGTTCATTTTATCTGTACTACTGATGAAATATAAATATAAACTATCATACTCTATGATATTTGATTTACAGTAGAAGATATAATTTATGAAATAAATATAATAGAAGATGAGAGAAAATAGTCAGAAAATTTAATATCAGGTATTTATGAATAAGACTGAGGGCTTAGTGGTTATGTTTTACGCCACTAAGACACAGGTTCATGGTTCAATCCTCATACTGGACATGGTCGACTCAGACTTCCATCTTTTCAATGGGTCAATAAACTGAGTACCAAACATTCTTGGGAAGTGAGCACTGGGAGTATCGCGTTAGGCTGACCCCATAATAGGGAAACAGAGATGTTTCTCGATTAAGATTTAAGCTAACTGTAAGCTTTGGCTAACATGGGTTGTCATCCACCGAGATGAAAAAATTTATAAATGACAAAAAAACTAATAAAATATTAAAATTTAATATTATTTTATTTTTATTTCCGATTTAAATAATTTTAACATTTAATCAACACTGTTTAAAAGTAATAAATCATATGAAATTGTCTCATGATTCTCCAATGTATAAAAGAGTTATAGACAAACACAGTGCATGATTTTAAATAGTTACTAAAAGAAATATTTTTGGTAAATTAAGAAAATTCCCGGAAAATTGGAACTACACTAGTGGCAATTAAAATTGCTACATCAAGAAGGCGACATACTACAGACGTGAAATTTATACGAAAAGAAGAAGGTGCTGTGATATGCAAATGATTATCTTTTCAGCGCATTTAGTCAAAGCAGGCGCTAGTAGCGACACCTATATTGTGTTTAAAGGAGGAAATTGTTCAGCCAGTTCCTCATACAAAACTTGCATTTGAACGTAGTTGCCTGGTGAAAGGTTGTTGTGATGCCTCGTGTAAAAAGAAGAAATGTGTACCAGCACGTTTCTGACTTTGATAATGGTCGAATTGTAGCGTACCGGGATTGCGGTTTATCTTATCACAGTATTGCTGCTCGCGTCGGTCGAGATCCAATGACTGTTAGCAGAATATGGAATCGATGGGTTCAGGACGGTAATACGGAACGCCATGCGGGATCTCAACGGCCACCTATCACTAGCAGCCGAGAAGACAGGCATATTATCCGCATGGCCGTAATGGATCGTGAAACCACGTCACGAGCCGTGAGTCAAGAAACGGAGTCGTTTGGAAGACAACAAGTGCCTGCACGAACAGTTCGACGACGCTTGCAGCAGCATGGATTCTTAGCTCGGAGATCATGGCTGCGGCTTCCCTTGACGCTGCGTCATAGACAAGAGCGCCTTCAATGGTGTGATCAACGATGAACCTGGTCCCACGAATGGCGAGAGGTCATCTTTTCAGATGAATCCAGGTTCTGTGTACAGCATCATGATGGTCGCATCCGTGATTGGTGGCATCGTGGTGAACGCACACTGGCAGCGTGCATTCGTCATCGTCATACTGGCCCATCACCTGGCGTGATTGTATGGGGTGCCATTGGATACACGTCTCGGCCACCTCTTGTACGCATTGACGGTGCTTTGAACAGAGCACGTTACATTTCTGATGTGTTACGACCCGTGGCTCTACCCTTTATTCGAGGCAAGCGAAAACCTACGTTTCAGCAGGATAATGCCCGACCGCATGTTGCTGGTATTGTACGGACCTTCTTTGATACGGAACATGTCCGGCTGTTGCCCTGGCCAGCACGTTCTCCAGATCTTTCAGCAACAGAAACGTCTGGTCAATGGTTGCCGAGCGACTGGCTCGTCACCAAACGCCAGTCCCTACGGTTGATGAACTGTGGCATCGTGTTGAAGCTGCATGGGCATCTGTACCTGTACATGCAATCCAATCTCTGTTTGACTCAATGCCCAGGCTTATAACTGCTGTTATTACTGCCAAAGGTGGTTGTTCTGGGTATTGATTTCTCAGGATCTATCCAGCCAAATGTTTTGAAAATTCAATAACTTTTTATATTTCTAGTATAGTATATTTGTCCAATAAATATCAGTTTGTTATCTGTATTTCTTCCTGGTGTAGCAATTTTAATGGCCAGTAGTGTATTTATCTAGAATCAATAAATATTTCATATTTCTGGAACTAGACTTTTTAGAAGTATTTTGACATATTTCCAGATAATTTATTGAGATTTATGCAGTTCACATGCTGCAAAAATGGTAAGTTTTAAAACAGTGAAGGGTGATAATTTTAAATTTTCATTCCAAATACTCATAATATTAAACACACTAAAAGTACAAAAAAAAAAGCTCTATAACATGCAATCATAAAGTATGAATAAAAAGCTGTAATGCTTCAGAAAGAACTATGCCAATAATATCATTTCAAAACAATTTTCGAAATAACCTCTGTTTGTCAAATGGAAAGGCTGGTGTATACTGAGAGGCCTGAAGTAATGCAACACCCTGAAGGAAGCAAGTAAATAACATAAAATTTACATGCATTAGCGGTGGCAAGATCTGCAAACTATTAGAATTTCAGCGCAGGCACACATTACATGCGCCTGTGGTGCCACTTTCAAGCGCTATTTAAGGCTTGGAGATTTCGAGGGTTTAAAGTTTCGTAATTGTATTTTTCTTGTGTTTCTTTTAGAAAAAAAAAAAAGAAAAAAAACACATCCGAGTTTGACAGAGAAAGGATAGTGGCATACTGGGATTGTGGATTATCTATCAGGGGAATTAAGTAGTCGTGTTGGACGAAACCGAAATACTGTAATGCGGATATATGGTCGTTGGATGCGGGAGCGTACGACAGGCCGACATGTTCGATCGCATTCACCTCAGTGCATTACTTCACGAGATGATATACAAATTGTATGCTTGACAGTGATGGATTTTTCAGCAACATGACGAACCATAGCATAGCACATTCAGTCTGTAAAGCATCATCCATTGTCTGCGTGTACCATTAGACGTCGTTTACAGCAGAGTGATCTTTCCACAAAAGGTCCATTGCTGCTTCTAACCTTGAATCATAAGCACAGACGCCTCCGCCTCCAACGGTGTAAAAAGGATGTTGAAGGCAGAATGGAATGAAATCATCTTTACTAACGAGTCACGCTTCTGTCTTCAGCATCATAATGGTCGCATTCGAGTCTGGAGACACCGTACAGAAAGGATGCTGAATCTCTGTGTTATGCATCGCACACTGGTTCTGCTTCGGGTATTATAATAGTAGGCGGTATTAAATATTACTCTCACACTCTTCTAGTACGCACTTCCAATACTTTAAACAGCCAACATTACATGTACGAGGTGCGGGAGCCAGCTGTCCTTCCTTATATTCAGGGATTGCCCAAAACCGTATTCCAACAAGATAATGCGCGACTACAGTAGCACGCATTCTCCAAAGATTCTTCGTCAATTGCCATATTAAACTGCTTGATCTCTGGATCTTTCACCGAAAGGAAACTTGTGGTCCACGGTTGCTCAATGAATGATCCAGACTACATCCCCATCTGCTCCACCTGATCAACTTTGGCAACGTGTGTAAGCTGCTTGGTCTGCTGTTCCCCAAGAACACATCCACAGTCTCTTTGAATCAGCAAAGGGGGCGTGTGGCTGTGGTGATCGCCAACAACGGTGCCTACTCTGGCTACTGATTTTAACACTTCACACTTCACATAAGTCTATAAATTTAATCATTTGATACGTGGTCAAAATGTTATATGCTAAATAAATTTTGTAATATTTCTTATTTTTCTTAATAATGCAATTTGGGTAGCCAGCAGTGTATATTTAATCACAATTTTATTTCTATTTTTTGTAAACAAAAAACTTAATATTATTATGGGCAAATATGATTAAATTAGATTTGGTATATTTCAGATTAAGACATTCATCAATATTAAATGAATGGTGTTCTTTACTTTACAGTAGTCTGAATGCCATGATGTATGTGTGCCATATTCCCCCATATTACTGAAAATAAATTTCATCCTTTCTTCAGACCAGTCAACAATATTAATAAAGTTAACGCAATTGCATCAATTTAAAAATCAATCTGCAAAACAAAGAAAAAACTGTACGCAAAGATCTTGTTTTTAAAAAAAGGACTTTAGCAGAAAATTAATTTAATCTGCACTGTTCACATTTTTAATTGGCTGCAAATGAATAGTTAAACTTGGATAAAATTATGCAATGAAAAGAATTCGTTCAATAAAAGTAGTTGAATATTGTCTTTTATATTTCTCTAGCTTAAATCTCTTATGATTCACTACAGAATAATATAGCAAAATCATTTAACATTCAAACAAAATTTTTCATAATTTTAATGATTATAATTTTAAAATTGAATAATTATGGTACCATGCTTCTATTTGAAACAGTTTTCTCTCAGGCAAAATTTGTGTCATTGTTTTTTACGTTAAGCCATAATAGAATCTAGATGCATAAGCTATCAAATGGGTGTCCTATTTTTAGGTAAAAAAATAATTATGTAATATATATGTTTTTACCTGGATACTGATATGTTGATATAAGAGTTGGAGTAGCATAAATGCATTCTTCCTTTTCATTCTGAAAAAAAAGTTTATCTTTTATAATGAAATAGTTATAAATCCCCCCTTCCTTCCAATAAAATATTTATATATCACTCAAGAAATTGTTTCAAAATTATACAACCTTTAAATCGATTTTTCTGAAAATTTCAAAAAGCAAAACGCGATATATATATATATTATATATATATATTTTTAGTATTAGTGAGAAGATATAATTGATTTCACGAAAAATATTTTATTTAAACTAGTAATATTCCATTTTTAAACAAAATGTTTCTGTAAATTCATGATATACGTTAGATAAATTCGTTATATCATTCGAATTTCTAAACTTTGGAAATGAATTGGTACACTAATTTGAGTATAATAATGCAGATCGAAATAAAATAAACTTCTAATAAAGTTAACTTATAAGATTTATAAAATTTATTCGCTATTTTTAATTATCTTTTCATAACATTTAATAACATTTCTTACTGCCTAGTTTGTGTTCGCCAAATATTGAGAAAAAATAACTAGGTTATATTCAATCCTTGAATTCTTGTCTTTAAAGAAGCTAATAAGAATTTATGCAAAAAAGTTCAAAGTATTATATAAAAGTAAAAAAATATTATTTAAAAATTTCTGAGGATATACTTTCCTGCTTTTTACAACTTCTATATGTTCTTGTCCCAATTGTTATTAAAATTGCAATATCATGATAAAATATTTATTTTACTTAAACAGTATGTTTTGAAAACAAAATGGTAAATTTGCAAGTAGCTTGAGGGTTTACAAGGCCGTGAAATAAGCAAAAATAATTCCCACTCCGGGCAACCTAAATACCTTTTGGCAGGGATTCGAACTGGGATAGGCTTTAGAAATCAGCCATCTCATTTCCGGTTGCTTAAAATTTATAGTGCCTGCCATCAGGCATATTAAGCGCAAACAAGTAATCGGATTAGTCCATCTACAAGCCCAAAACAGATTTTTGAATTGGTGTATAGGTCATTCAGGTTAAGAAAATAATCAAATCAATACCAAAGGAGCTTAGAACATGACGTGCAATAGGTCCTTCTGCATTACCTTATTGAAAGATAGCTGTTCGCAGAGAATATAAAATAAACTATCTGACCGTAATATGTAAGAAACCTTATAATCGATCGCTACTCATATTACAGTCAATGCAAAATACGATGTAAATATAGTGTTTCCAATAGCTGCCAATAACATCACATCAAAAAGATGAGCACTATGATGATATTGAATGTAAATGAAAACATGAATTTTCTTTATAAACTTAAGAAACGTATAAAACTTTTAGAATACTGTATGCAGAAGGATTCGTGTGACTTTATGCCCCTCTCGTATCCACATGTGTTGTTGGGCACGCCAGATTTCCTCTCTGTTTCTAAAGTGCATCAACAGAGGAAACCAAAGTAGTTACCACTTTGATGACCGTTTGCGGTGCTCCACGAAACACCGTCGAACTGTATGAAGGGAAACCCGGACGTTTTCGAAAAAATTGTTCATCTAATTAATTAAAAATTAAATATACACTTTTCTAAGCAGTTAACTCCTACTAAAATAGTTTTTACTTCCTTACTTGCATGATAAACAATTATGTTTCCAATTTAGATAATAAATATATACTAACTTTCAATATTTTGGCATTTAATTTTTAAAAAAATGAAATTTTCAAGTAATTTGAAGGACAATTTGTTAAAAAAGTTTATCTTACAAGAATAAAAAATATGATTGGTCTCATTTTATAAAACAGAATATTCTTACTTTCGTAATAAAAATTCAATTGCAAACTACATTATTCTTAATTATTTCTGACGAGGAAATGTTTTGAGAAGATACGTCACATATCTTCTAAGGAAAAATAATAACTTATCCTTTTTTTTCCTCTCACACAAATGTTTTCGAAAGATTTTACATCATTTAATGCTAACAATTGTCAGAGAAATCAAAATAAACTTCTTGAATTTTTTTAAAATAAAATTTTCAGTACTTCTTGCTTGACACACTTACAAGAAATGGAAAATATTTTACAATAAATTCTCCTATTCACGTGCATAATATATAAGCATACTTAAGAGTATTTCAAATACAATAATACTGAATCTGATTTTTTTTTTCATATTGGAAAATTTAGTTCTTCAAGTTTATAAGAAATCCTATCATTGCATACAACAATAGATTTAGGGATAACATACTTACTGTATGGAAAATTATGTAGAAAATTACTTTACGAGAAATTACTTTCAACCTTCATAAGAATTTTTAATAAAAAAAATTTCTAGTAGAATTTTTAAGAATATATAAATACCAACTAAACATAAATGTTATTAAATCGTTATGTTTATTATTATTTCCTTTTACTTTCAATTACTATATAGGTGGATTAAATACCAATTTGCAATTGTTGTGGCATTAAACTTTTATGTTCAAATCCCTCTTGGTAATATTTCATATTTAATTCACTAGATTCCTAAATACGATGGTTTATCTGGAATTTTTGAGATACAGATAGGTTTTTAAAGTTATACTTTATTAAAATTTTAAGTGTGTCCAAAGTAGTCTCCTCCCGCTACAATGCACTTTTATAAATGAATTTTCCACAGATTAAATGTTTCAAGCTATTCATTTCTTGGAATAGATGAAAAAGTGCATTTATAGCCCCATATATCTCTTCTCTGAATGAAAACATCGTCTACGTAAGTACTTTTTAGATTAAAGAATAACCAAATGTCGAACATAGCTACATCAGGGGAATACGGTGGATGATCGATCACTTTAATTTGTTTTTGTTTAAGAAACTCAACTGTTAATCCGGCTGTATGTGAAGACGCATTGTCATTGTGAAGCATTAGTCCCCTAACATTCAGTTCTTGTAGAATTTCTGGAAGACATTTTGTAGTATACCAGTTTTATATTACTGTCTTCTGTGCTTCCAACATGATGGCTTTGACCAATCCCGTACTTCTGAAGAAAACGTCATACATCACTTTTTTCAAGCGCGTTGTTTTTTCACCATTTTTGGCGTGGGATCATCTTCAAAGACCCATACTTTGCTTTCTTGATTTGTTGGAACGTCAAAAAACGGTATGTACGTTTCATCACCAGATACAATTTTAGAAATGATGCGGTGGCCACCATCATTTAGCAATTTACGAGTTTCTTTACTGATT